>CAUYUJ010017702.1:0-145000 GCA_963575745.1 Prorocentrum cordatum | reverse complement strand
AGGAATGAACCCGTCGTTGCTAGGGCGAAGTCAAGACAAATGATTCTCCCCCGTCCGTCCGTCCGTCCGGAGGTGGCCCTAGCGGTGTCCCGCGGTGTCCCGTGGTGTCCCGTGGTGTCCCGTGGTGTCCCGTGGTGTTCGGTGCCCCGTGGTGTCCCGTGGTGTCCTGTTGAGTGCGATCGATAGTAAGATCGATAGTGAGATCGATACTGAGATCGATGTGGTGCCCCGAGGTGTCCCGTGGTGTCCCGTGGTGTCCCCAAAAATGATCGATAGTGGGATCGATAGTCAGATCGATGGTGAGATCGATGTGGTGTCCCGTGGTGTTCCGTGGGGTCCCGTGGTGTCCCGTTGAGTGAGATCGATAGAGAGATCGATAGTGAGATCGATGTGGTGTCCCGTGGTGTCCTATGGTGTCCCGTTGAGTGAGATCGATAGTGAGACCGATAGTGAGATCGAGAGGTGTCCCGCGGTGTCCCGTGGTGGCCCGTGGTGGCCCGTGGTGTCCCGTTGAGTGAGATCGATAGTGAGATCGACAAGTGTTTCGTTGTGTCCCGTGGTGGCCCGTGTTGTCCCGTTGAGTGAGATCGAGAAGTGAGATCGGTTGAGTCAGATGTTGGTTCCCCCCTCTCCCCCCCCCCACACAACCTCCTTATCACCCGAAGGGTGTTCGTATAGGCCGTACGTGCATATATGGACACACACACACACAGCGGCACTGAACTACAAGCATGTTGCTTGCGTGTGCTCGAACGTAATGTTCTTGGTCCGCTTTTCATTTGCAAAACGTCGGATGACTGGTTCCAGCGCGCCGTTGTGTCTCATCGTCATCACCCTGGTTGTGGCCCTCGGGCGCCACGCCTGGCGCTCGCATGTGGGCGCTCGAACTCCGAGGCGCTGCTCATGGCCTTCCATGCTCCAGGGAGATAGGCCGCCACTCGGCTTTCACTTCGAGCCGCAGGGCCGGGCAACACCTCCTCGGTGAGTGGGGAAGGCCTTTGATTTTCAGTGAATCGCCTCGGCCTCGCTGGTCCAGCCAGGGTGGAGCTCCCTAGCGGATCGTCTGCTCGCTGACGCTCTGGGACGGGTCCCCTCGAGCGCCACGCCTCGCAGACTTGACCTTGGGACCGATCTCTCTTCCGAGAAAAGATGCCACCAAGACAGTTAGTCCCACGGTGGGACTGCCTACAGGGCCTCCATGACCCCCACCGACGACCACAACGACGACCACGACGATGACGACGACGACAAGGACTTGATGCCCCTGTAGTCCCTGTAAGCCGCAGAGCCCTCCCAGTCCCTACAAGTTCTGTAGCACTTCTGACCTTTTATAGCCATTGCGACGTCCATAACCTTTCCAACCCGTGGTGGCGTTTGAGTTCCTAGACAACCTGTAAGTGTTGTAACGCTTAAGCTCCTGTATTTGTGGTAGCACTGAACACACTTTCCACAGCTACGCGGTAGGAGTGTGGCACGGAAGGACATATGATGTAGGTAGTGATGCCTTGTTGGGAGCATTCTGGGGAGCCTCTGGGGAGCTCCACGGGTGCCTCCTGGGCGCCTAGGGGGCCCCTAGGAGCCTCAGGGGTCTCCTAGGCCTCCTAGGAGCCTCAGGGGTCTCCTTGGGGGCTTCCTTGGCGCCTCTTGGGGCCCCCGGGGCGCCTCGGGGGTCTCCCCAGGGGCTCCTCGGGGCCCCCCGGCGGGGAACTGAGCGCGCGGCCGAGGCTGGAGGCTCGAGGGTGGTGGAGGATTGAAGAGCTTGGCATCGCTCGGACGTGTGCATTTTTCCTTCGGCGAGGACCATCGAGGAGCATCCTTCAAGGATGCTCCTCAAAAAAGGAATTCAAAATTGAAACAGATCTGGCGAAAAAACAACGCACGAAACCGACAAAAAAACACTTGGAATGGACGTCCGAGCGATGGCGAGAAAGGGGCAACGGCGACAACGGCGGCGGCGGCGACGACGACGACGCTGAGGTGGGTCAGAGCCCTCAGGGGTGCTATCTGGCGGGTCTCCAGAACGCTCTCGGAGGCCTTTGGGGTTCAGTTTCGGAGCCTCTTGGGGGCGTTTGGGGAGCTTCTTGGGGGCCCCTTGCGTTCCTGGGGGCTTCTTGAGGGCCCCCATGGAGCCTTTGTTTGGTCTTTAGGGTGCCTTTTGGGGCGTCCTGGGAGCCACTCGGGGCCGCGAGTTCGACCTGTCTGTTGCGTTCCCTCGTCTGGGCACTCCTTGGAGCCGTCGTGGGGGCCTCTTGGACCGTCTCGGAGCCGTCTCGGGCCGTCTTCGGGCCCTCTTGGGCCGTTTCGGTGCCCTCTCGGAGTGGTATTTGGGCGAACTCGGGGGCCTCGTGGGTCGTTTGGGAGCGTCGGGAGGTGGGAAATGCGAGAACTCCGAAATCCCGCTAAAAAGCGGTAGGACAGAATACAGTTGGGGCCCTGAAGAATGAACCTTTTTTGTTGGGGAGGGGCTCCATGTTCCTTAATTGTTTCGCAGCTTGCCTTGGATTTCCCTTAGGTTTTCGACACGAAATCGAAGTTCAACTTATGGAAAATAGGGGCCTCGTTCATTATTTAGGATCCTTAGGTCAACGCCTCGACTGTAGTGAACGTTGCCTTGTGGGGCTCTCTTGGGAGTGCTCCTCCATGCCTCTTGGGGCGTCTAGCAGGCTTCTGGGGCCGTCTGGAGGCCATCAAAACGTCTTGGACCGATCGCTCGGCGATCCGGGGTCCTCTCGGACTGTCTTGGGGGCCTCTCGGGGGCCTTGGCCAGTCTGGGGATTTTGCTGAGCGCGGGGCCGCCTGGGGGGAGGGGGGGGGGGGCAGTCGGGCCCGGCCCCCCCCCCTCCCCTGGACCCCCCCCCTCCCCGAGAGGCCCCCCCCCCCGGTTGGAAGGGGATGAAAGGGAAGGGGCTCCCCCTCGCTGCGGCCGGCTGGTTTGAGGAGGAGCGCCGAGGACAAAGGGGGGAAGAGCGGCGGGCGACGACGCAAACGGAACAGCCTCCATAGCCTCTTCGGGAAAGGAGGGGGGGGGCGGCGACAACGGCGGCGACGGCGACAACGTCGACGACGTTTCAAACAGGACAGCCTCTTCCACCCGCCGGCAGGGTCGGCGGATGTCTCGACACGGCTACGCGGCCCCGTGGCTCGCCCGGAGTACGGGGTCATTGACCGAGCAGCAAGTAATTCGGACAAGGTCCCCCGGTAATTCAGGTCAATAAAAAGGGCCTTGCTCGCAGGCCTGGAGGTTGACACCAACACCAATATCGGCGGTGTGCCTCCTCCGAGGGAAGACGATCCCGATCTCGGTGATGGTGGTAATATTCTGGCTTCCCAGGTGACCGAAATATTACCACCAACACCGAAATCCAGGATCGTCTTCCCCATGTGGAAGCAACCCCCTGTGCTGGTGTTGGTGCCAATTTCCAGGCCTCCAACTTGCTGTTCAACGCCAGCCGCCAGCCCGCGGACGACCGCGGCACCAGCAATCCCGCCCCCTGGGGCGTCGTCAAGCGTACCCGGGTCACAGCCAACGCGCTCGCCGATTGGATCCGACCTGCCAGCGTCATCGAGTTCCCTCGCACTTGGGACCGCGAGGGTCTCGAGAATTATTTGCAGCTAGAGAACTTCATTGCCGCCGCCGTCGCCCAGTCGAGACGCAATTCGCTCGCCAACGAAGCTCACTGCGTCAAGCCTCGGAACGCCGCATGCAAGCCAGCGACGGCGGCAGAGCCAAACGCCAGTGCGTTAAAGCGGCTGATAACGCCACCTTTGTTCATGTCCGCATTCTTCACAGTGGTCCGCCGCACGGGTCACCAGGCACAGTCATTGGGCCCGCGCGGGGGGAGGACGAGCCGGCGCAGGACATCGGTTCCACCATCGCGTCCAAAGACAGCGAATCTGCGGCGACAGCGATGACGACAACGCGCCGGTCCAGTCGTCGCTAAAATGCATCCTTGCGGACGCAAGAGCCATGATCTGACTTATGATCGATGCGCGGGGGCCCGCCCTGGGGGGATGCCACGCCGCAAAGGGCCACAGCGACGAAGTCATCCCTGCATGGGGAACCATGGAAGCGGGCGGAGTGCAGCCAGGAACCCAGGAACTCCCAGAGCCAGCGCCAGCCGAACCCTTCCTCTTCGCGGGCGAAGATCTCACCCAATTCACCAGGGGGGATCTTGACGGATGGGCCACCCAAGAAGCCAAAACGCTTCCGGGCGGAATCCTGCGCGTCTTTGCCAAGGCGCTCCGCGCCGTGCAGAGGGCGGGAAAAGTGCCCGATGAACCGCTTCGCCACATATCTAACCCGTGCTAGCGAAAAATAATTGCGAGCTCCCCACAGGCCAACGGCTTGTGTCCGCGATGCCCATCTGGATGCGCGCATGGGAAGCGCCATCGCACCGCGGCCTGGCGCCCCGGAGAGCACACTGACCCTCCGCGCCTGGTTCGGGGCGGCCCCCCCCACACGCTACCATAGGCGACGTCAGCACGAAACTCGCCCTCGAGGTCGAATGCGCG
Organism: Prorocentrum cordatum; assembly: GCA_963575745.1. Classification (NCBI taxonomy): domain Eukaryota; class Dinophyceae; order Prorocentrales; family Prorocentraceae; genus Prorocentrum; species Prorocentrum cordatum. The sequence continues at coordinate 140,488 of CAUYUJ010017702.1, read as the reverse complement.
CGGCACCTCCAACTGCCGTTGGCGGGCTCCGCACTTGACGTGCAGAATATGTTTCGGCTACCTCGTCGCTGGCGTCTGTTTGAACCTGGCGCTCCGTGCTGGTTGCCTTGCGAACGTCGCGTAGGTGAGACGTCATGTCTTCGCTAACCGCAGCCGCGCATTCGCGCGGGGGGCGCCTGACCCCCGCCCCTGCGGCGCACCAGCTGGCACCACGCGGTAGGTCGCTCTCAGTGGGTGACATCGCATGTCTCGTGCGCGTCTGTAGTGGGCGGTACCGCAGACGCATCTCCCGGTCGCTCGGCGCCGCGTTCGTCGGCGGCAGCAACTCCGCGGCCTCTGCGGCCGAGAAGTTACAGGCCTCAATCGGCCAGGTTGTTCTGTTTGATGGGATATCCAGGCAAAGGATTTCCATTTGGTACAGTGCCGTTATTCATGCATGCTCCGCGTGCGAATCATGTATTAAAAATGCAGGGATTCAGTATGAAAAACAACGATGAGTTCATGCTTCAATTTGTCCTTGCCTTAATCATGCATTCAAATCCTATATGTTCAAATCCTATGTCTTAAAAACTGCCCTGGAAAGTCGCGGGGTGGGTCCTCGGAGAGGAGTTTCACCGCCGGGCGGCCGCTCCTGAACCTGAACCGGCGGCCACTCGCCACTCGCCGCCAGGTGCTGCCAGCGGGCGGCAACGCCAGCGCGGTTCGCGCGCGGTCGACGGCCCGCGCGTGGACCGCGAAGCTGAGACCGATGCCAGCGTGAAGGGCGATCAAAAGGCTCTCGCGCACAGGGCGCCTTCCTGAAGGCATTCAGTCGAGAGCCCGAGCGGCGCGGGCCCTCGCGGCCAGCGCGCGCGCCGCCAGCGCGGGCATCCAAGCGCCTAGCGACAGGGTCAGCAGCTTCACAAAAAGACCGCGCCTGCCGCCGTTCGACCCAGAGGGCGATCCTGGGCCCCGGGCCCCGCAATGGGCGAATGAACGCGGCGCCACCGCTCAAAGAGAGGCGCCGACAGGGGCAGGGAGGCCAGCGCGGCGAGGCACCAGCCTCGATGACAAAGCCGAGGAGCTACGCAGCCACGCCCAATCATTCTAAGGGGGCGGGGCCCGTCGTCGGAGCGCGGCAAACCATAGCGCCGCCCGAAAGGACATGGCCCGTGTTCGCAACCTCGCGCGACGACTGAGGCGCCCGCCCCATTGTGGATTCACGCGCGTGCTTCCGGGAGCGCAGCGGTGAGGATTCTTCCGCCTCGCCCCAAGCGCCAGGCGCGACGTTGGCCTCTGCGACTGCGCCAATGCGTGGCCCCTCAGGACCAAGAGGAAAGCCGCGTGCACCGCCCAGCTGCATGCCCGCCTCTGCAACTACCCTTTCCAGGTGGCGCCGCGCCCAGCAAAGCAAAGTTCAGGCTGGCATTTCGGCCAGCCTGTCTCCCATGCGCAGAGGGTGCGACCGCGAAGTGGGGGCGCAAGAGCACGCGGCGCGGACGCGCCCTCGCCGGGGGGCCGAGAGGACCGCACGCCAGAAAACATGGCAAGATTTCCCTCCGCGCGCCAGGCGCTGCGGCCTGCTCGAAGAGCCCCGGCGCCCTGGATTCGCAGGCCGCCATGTCCGATGACGAGCTTCCGCAGCCCGCCCCGAGACCGCGTCTGGACGACTCAGAGGGGGGCCCGCATCTAGACCTCCGCCGACGACCCAGGAGACCGATGGGTTTTATGCTGTTACGGATGGCGCCTGCTTTCACCAAGCCCATCCCCTCCTGGCCAGGGCGGTATTTGGCGTTCACTACGGTCGGAATCACCGGATCATCCGTTCTGCCCGCGCGCATTGTTTGGCGCAGTCAACGAGGCGGGCCGAAACGCTTGCCGCGCCTCACTTTGTCGCCACGGCAGGACGACTTAAACGTGCGTTTGTCGACAACCACGCGGTTGTTCACGGATTCGGAGGCCCCCTCAGTGGCAAACCGCCATATTGCGAGGGGCCCCGGGCGGACCTCTGGCAGAGAATGAATGCATCGGGCGCGGCTGGCTAAACACGATTTCAAAAAGTCCGGAAGGTGGACGGTCATCTGGGGTGCCAGGCATCAACGCAGGGCGCGCCACTCCGATCGCTACCACCTTCAACCGACGCGCTGGTGAACTCGCCACGTCGGGGGCGCGGCTCCACTGTGTCCCACGAGGCCTGGTCGTCGCTGTCACATGGCGACGCAGGTTTGCCGCTGGCGCCCAGTCGTCGCCGCGCGCGGCTGGCGACGTCGGACGCCCTCCCTGCCTCGCAGGAGGAGCTGGGCATTCCTGGTCCAGACTCTCGAATATGACACCGAACCCGCTCACCGTCGGCCAGGGGGGGGGCGGGGCGCAGGTGCCTCAGAGGGGGCCACCTCCGCAGGGCCGTCCACCAGGCCCGTGCCACGTCGAAGAACTCGACGACCCCTGGCCCCTGGTCCTCCCCGCCGGAGGATCGCGACGGGGGGGACTTCGACCCACTCGGGTTCGGGGCCTCGCTTAATGATGGCGGAGCACACGATCTCGCTCCTCAGAATACAGCGCAGCCGAGGACCGCCCCGACACGCGCAGCCATGCTCTCTCCCTCGGCCAGTCGAAGGCCGCCCAGGAGCGCTTTTCCAACCCGCCCCCCCATTCGGCCCACCAGGGTGCCGACGGTGGTGGCCGAGAGGCTAGGGACCACGGCCGCCACGCTAGTGGTAACCACCCAACGGGTGGACCGCATGCAAGTCCTCGCGCAACATTACTGCGGCGAGCAGTCAGCACCGAGGTGCCCGCAAAACCATTATCATCGCCAGCATCCATGCGCTCCATCAGCAAGCCAGCCAGCTGGCGCCGTCCCTTCGCAAGACCCAGGAACAGTCAGCCCCGCGGCTCGACAGGTTCCAGTGCAAGCAAGACGCCTGGAGCGGCCTGCAGCAGGCCTTTCGACCCGCGGTGGCCCTGGGGGCACCACTTCACAGCAGCCTTTGATTCTCTATCGACGCTCAACATGCGGCGCACCAGTGCTAATTAGCACCCCTCCCCCCTCCCACTGGGTCGCGTGAACAGTTGGCACCTGCCCGTCGCCAGTTCTCTCTGGGCCGTTTCGGGGGATACCCCAAGGCGGTGCCGCTCATGTCTCCCAAGCTCCGCATCGAGCATGCCAGCGCGCGTACAAAGGTGGCGTTACTGCCACGGGTGCGCATACGGGCCCTTGAGCAGCCTGACCACCGCGTGCGCGCATTGCTGTCCAACCGGGGCCCCCGATAGGTCGCGCCAGGGGGTCATACCACCAGCCCTGTTTCGTGAGCGGCACCGCCCGCCGCGTGAGGTAGACCTGCAAGGCGACTGAATCCTCGGAGCCTTGACAAACCATCGTCCGAAGTGGTACGCATCTCTCTATTTCTCTTTCTTGGTGTCTCTGCGCCGCCCCTTTCTCGTTGTCCATATGTATATATTTGTTGTTTTTTCTCTCTCTCTCTCTCTCTCGCTCTCCCTTTCTCTTTGTTTGTGTTTCTACAATATCTCTCTCTTGCTCTTTCTCTCTCTCTCTCTCTCTCTCTCTCTCTTTGTTCGTCCTTCACCACTTTCTATTTCTCTCTGTATCTCTCTCTCTCTCTCTGTCCCTGTCTCTTTTTTTGTTCTCTCTCTCTCTCTCTTCTTCGCTTTTCCTCGTGTCCTCCTCTTGCCCGTGCTGCTATGTCCTTTTCGCTCGTTTTGCCGAGACCCCCCCGACGCCTCCTTCAACCACCCTGCAACATCCTCCTCCTTGTCCTCCTCCTCCTCCACCCCTTCTTCCTCTCCTCCTGCTCGAGCCCACCCTGCTCATTCTCGTGATCCTCGTGCTACTCCTGCGCAAGGTGCCTCATCTTCCTCTCACTCCCGCCTTTCGACGGCCGGCTAAGCATAGATTGCGTGTTTCTTCGGTCCAAGATATCTGTATCATGGTGTTCCCCCGAGGGCTACGCGTCGCCGGTGGACTTTTACGTCGACAAGATCAAGGAGGAACGTTGCCCGCCATGGTTTGGGGAGCAGGGAGCGGAGGACTAGGAAACGGAGGAGGAAAGTGGAAGACCGGAGTAAACCCAAGATGCATCAACGATGCTGCAACTAGGGGGCCACATGTGAACCCTACCCCTACCCCCCACGATTTCCGAGGGGGGGCAACATATTCTTGTGGAAGTCGATTAATAGACAGGAAACATGCTGCCAGATAATTTCCAGATGTCTAACAGATGTTTCAATCATGTTTCAAAAAGTTGTAAAACAACATGTTTGAAACATGTTTAGAACATGTTTCGCACATGTTAACACATGTTTAACTCAATGATCGGATTGTTAGAGTATCCATTGTCATGGCATCCACAAACAGACTCCCTTTCACCCCAACTCCACGCACCACTGTTCCAGACAACCATTCTTTTGGTACTGCGCGAAGCACCCCCCCCTGTAGCTCGAGCGCCCCTTGGGCCGTCAATTCGGGCGGGAGCTCCATTTCGAAAGAAGCACATAGGAATTCCGTTGTGCAAGAGACCGCCCTCCATCCTTCGAGTCATTATAAGGATTGCGGCAATGTAGGAGTGCCAAGCGACAGCCCCGCTTCGGAAAAGTTCAGCCTTCACCAGTGAGGCCGTTTCACGATTTACAAGTATTGGTCGTAAAATCTAGACGAAGCCCGTGGCGAAAACAACATTTTGAAACAGAACGGCCAGCATCTCCGTGAGGCTGAGGGTCAGTGCTACACCAGTGGTACTTTGTTCCATGGCGTGTCAGGCGAGAGCCTCCTTCTTCAAAACGCACAAGTTTGAGAGACGGCGTAGGAGCGAGCCACCTTTTGAATGAAAAGGAGCCGGCATCATTTGCGAAGCTGTCGTGCGATTGTACAAGTGTGGCAATGTGCTTGAAAGGGGTCTTTGGCGAGATCCCCATTTTGAAAGCGTGCGGGCCTCGATCCCTGTACAGTTCTTGGAGGCTTGTGGGAGGAAAGTCCGCAGCGTGCGCCTCGCGAAGGCGAGAGCTACGCTTTCAAAAGGAACCAACCTCCATCCGCGCAACGGTTTGAGACGGTTGACTTCTGGAAGTAATGTTTCCGGGTGAAGCCTCGTGGGCAGCCTTGGGGCTATCTCCGGCTGTTTTGGAACTGTTCATGGGCCCTCTTGGAGATCCTCGGGCCGTCTTGGAGCGGTTTGGGGGGCCCCTTAGGCCGCGTTGGAGCGTCGCGAAGGTTAAAAAAAAAACACATTGGAAATAGATTAATTGTACCTCTTGGGGCTCTTTTGGGATGCCTCCTGGAGGCCTCTTGGGTCGTCTTGAAGGCTTCGTGGGCCGTCTGGAGGATTTCTTGGGCGTCCAGGAGCGATCTTGTGGCGTCTCGGGGCTCTCTTGGACCATCTCGATGGCTTCTTGGGGGCCTCTTTTGGCTCTTCTTGGGGCTCTCTGGGAGGCCCCGAGGGCGGCGCCCAGGAGCAAAACCATCTCTAGCAGTGCCGGGGACCTGCCGGGGGCCCCAGTGGCAGCCCCACGCGCGCGAACTGTATATGTAGCATCCCGCAGATGCGGATAAGAGCGAGGGGGCGGTGGGGACGTCGGCAGACTGCGAGACTCTGGAGAAGCCCGCCGCCGCAGGCGCCAAAGTTTCACAAATCATACAAAGAACCCGCCACAGGCGCCGGGTCGGGCGGGTAGGTCGCGGGTGGGTCGCAAATAGGTCGCGGGTGGGCCGCGAGTGGGTCGCAAATGGGTCGCAAATGAGTCGCAAACGGGTCGCGGCCTGAGTCGCGGGTGGGTCGCGGGGTGGTCGCGGGTGGGTCGCGAGTGGGTCGCGGGTGGGTCGCGGGTGGGTCACGGGTTGTGTCGCGGGTGGGTCGCGGGTGGGGTCGCGGGTGGGGTCGCGGGGTGGGTCGCGGGGTGGGTCGCGGGGTGGGTCGCAGGTGGGACGACGACAACAAACAACAACAACAACAACAACAACAACAACAACAACAACAACAACAACAACAACAACAACAACAACAACAACAACAACAATTACAACAACAATTACAACAACAACAAGAACAACAACAACAACCACAACCACAACAACAACAACAACAACAGCAGCAGCAGCAACAACAACAACAACAACCCAGCCACCACCAACAACAACAACGACAACAACAACAACAGCAACAACAGCAACAGCAACAGCAACAACAACGACGACAACAACACCACTAACAACAACCCCGCCAACAACAACACAAACAACAACACACACACAGCAACAACAACAACAACAATAACAACAGCAACAACAACACCAACACCAACAACAACAATACCACCAACAGCAACAAACACAACAACAACAACACCAACAACAACAGCACCAGCAACAACAACAGCAACAACAACAACGACCACGATCACGACCACGACCACCACCACCACAGTAGCACCAGCAGCAGCAGCAACAGCGACAACAACAACAAGAACGCAACAAGCATAATCCTCACCACGGATCTTCACTTCAGCCATGCACACAGGGACATTGAATGACCGTTCGGCCCCCTCACTCTGAGATGTATAGCGAGATATAGAAAGAAAGAGAGTGGAATGTTTATTTGTTACCCCGGAGATCTTAGCACGCCTCTGGCCCGCTGGGCCGGCGCAGTCAAAGAGAAGTAAGGCGGAGGCGAGAGGAGGGAGAGAGGAGGCGGTGTCTGGGCAGCGGCCTCTGTGAGGTTCAGCTGGCCGGGCACGCGCCGTGCGCCCCCCCTTGGCTTCAAGCAATGGCGAAGCGTCTAAGAAACATTGGTGGTCTGCACGAAATGCTCTTAGAACATTTCTGGCGGAGTCTGTCTTGTTTGAACACATCGGTTTTATGTTCTAAGAACATTGTTTTGGTATTAAGAACATTTTTGGGTTCTAAGAAAATTTCGTGGTAGGTCTATAGAAATGCTGGGACGGTCGGTCCCTGCTCAATGGTTTCAGCTCTTGGGTGCGATCACCTCCCGCGTGAATTCAGGCCAAGGCAGCGCCCTCGGTGGGGCCGCAGCGCGTGCTGTCTTCTGCGCCCTGGCCAAACAAGTGCGATCACCTCCCGCCCTATCCGAGGCGCGGGAAATATGCGGGAGAGTGGCTGTGGGAGTTTGAGGGACTGTGGTGTGTGTGTGTGTCGCCGGCACCATACCGGGAGGGATGGTGGGCGTCGGCGATGCCATACGAGGAATGGTGCGGGGTCGTAAGCTTTGTTGGGCAGTCGGACCTGCAGATGTCGCCGGCGGCTGCGTCGCAGGCGGGCGCCGTAGCACCGTAGCACCAGACATGTGAGAAGCCGAATTGCCACTGAAAGCTTCTTTGACCATCCTACTCTCCTTCCCCGAGGCCTGCCTGGGCCACCGCCGTCGCGAGGTTGAGGCGCCTCGGCGCACGCCGTCAAGGCTGGGTGCGATCCCCTCCCGATGTGTCGAATCAAGCATTGCTCGCATCGACTGCGCCCACGATGATCTTTGAGATCATGGGTCTATCTGGTTGCAGCCGGGTCCCGGAGAGACAAGTCCGTAGGCGCCAGTGGCCTCGGCAGGGCGAAGCCTGCGCAGGCGGGCAGGCGGGCGGCGCACGCTCTGCAAGCGAGTCTCCTTGACAGCAGGACGCGGACGGGGCGGCGGTGTGCAGGAGAGCGGCAGCATGCGGGGAGGGGGGGCAAAAGGCAGGGCCAGTGATACAGATCAATCGGCCCTCCGCCTCCCCCCCTCGCCGGAGCTCTCTCCAGAGCCCCCTCTGGAAGCCTCCGGAGCTCTCCACGGAGGCTGCCAGCGGTCTGGCCCGAGCACGATCCAAAGTGCCCAACTCGCATCCAAGAAAAGAACACCACGACCAAGGACCTCCAAACACCTCTCCTCCTCCTCCTCCTCCTCCTCCTCCTCCTCCTCCTCCTCCTCCTCCTCCTCCTCCTCCTCCTCCTCCTCCTCCTCCTCCTCCTCCTCCTCCTCCTCCTCCCCTTTGCTCCTCCTCCTCCTCCCAGAAGCTGAAATTCTCAAAGTCCTTCCCAGGCGTCCGCGTCCGCCTCGGCTGCCCGGCTCGCCAGGGCGTCGCGACCCTGGCGGCGTCCGTGTACCCGAAGCGCATCATCGTCCGCCTCTCGGACTTCAAGTCCAACGAGTACAAGTCGCTCATCGGCGGAGAGGCGCGCGCCGCTCGAAGAAGAAAAGACACAAAAAACACAAACTTTGGGCGCTCCGCGCGGACTTCCTGGATCCGCGCTGGACGCCCCCCTGCTTGGCGCGGCGAGCGCGCCAGGGAGGGGCGTCCAGCGCAGATCCAAGAGACCCGCGCGGAGCGCCAGAAGTTTGTGTGTATGGTGCTGTGTCTTTTTCTACCTGCGTCGTCGCCGCCGCATCCGCCGTCGTGGTCGCCGCAGTCTTCGTCGTCGTGATCGTCGTCGTGGTCCTGGTCCCCGTCGCCGCCGCCGCCCTCGACCGCCGACCTCGCGCCCGATTTTTACCGGGGGGGGGGGGAGCAGGAGCGGGACCGAGGATCCAGGATCGATGTGTGTGTGTGTGAGAGAGAGATTTGGCGTCATCAATGCGAGGTCCCCGAAAGTCCCAACCCGTGACCCAGGGAGGCGACTGTCGTGCCGACCCGTTTTTCGACGCTCCCGGGCCCCCCGCGAGGGCACCCAGGTAATGAGGATGACGACTAATAAATGACCGGGGGTCGTGTTCACGCGGCGGCGCCCGGGATGACGATTAGAAAAAACCGGCCGCGGGCTGGATTTTTTTTTATCGTTCTCCTCCAGTCAGAAAATTATGCAGAAATAGCAGAAAACTGTGTTTTTAATCGTTCTCTCCCATTTGTTTAATGAATCGTCATCCCGCAGTACCGAAAGCGGCGAGGAGTTTCTGCCATGAGTCCGTCGGCGGGGGGCGGCCAAGAGGCCTTCGGAGGGGCCCTCCGGGGGCCTCCAGGGGCTGGCGTCGGCCACGCGACGCGTAATTGTGGTGCCTCCCTGTCTGGAGGGCCTGCGCACGTGCCTCTGATCGCCGGCTGGAGCGAGAGGTTCAGCCTGGGGTATGGGGGGGGGGGGAGGGAGAGGGAGAGGGAGGGAAAGAGGTGGAGGGAGGAGTGAAGACGGCGGGGGCGGGGGGCCGGAGGAGGGGACGAGGAGTGAGGAGGGGGGGGAGGGGCCGGAGATGGGCAGGAAGAGAAAGGAGGGCTCTTGCGCGGGAGAGGGGAGGGGCGTACGCCTTTCCCTGAGGTCCGACGTTGCGAAGAGATCGAAGCATGGTCAAAAAGGACGACCAGATCCCCAGACCCCCTCTTTCTGCGTCATTGTTTCGAGCCGGAGCGACACGTGAGGGCCCCCAGCGCCCGAGGCCAGGCGAAGACGCCCGTTGTGCAAGAATCGCAGCGCCAAGCTCTGAGGGCCATGACGCGTGAAGCGCCCGCGCCAGGCCTACGAGCCCGACGAGGAGAACCCCATGATCGGCTTCCGCGGCTGCGGCCGGTACGCGGACCCCGCCTTCGAGGACGCAGAGCGGCCCGCGGGGGGCGGTGGAGGCGCGCTCTGCCCAGGCCTCCGGCGTCGGGAGGGCACGTTGCGAGGCGCGGATGCTGCTCCCAACCATCCTGTGGTGTTGGGCCCTCGTGTTGAAGGGACAGCGCCCTGGGTTGCTCCTGCCTTCCTTCCTTCCTTCCTTCCCCCCCCATCCTCCCCCTCCTCCCTCTGCTCACCATCGGCACGTCAGCATCATCGCCATCATCGTCATCGTCACCATCACCATCATCGCCATCATCATCGCTCTCATCGTCACCATCATCAACACCCATGTCGGCACACCCCTCACAGGTTCCGTGGCCCCGTAGGGAGCTCCACAAAAGGCCCCAGTGCCACCGTCCACATGCGTCCCCCACACCCATCTCGGTGCACTCCTCACACGTTTCGTGGCCCCATAGGGAGCTCCACCGAAGGTCCCCGTGCCACCGTCCACATACGTCCACCCATCTCGGCACCCCCCTCACACGTTTCGTGGTCCCAAAGGGAACTCCAACGAAGGCCCCAGAGCCACCGTCCACATGCGTCCCCCCACACCCCTTTCGGCACACCCCTTACATTTTTCGTGGCCCCACAGGGAGCTCCACCGAAGGCCCCAGTGCCACCGTCCACTTGCGCCCCCCATACCGATTTCGGCACCCCCCTCACACGCTTCGTGGCTCCATAGGAAGCTCCACCGAAGGCTCCAGTGCCACCGTCTACACGCGTCCCCCACATTCATGTCGGTACACCCCTCACACGCTTCGTGGCCCCATAAGGAGCTCCACCAAAGGCCCCAGTGCCACCGTCCACTTGCGTCCCCCACACCCATTTCGGCACACCCCTCACACGTTTCGTGACAACATAGGAAGCTCCACCGAAGGCTCCAGTGTCACCCGTGCACATGCGTCCCCCGCACCCCTTTCGGCACACCCCTCACACATTTCGTGGCCCCACAGGGAGCTCCACCGAAGGTCCCAGTGCCACCGTCCACATGCGTCCGCCGCACACATTTCGGCACACACCTCACAGGGATCGTGGCCCCATAGGGAGCGCCACCGAAGAAGATATTCACAATCGCGGTATGCACAACTGCACATGGTCGGGTCCTTCGCCAGGCAGTCCAAAGGTTGCCATGGGGGGAATTCGAAGAAGAAATAACCACATCAGAGTGAGGGGGCCCGAACGGTCATTCACTGTCCCTGGGTGCGTGGCTGAAGTGCGGACCCACGGCGAGGATTATTGTTGCTGTTTTGTTGTTGTTGTTGTGTTGTTGTTTTGTTGCGTCGTCCCCACTCTGACCCGCCCGCGACCCACCCGCGACCCACCCCGCGACCCACCCGCGACCCACCCCGCGACCCACCCGCGACCCACCCGCGACCCACCCGCGACCCAACCCACGACCCACCCGCGACCCACCCGCGACCCACCTGCGACCCACCTCGCGATCCACCCTGCGACCCACCCGCGACCCACCCACGATCCACCCGCGACCCACCCGCGACCCACTCTCGACCCACCCCGCGACCCACCCGCGACCCACCCTGCGAAAACCTTCGCCTGCGGCGGGCTCGTTTTTGTTTATTTTGTAAAAATTAAGCGCCTGCGGCGGGCTTCTTCAGAGCCTCGCAGACTGCAAACGTCCCCGCCGCCCCCTCACTCTTATCCGCGACTGCAGGGTGCTACGTAAACACAATTTTTTGGCGCTCCGCGTGGATCTCTTGGATCTGCGCTGGACTCCCCCAGGCGGCGCCTCCGGCGCCTCCCCTGGCGCGCCCTGCGCGCCGGGGAGAAGGGAGTCCGGCGCGGATCCAAGAAATCCGCGCATACCTCCAAAAATGTCATGTCTATGTGGTTTTTGGTTCCTCTAGAAACTCACCACCCACCAAACCACCCCAACCCAACCCGAAGGCTCAGATTTACCCTCGATTTCCAGTGGGGGGGGGTCGGGAAACATTGAAAAAACACATATGGAACCCTTACCCCCCCCCCACCCGAAATTCGGGTCTTCGGGTTGGGTTGGGGTGGTCTGGTAGGTAGTCAGAAACAGGTCCTGAGGGGAACGTGTCATGAGGGTTCCTGCCGTCTCCCGGCTCTCGGGGCCCTCCACGGGCCGCGAGACTGTCAGAAGGCGGCTCAGGATGAAGATCTCGTCTCGGGAGAGGGCCCCGGGGTCCAGGACTCGTTGCCTTCGGGACCCCTTTCCCCCTGCTGGAAAGGTGGGCCCGGATGTAAAGCTGCCCTTGGCGATGGGGTCGAGAGGTCTTGTCAGAGCCCCGGATCATCAGGGGTAACTCGGGTCAGGGATAACTCGGGTTCGTTTTTCGGGAATCCAAACTCGAGTTACCCCGGACCCGAGTTACCCCGGATAATTCGGGCGTCCAGAGCCCCGAATCATCAGGGGTAACTCGGGTCAGGGCTAACTCGGGTTCCTTTTTCGGGAATCCAAACCCGAGTTACCCCGGACCCGAGTTACCCCGGATAACTCGGGCGCCCAATCTTAGGGGCGGACGCATAGCTTGCACCACCTACTCTGCACCACAGCTTATTCCCCTCGGCTTGCACCGTATACCGTGCATCTTGCACCACATACAGGCCATCGCTGAGCTGGCAAATTCTACAGATTTTTTTATATATATATATATACACACAAACATATCTGTGTAACTCTACATGTATTTACACGTGCATATAACTGTCGATGCATAGCCCCACATAGCTTACGGGACATAGCTCACATCACCTATCTTGCATCACACGGTTTGCGCACCGAGAGTGGCATGATCTACGGGTTGGGTGCATGCTGGCGAGCAGCTGGTGCTTGGCCACGTGAGAGAAGACAGCGGCTCCTGGCTGGAGAAGGAGGAGGAGGATAGCAAGGGAAGGGGGAGAAAGGAGAGGGGGCGAGGGAGGGCTAAGGATGTATAAGGGTGTTCTTGGGCGTTATACAGGGCTGGCGGGTTGTCCTCCTCGCCCTCCCCCCGTCCACCACTTCCACATCCGCGCAGCAGGGCCTCGCACAGGTGGTCGAATGGATAAGAGAGGACGGCAGAGGAGGACGAGGAGGAAAGGAAGCATCATGGATCGTTGAGCGGGAAGGTGAGGAGGAAACTGCGGATGATAGAGGATGAAGAAGGAGGATTAGGAGCAGGAGTACGATCCATCATTTGAGGGTCAGCAGGGGGTAATGGAAGACGGCGGGGATTATGAGGAGGGTGAGGAGGTGGACCTTGTTCGTCAACTTGTTGCCCGATCCCAGTGGAGACTGAACAGCAATGACACCCTCGAAGCGTTGCCACTGTAAGTAAGGAGGCGTCATGTGCCAGCATGTCAAATATTTCTTCAAGTGGTGTGGATGTTCAGCTTGAGGCGTCACCAGGGCAGCAGGGCTCTCGAATCAACTGCATGTTTGTCAGGATTCCGTCTGAGTTGACGACAAAACTATGTTATAGCTGTAGCGCCTCGCCAATAATAGAAGTTTGCACCGTCGAAGAAAAATGTGGAAGAGAAAGGGAGAGAGAGAGAGAGTGAGAGAGAACAATAGAGAGAGAGAGAGAGAACGAGAGAGAGAGAGAGAAATACAGAGATGATAGGAAGGGAGAACGAGAGAGACAGATAGAGAGAGAGAGATGAACAATCCATAGTGCACGTCTCAGCTCATGGCAGCATTTGTGCACACCGCTTTCAAGGGCTAGCTGTGGAAAACAAGTGGCACGCGTGCCTTGGCTCTTGCACAAAGGAGCTGCGAAGGACTGGGAAGCCTGGGCGGAGGAAGGCTGGACGGAGGAAGGCTCCCGAGGATGGGTGGCTCAGGGGAGCTGGGGCTCAGGCTCAGGGGGGGGGGGACGAGGGGAACGAACCACCACGTGCCACGAACCACGACGAAAATAAAGGGTTCTGCGGCCCGGGGGGGCTGCCCTGGAAAGCCTGGACGGAGGGGGGGTCCCAAGGGGGGGTGGCCCAGGGGAGCTGAGGCTCAGGCTCAGGGGAGGGGCCGAGGGGGACGAACCACGACGAACCACGAACCACGACGAAAATAAATGATTCCGGTGCCCAGGGAGGTCGTCACGGGAAGCCTGGACGGAGCAATCCTCCGAAGGGTGGGTGGCCCAGGGGAGCTGGGGCTCAGGCTCGGGGGGTGGGGGGGGCGAGGGGGGCGAACCACCACGAGCCACGAACCACGACGAAAATAAAGTGTTCCGCGGCCCAGGGGGGCTGCCCTGGGAAGCTTGGACGGAGGGGGGTTCCCACGACGAAAATAGATGGTTCTGCGGCCCAGAAAAGCTGTCCAGGGAAGCCTGGACGGAGGGGGGGTCCCAAGGAGGGGTGGCCCAGGGGAGCTGGGGCTCAGGCTCGGGAGAGGGGCCGAGGGGGACGAACCACGACGAACCACGAACCACGACGAAAATAGATGGTTCTGCGGCCCAGGGGGGCTGCCCTGGGAAGCCTGGGCGGAGCAAGCCTCCGAAAGGTGGCTGGCCCAGGGGAGCTGGGGCTCAAGCTCGGGGGGGGGGGGGGGGGGGGGGGGACGAACCACGACGAACCACGCACCACGACGAAAATGAGGTGTTCCGCGGCCCAGAGGAGCCTGGACGGAGCAAGCCTCCGAAGGGTGAGTGGCCCAGGGGAGCTGGGGCTCAGGCTCAGGGGGGGGACCCAGGGGGGACGAGCCACTCCGAGCCACGAACCACGACAAAAATAAAGGGTTCCGCGGCCCAGAACAGTTGCCCCGGGAAGCCTGGACGGAGGAAGGCTCCCAATGGTGGGTGGCCCAGGGGAGCTGGGGCTCAGGCTCAGGGAGCTGGGGCGAGGGGGACGAACCACCACGAACCACTACGAAAATAAAGTGTTCCGCGGCCCAGGGGGGCTGCCCTGGGAAGCCTGGACGGAGGGGTGGTCCCAAGGGGGGGTGGGCCAGGGGAGCTGGGGCTCAGGCTCCGGGGGGGGCCGAGGGGGACGAACCACCACGAGCCACTACGAAAATAAAGAGTTCCGCTGCCCAGGAAAGCTGCCCTGGGAAGCCTGGACAGAGGGGGGGTGCCAAGGGGGGGTAGCCCAGGGGAGCTGGGGCTCAGGCTCAGGGGGGGTGGGAGCGAGGGGGACGATCCACCACGAGTCACGACGAAAATAAAAGGTTCCGCGGCCCAGGGGGGCTGCCCTGGGAAGCCTGGACGGAGAGGGGGTCCCAAGGGGGGGTGGCCCAGGGGAGCTGGAGCTCAGGCTCAGGGGGTGGGGCCGAGGGGGACGGACCACCACAAGCCACGACGAAAATAAATGATTCCGCGGCCCAGGGGGGCTGCCCTGGGAAGCCTGGACGGAGGGTGGGTCCCAAGGGGGGGTGGTCCAGGGGAGCTGGGAAGCCTGGACGGAGGGGTGGTCCCAAGGGGGGGTGGCCCAGGGGAGTTGGGGCTCAGGCTCAGGGGGGGGGGCCGAGGGGGACGAACCAAGACGAACCACGACGAAAATAAAGTGTTCCGCGGCCCAGGGGGGCTGCCCTGGGAAGCTTGGACGGAGGGGGGTCCCAAGGGGGGGTGCCCCAGGGGAGCTGGGAAGCTTGGACGGAGGAAGGCTCCCAGGGGTGGGTGGCTCAGGGTAGCTGGGGCTCAGGGTTAAGGGACGGGGGGCGAGGGGGACGAACCACCACGAATCACGACGAAAATAAAGATGTCCGAGCTCTAGAGCACAGCTGTGCAAGACAAGAACAACGTGACTGATTCGCCCTCGGCAGCACATCCGGCCTCGCTGCAGGGTCACGCCGCTCGGGAGGCTCGCAGGCTGACTCTGGACACCTCACATCCCCTCCCCCGAACTCACTGAAGGAGGCACTGATCACACTGCATACTCAACACGGCGTCGCAACGGATCCACACCTTCGAAACAGTTGGGCATGACTGCCGAAGCGAAACTACGTCGCATTGGATTTGTGTTGAGTCGACTTGTCGCGAGGATGGTTGCCTCGCCAGATGGGCCCAGCACGTTGATGTCATTATCGGCGCGCCCCCAGCACATGTCGCAGAGATCCGTTTGCTGATTTGAGGCCGACGGCTTCTGCAAACATATTCAGATTCACAATGCTTCTCCGATCTGATGTTAGCGTCGAGACTTCTCGCCATGGTAGTCTTCAACGCTGTCAGAATTTCCCGACATTCCCGCAAGGTTCTGATATTTGGAGCCTTCAGGGACGTGGGCCATTCTTTTGCGGTGCCGCACACTTTCTCATGTGCTTTGTACGCCTCCCTGGTCTGACTAGCTTTCATGCCCAGGACTGCTTTGCCTTGGAGCTGAAGGCGATGAAGAAGGCGCTGGACTTGCGATACCTGTGCATATGTATGTTTGTGTATACGTGCATATAGGTATGTTAATACGCACACAAACATCTATGTGTAGAAACATGGTTGCACACAACCATCACCATCTACGTAACATGCACGTCTTATGAACGCGTGGGCGTATATTGATATATATGTGTGTATATCTACATACAAATGTATGTATACACATCTGTATATGTCAGAGTGTGGGGGCCGAGCGGTCAGTCACTGTCCCTGGGCACGTGGTTGAAGTGAGGTTCTGCTGTGCGGATTGTTGTTGTTGCAGTTGCTGTTGTGGTGTTGTTGTTGTGGTGTTGTTGCTAGTCGTGTAACATGATTGTTGTTGTTGGTGGTGTTGGTGCTGTTGCTGTTGCTGTTGTTGTTGTCGTTGTTGTTGCCGTTTTGTTGTTGTTGTTGGTAATGTGGTTGTTTTTGTGGTTGTCGTTTTTTGTCGTTGTCGTTGTCGTTGTCGTTGTCGTTGTTGTTGTAATTCAATATTAAGCTTTCAACAATTATCATTGTTGCCCCCCCCCACAGGCGCTTTGGCGCTGTCGCCTCGGCGCCGGCTACAGTTTCATTGGGGGGCGCCAAAACGGGCCCGTCAACAACAACAACAACAACAACAACAACAACAACAACGCTAGACTCCCTCCTTTTTCACTCAGGGCCGGTGCTTTTGCTCGCCGCCGAAAGCCGCCGTCCCAACAAAACCAGCGCTACCGCTCCAGACTTCCTCCCGTTTTACCTTGGACTGGCGCGCTACTCTTTCTCTCATCGGCGCCGCCCCCAGCAACAACAACAACAACAACGCTCCGCTCGAGACTTCCTTCCTTTTTTACTCGAGGCGGTGCTCTTCCTCGCCGCCGAAAACCGCCGTCCCGACAAAACCAGCGCTCCAGCTCGAGACTTCCACCGTTTTACGCTGGACTGGCGCCCTACTCTCTTTTGAATTGGCGCCGCGTCCAGCAAGAGCAACGCTCCCGCTCGAGGCTTCCCCCCTTTTTCCTCAGGACGGTGCACTTCCTCGCCACCGACAGCCCCCGTCCCGACAAAACCAGTGCTGCCGCTCGAGAAAACCAGTGCTACCGCTCGAGACTTCCTCGTTTTTTACCTTGGACTGGCGCGCTACTCTTTCTCTCATCGGCGCCGCCCCCAGCAACAACAACAACAACAACAACAACAACAACAACAACAACAGCAACAATCATTTTACCCGAACGCGTGGTGTTCTCCCCAGTGCCAGGGTTTTCATACGACACCAGGCAATACCCCCACTTCGTGGGGGGGCATTACAAGCTCTACCAAATATCCAAACGACTCTTCGCGACCACCCAAACCCAGCTTCCCGCCCTATGACGTTGGGACACTTCACTTCGTGGCGTGCGGACGACCGTGGCTACTACACTGGCGTGGGGTACACACCCACAGAACTTGGTCACTTATTCGGGGCGCGCATGTGCCCAGCATGGTGCAATTGTGCCATACAATACATAATACAGAGAGACGAATGTGTCCCGCATGGTATTATTTGACAGGGATGATGGCCCTGGCAGGTGCGCAACCGTTGTCGCAGAAGTTCGAAAAAGTTGCTCGCAAAAGCCCGTTTGACAGAAATGTTTAAAAAGTGTTGGGTTTCCTACGAATCCGCAAGAGCGCGCGGGATGAGATTTTGACATTTTTTTGTTGAAAAACCATTGGTTTTTTGATGTTTTTATGTTAAAATCGCTCCGAACACTAAGCTTTTGGAAGGATTTCGTCTTGCGCGCGCGAATGTCCACTTTACCTTATTTTTTGCAAGGGATTCTTGAAATTTGATTATATTTGAACAAGAAATTTCATTTTATAGTGTTTTTTGCAAGGGAAAGCGGATTACAACAAAACAACCGGATCTTGATCAACTCGAATTACTTGAGGCTTCCTCACGAAAATGATGAAAACGTGGCTGCGGCCTAGGCGCGGCGGGGGGGGCGCGCACCAGGGGGCCCAACAATAATTATTCTTTAGAATTAATAGTGTTCAACAACAACAACGCTCTCGCTCGAGATCTTCTCACTTTTTCACTCAAGGCGGTGCTCCTCCTCGCCGCCGAAAACCGCCGTCCCGACAAAACCAGCACTCCAGCTCGAGACTTCCCCCCGTTTTACGCTGGACTGGCGCCCTACTCTCTTTTGAATTGGCGCCGCGTCCAGCAAGAGCAACGCTCCCGCTCGAGGCTTCCCCCCTTCTTCCTCAGAACGGTGCTCTTCCTCGCCACCGACAGCCCCCGTCCCGACAAAACCAGTGCTGCCGCTCGAGAAAAAAACAGTGCTACCGCTCCAGACTTCCTTGTTTTTTACCTTGGACTGGCGCGCTACTCTTTCTCTCATCGGCGCCGCCCCCAGCAACAACAACAACAACAACAACAACAACAACAACAACAACAACAACGCTCTCGCTCGAGACCTTCTCACTTTTTCACTCAAGGCGGTGCTCCTCCTCGCCGCCGAAAACCGCCGTCCCGACAAAACCAGCGCTCCAGCTCGAGACTTCCCCCCGTTTTACGCTGGACTGGCGCCCTACTCTCTTTTGAATTGGCGCCGCTCCCAGCAAGAACAACGCTCCCGCTCGAGGCTTCCCCCCTTCTTCCTCAGGACGGTGCTCTTCCTCGCTGCCGACAGCCCCCGTCCCGACAAAACCAGTGCTGCCGCTCGATATTATTTCCCTTCTTACTCAAGGCGGTGCTCCTCCTCGCCGCCGGCAACCGCCGTCCCAACAAAGCCAGCGTTCCCGCTCGAGACTTCGTTTTGTTTTACGCTGGACTGCCGCCCTACTCTCTTCAGCATTTGCGCCGCTCCCAGCAACAACAGCGGCTCTGCTCGAGAGTTCCTCCCTTTCTATTCAGGGCCAGGTCCTTGCCTAGCCGTCTCCACCAAGGCAATCCTGTCGCTCGATACTCCCTTGTGCTTTACTCTTCGCTGGGGCTCCACTGGCGGTCTCGCATCGGCGCAGCAAGGCGCGGGCATGCGTTTTCGAGGCGGGATATGTTGGAATTCTTCGGACGAGGTGTTTGCAAGACCTCATTGGGTGGGAGATCTGGGAATGGTAATCACGGACCCCGCTATGTAACAATAATCCCCCATGATGGGGATGGTTATTATGATGGTCACATGCTTCGTGTGGAAGCATCGCGTATGAGGGTAACATGATCGTTTCTGTTTTTTTGTTTGTTTGTTTGTCTGTTCGTTTGTTTGTTTGTTGTCGTCGTCCCCCCTGCGACCCACCCGCGACCCACCCGCGACCCACCCGCGACCCGGCCCGCGACCAACCCGCGACTTGGCCCGCGACCCACCCGCGACCCACCCGCGACCCACCCGCGACCCACCCGCGACCCGGCTGGCGACCCGACTCGCGACCCACCAGCGACCTACCCGCGACCCACCCCGCGACCCACCCACATAGTTTTATCAACAAATCGGCGCTTGTGGCGAGCTCGTTGTATAATTTGAGAGAATTAGGCGCCTGCGGCGGGCATACTCAGAGCCTCGCAGAGTGCCGACGTCCCCGCCGCCCCCTCACTCTTATCCGCAACTGCAGGGTGCTACGCACATCAGAGTGAGGGGGCCGAACGGTCATTCATTGTCCCTGGGTGCGGGGCTGAAGTGCGGATCCGTGGTGAGGATTCTGCTTGTTGTTGTTTGTTTGTTTGTTTGTTTGTTTGTTTGTTTGTTGTTGTTGTGGTTGTGGTTGTGGTTGTGGTTGTGGTTGTTGTTGTTGTTGTTGTTGTTGTTGTTGTTGTTGTCGTCGTCCCCCCCGCGACCCACCCCGCGACCCACCCGCGACCCACCTCGCGACCCACCCGCGACCCACCCCGCGACCCACCCCGCGACCCACCCGCGACCCACCCCACGACCCGCTCGCGACCCACCCCGCGACCCACCCGCGACCCACCCGCGACCCGGCCCACGACCCACCCCGCGACCCACCCGCGCCCCACCCGCGACCCACCCGCGACCCAACCCGCGACCCACCTACACTGTTCAACAAAAAGCCGGCGCCTGCGGCCCGCTCGCTGTATAGCTTGAACAATGTTGCGCTCGCAGACTGCCGACGTCCCCGCCGCCCCCCGCACTCTTATCCGCAACTGCGGGGTGCTAGGTATTGTTGCAAGTCTTGTGCATACATGTTCGCCACTTGTACATCTGTGAATACGCATGTACACACATATATATATATATATATATATATATATACATATATATATATATACATGTAGAGAGAGAGAGAGAGAGAGTGTGTGTGTGTGTGTGGCCGTCGGCCCATCCCGCCACCGTGCCAGGATTTCTGGTCTGCGGCCTCTTGGATGCTTGTGAGGATCTCTTGGGGGGCCCCTCTTATGCCTCTTGGATGCGGTTTTCCGTGTGTCTTGGGGCGTTTGGGGGGCCTTTTAGGGCCTGCTTTGGGCCTCTCGGGCCCTCTGCAGGGCCTCTTGAGGCCTCTTGGGCGCACCTCGGGAGCTTCTGGGGGGACTTTGGGTTGAAAATGTCACTTCGTGTTCCCCTTCTTGAACCCTTCTTGGGGCCGTCTTGGGCGGCTCTCCGGATCCTTGTGGGGTCTCTTGGGCTGCTTTGGAACGATATTTTGCGCTTCTTGGGCCGTCTTGGACGCTCTGAAGACCGACAAGGCGTTCATGCGCAAACCTTGCAACAACCAATGGATATTGACGAGACGAGACGGTCCCCATGGCCATCTGAAACCACGCTGGGGATGCATATCCCGAACAACACGCTCTTGGCCTTCTTGGCTTCTACAAGAAGAGTCACGCGGGGACCCCCCGAGAGCCCCCGGGAGCGCCCAGAACCTAGGCCTGTGGGCTCCGTGAAGAACATTTACATAATCCGAGGCAGGAAATTCGAGGGAACCTGAGGACATTCCAATTCGTTCCGCAGGGCATGGTGGCGAACATACACACACCACACACCACACACACAACACACACACACAACACACACAACACACACACAACACACAACACACACACACAACACACACCACACACAATACACACACACGCACACGCACACGCACACACAAATACATATACACATATATATATATATATATATATATATATACATATATAGAAATGAGCGGGGGGGGGCCGAACGGTCATTCATTGTCCCTGGGTGCGCGGCTGAATAAGGAATTTGGTGTGAGAATCCTGCTTGTTACGTTGTTGTTGATGGTGTTTTTGTCCTTGTTGTTGTTGCTGTTGTTGTTGTTGTTGTTTTTGCTGTTGTTGCTGAACTTTCATTTCTGAAGAATAATTATTGCTGATCCCCCCATCACAGGTGCATACTGTTTTTCTTGATCAAAGTGTGCCCCTCGACGCTCGCACCTTGTTTTTATGGCAGGGAAAGTCTTGGTGCTCAACCTGGCCCCCTGGACCCCGGATTGCAACACAACGGCTTCCACATGAGATTGCCTCCAAATTTGCTGAGGACCCCGCTCCTGAGGCTTCCTCGCAATTTACTCAAGATCGGTGCTCCCGCCTGTGTTTTTCCTCGCAATTTAGTCAGGACCCCCGCTTCCATCTGAGACTTCCTCAATTTACTCAGGAGCGGCGCTCCCGCTTGAGACTTCCTCGAAAATGAATCAAGATCCCCTCGCAATTTAATCAAGACCCCCGCTCCCGCCAGAGAACCCTTCACATTTTATTCGGGAATTGCGCCCTCGCCTGTGACCTCCATGCAATTTATGCAGAAATCGCGCTTTCGACGTTCAGGAAACACGCTGCGCCAAGGACGCCGCTACAATGTACTTAGTAATGTCGCTCTCGCCATACTCAGGCATCCCGTTTGAATGTCCCACCCGCCCGACCCGCCCGTCAGGGGATCGCCCGCCCGTCGTGGGCTCCCGCCCGAGACTCCCTTCAGGAACGGCGTTTTCGCCGAGGACTTCCTCGAACGTTCACGGTCTTACCTTCCTGCTCTTCCTCCCTCTCCCTCCTCCCTACTCCTTCCTCTCCTTCCTTATCTCTCCCTCCTCTCTTCCCTCATTATTATTTCTCTCTGCCCTATCCCCTCTCCCTCCTCTCCCTCCTTCCCTCCTGTCTCCTCCCTCCCTCTTTTTCTCCCTCTCTCTCTCTCTCTCTCCCCTCTCTCTCTCTGTCTCTACCTCTCGCATATGTTTTGTTATTTTCTTGTTTTGTCTCTCTCACTCTCTCTTTCTCTCTCTGCCTCTAATCAACCGCCCCCCTCTTTGCTCCTTCTCTCCTGGCGTTTTCCCTCTTCCTTCGTCCCTCCCCCTCCCTTCCTCCCACTCTCCCTCGTTTTTCCCCTCCTCTTTTTGCAGGGCCCACACCAATTCCAATGGCGGGCACATGCACGCCCACGAAGGATTGTCCGCCCGTTCATGTTTGCCCGCCTGTCTAAGCCCGCCGCCCCCCGCAAAGAGAAATAATACCCCCACAGGGGTGTGACCGAAGACAAAAATGGCGGGTATCGGTGTGGGGAACTCGTTTTGAATGACACGCGGGCAAGCAAGAGCGAGCTGTCTTAAAATGATTGTTGCTGTTGAACTCCCACTCCTGAAGATTGCTGGTCCCCCTCCCCATCACCGGTGCACACTGTTTCTCTTGATCAAAATGTGCCCCTCGACGCTGGCACCCTGTCTTTTTGACAGGGAAAGTCTTGGTGCTCAAGCTGGGCCCCTGGCCCCCCGGATGAAAACAACAACGGCTTCCACATGATATTGCCTTCAAACTTACGCATGACCCCCGCTCCTGAGACTCCCTCACCATTTACTCTGGATCGGCGCTCCCGCACGTTTTTTTTTTTTTCGCAATGTAGTCAGAATCCCCGCTCCCGTCTGAGATTTCCTCAATTTACTCAGGAAACGCGCTCCCGCTTGAGACTTCCTCGCAGTTGAATCAAGACTTCTTCGCAATTTAATTAAGACACCCGCTCCCGCCAGAGAACCCTTCACACTTTATTTGGGAATTGCGCTCTCGCTTGTGACCCCCATGCAATTTATTTAGAAATCGCGCTTCCGACGCTCAGGAAACACGGCGCGCCAAGGACACCGTCACAATTTACGTAGGCATCCCGCTTGAATGTCCCACCCGCCCGACCCGCCCGTCAGGGGATCGAACGCCCGTCGTGGGCCTCCGCCCGAGATTTTTGTCTCGAGCGTTCACGTTCGTACCTTCCTGCTCATCGTCCCTCTCCCTCCTCCCTCCTCCCTTCTCTCTCCCTCCTCTTTTCCCTCAGTATTAGTTCTCTCTGCCCTATCCCCCATCTCCCTCCTCTCCCTCCCCCCTCTCCTGCCTCTTCCCTCCCTCGTTCTTTCTTTCTCCCCCCCCCTCTCTCTCTCCCCCCCCTCTCTCTCTATTTCTCTACCTCTCTTACATAGATGGTTCTTGCTGTTTTTATATCCGTCTGTCTCTCTCTCTCTCGCTCTCTCTCTTTCTCTCTCTCTCTCTCTCTGTCTCTCTGCCTCAAATCAACCGCCCCCCTCTTCGCTCCTTCTCTCCTGGCGGTTTCCCTCGTCCTTCGTCCCTCCCCCCCCGTTCCTCCCACTCTCCCTCGTTCTCCCCCTTCTCTTTTTGCAGGGCCCACACCAATTCCAAAGGCGGGCACATGCACGCCCACGAAGGATTGTCCGCCCGTTCATGTTTGCCCGCCTGTCTAAGCCCGCCGCCCTTCGCAAAGACAAAGAATCCCCCCAAAGGGGGTGTGACTGAAGACAAAAATGGCGGGTATCGAGGGTGCGGGGGACTCGTTTTGAATGGCACGCGGGCAAGCAAGAGCGAACAGTGTTAGAATGATTGTAGTTGCGTTTGGATTCTCACTCCTGAAGAATAATTATTGTTGGTCTCTCCCCTCACCGGTGCATACTGTTTCTCTTGATCAAAGTGTGCCCCTCGACGCTCGCACCTTGTTTTTTGACAGGGGAAGTCTTGGTGCTCAAACTGGGCCCCTGGCCCCGTGGATTACAGCATCAGCATCGGCTCCCGCTTGAGTTTCTTCAAAATTTACTCAGGACCCCCGCTCCTGAGACTTCCTCACAATTTACTCAGGATCGGCGCTCCCGCCCGTGTTTTTTTCTCGCAATGTAATCAGGACCCCCGCTCCCATCTGAGACTTCCTCAATTTACTCAGGAACGGCGCTCCCGCTTGAGACTTCCTCGCAATTGATTCAACACTTCTTCGCAATTTACTCAAGACCCCCGCACCCTTCACATTTTGTTCGGGAAGTGCGCTCTCGCTTGTGACCTCCATGCAATTTATTCAGAAATCGCGCTTCCGACGCTCAGGAAACACGGTGCGCCAAGGACACCGCCACAATTTACGCAGGCATCCCGCTTGAATGTCCCACCCGCCCGACCCGCCCGTCAGGGGATCGCCCGCCCGTCGTGGGTTCCCGCCCGAGACTTCCTTCAGGAACGGCGCTTTCGCTTAGGACTTCTTCGAACGTTCACGCTCTTACCTTCCTGCTCCTCCTCCCTCTCCCTCCTGCGTCCTCTCCTTCCTTTTTTCCCCCCCTCTCTTCCGTCATCCTTATGCCTCTCACTCCCTCTTTCTTTCTCTCTCTCTCTCTCCCCTCTCTCTCTCGTTCTCTACCTCTCTTAGATGTCGTTTTTGTTCCTCTCTCTCTCTCTTTCTTTCTGCCTCAACTCAACCGCCCCCTTTTCGTTCCTTCTTTCCTGGCGTTTTCCCTCTTCCTTCGTCCCTCCCCCTCCCTTCCTCCCATTCTCCCTCGTTTTCCCCCTCCTCTTTTTGCAGGGCCCACGCCAATTCCAATGGCGGGCACACGTACGCCCACGAAGGATTGTCGGTCCGTTCAGGTCTGCCTGCCTGTCTAAGCCCGCCGCCCCCCGCAAGGAAAAATAATCCCCCAAAAGGGGTGTGATCGAAGAAAAAAATGGCGAATATCGAGGGTGTGGGGAAACCGTTTTGCATGACACACGGGCAAGTAAGAGCGAACAGTCTTATAATGATTAGTGTTGTTGCTGTTGTTTGTTGTCGTCGTCCCACCCGCGACCAGCCCGCGACCCACCCCGCGACCCACCCCGCGACCCATCCCGCGACCCACCCCGCGACCCACCCCGCGACCCACCCGCGACCCAACCCGCGACCCACCCGCGACCCACCCCGCGACCCACCCCGCGACCCACCTGTGACCCACCCGCGACCCACCCCCCGACCCACCCGCGACCCACCCCGCGACCCATCCGCGAGCCACCCGCAACCCACCCACGACCCACCCCACGACCCACCGCGACCCGGCTCGCGACCCACCTGCGACCCACCCCGCGACCCACCCTCAGGGGAGGAAAAACCACCCGGTCCCGACAATTGACTTTTACTAAAGCGGCCCTGGGCGTTGACTAAACAGCCCTGCCCTGTTCGATTCATTCCTTGTGTGCGTTTACTAAACGGTTTCGCTTGCCGGGGTGATTCTTATGGGGTGGATTTTCTGCCCCCTGCACCCGCGACCCAACAGCGACCCACCCTCGACTTACCCGCGACCCACCCGCGACCCACCCCGCGACCCACCCACGACCCACCCCGCGACCCACCCACATTGGTTGAACGAAAAAATCCGCGCCTGCGGCGGGTTCGTTGTATAATTGTCTCCAGAGTCTCGCAAATTGCCGACGTCCCCACCGCCCCCTCGCTCTTATCCGCATCTGCGGGGTGCTACGTATAATAACAAGAGCCCCCCCCCCTCCGCACCGTCCCACACCTCTGGAACACTTGGGGTGCACTCCCGGTACCGCGCCTTCGGGCCTCCCAGGGAGGTCCAGGACGCCCCCAAAGAGCCCCCAGAACACAAGAAATCAGCCCACGGCGTTGTCAAGCAGCCCCAAAATGCCTTCCGACGGCTGTGAGGGCTCCCAGGACCGCCGAAGAGTTGACCCGAAGGCTTCCGAGAGGCCCCAAGAGACCTCCGAGAGGCGTCCCGAGAGGGCCCGAAGAGCCCAAGATCGTTGATTCTCCTTGGTTTTTGTTCCGAGTGTTTGGCCTTCTCGCGTTTTCGAGCTTCCAACGCTCCAACACAACCGAAGTGGCCCTCAAGACCGCCCCAAGACGGACGAAGAGGTCCCCAAGAGAGCCGAAGACGGCTCCAGAGAGTCTCTCAAGACTCCCCAGAAGGCGTCCAAGACGGCCGCCCGACTGAGAAACAAGAGCGGAGTTCCAGCGATTCCATGTTTTAAAATTTCATCCCGACTCCCATCAAGACTCCGGGGCCACATTTCACATGTTCCAGGGAATGTTGTTCAACTCTCTGTCGTTGCTTTGGAAATCATTTGGGTCGTCCTCGTGTCTTAGTTGGCCGCCCTGGAAAAGGCCAGTCAAACATCGAGATCCCGTGCGTTCACCTATCCAGCCTAGCTAGAACTTCAGCGCGCGCGCCAGGAGGGAGCAAACCGAGAGGATTTTCCCAAGCCGTTCAGGCGCTTTGCCCTCAGATGGCTGCAAGGTTTTCCAAAAGACCCTCGAGGCGCCAACCACATGCCTTCAGAGACTCTCGGGAGGCCCCAGGAGGCACTAAGAGCCTTCCAAGCGGCCCCGACAGACCCCCAACACGCCACCAGCATGCATCCAGGAGACCTTCCACCCACAGCCCAGGCTTGGCAATTTGAAACAAGGGAATTCCCACAATTCCTTCTTCTCTTTTGTTTTCAAATTCGCACCGCCCCCCCCCCCCAGTCTACTCTCGCAATCCCCTGGGAGCCCTGGTGGGCTCCAAATCATCGAGAACTTTGGGAAACTGACGAGTTCTGCGTTGCCGTATTCCCCCCTTCTGTACGCCTCCGAGGCTTCGGCAGGGCAGGGCCTCCAAGACAGCCCCTAGATGCAAGGAACGTCAACACTCGAGATGCTATGAGATATCCGATCCAGCTAAGCCAGAACCTGGGCGCGCGCGAGGAACCTCCTCGCCCTGCTTCCTCAGATGGCCCCAATCTTCTCACAAAGGCTCTCGAGGCGCCCCCCCAGGTGCTTTCAGATACTCCCGGGAGGCTCCCAGGAGGCACCAAGAGCCCCCTAACAGGCCCCGAGAAATCCCCCCAGGCGCCGCTAAGAAGGCCCCGAGAGGGATCCCAACAGACCATGGCAAGCACCCAGTAGACTTCTGACCCACAGCCCAGGCACAGCAATTGTAAAAAAGGGAATTCCCAGAATCCCTTTGTTGTTTCAAGTTCGCCCTCCCTGCGCACTCTTGCACAACGGACAGAAATTAAGGCCCCCGTCACCACCCAAGAAAGATCCCAGGAAGCCTTTGAGGGCCCCAGGGAAATGACTGTTTTGTTCGTTTCCGCATGTTCCCTTCTATATAGTGGGGGCTCGCATCAAGAAACCATCCTGGGCATCCTGGGTTTCTTCGCTCCTCGCGCTGCGCGGTGACTTCCAGCAGCCGCTGAAGGAGCTGCTGCGGTCAGGGTACTCTGGGTTTCCCCTCAGGTGCACCTCGCGCACGGGTTCTCAGGGTTGGGTTTCTTGCGAGGGTTTCTTGCGGCCGCGCCCGCATTGTACGCTTCCGAGGCTTGCGCAGGGCCTCCAAGAGAGTCCCTATGTAGATACCAGGGGCGTCAAACATGAGATGCTACTCGTTCGCCTACCCAGCCCAGCTAGAACTTGAGCACGCGCGAAGCGCGCGCGATACTTCGAGCATCTACATACACATCTAGCTGTTTTATATATGTATACATGTAGATATGCATATACAATATATATACATATATATACATATGTGTGTATGTGTGTGTCTGCATCTATAGAGAGAGAAAGGGAGAGAGAGAGAGAGAGAGAGTAAGAACAAGAGAGAGTCATTCGTGGATGCGATGAGAGATAGCGCACGGGAACGAGCCCGGAGGTGGGAGGAGAGCGAGGAAGAATGACCAGTGTAAACCCAGGAGTCGTCAACGATGTCGGCACAGCTGCTCCCTCCAATCACCTTCTTCATATGCCCTTACAGCGGTTCATTCCCATTGAGGGAACCGCTTCGTTGGAAGACAACCGTTTGAAGACCCTGAAGCATGCCGAAACAGTTTCTCGGGATTCCAACGCCACGGATCAATTTGACTGGTGCATCTTGACGGCCACGATTCGTGCCAGAGCGCCATTCCTGGGACTTGAACACAGCTAGCCAACAGCATTGTTGCATCCTCAGATTCCTGAATCCTTCCCAAATGCCGTTTCTTGTACGTTGAACATGGGAATCCGTGAAACCTTTGCAATTGTGTATATATATATAAACGCGTCTGCGCCGCGCTCAAGCCAAAACAAAGTTTGAAAAGGAGCCGCCCTCAATCCGTGAACACCTTGCAAATGTTTCAAACGGATGTACGCGGTGCTAAGGCGAGAGCTACATATTTGAAAACGTCCCGCCCTCAATCCGTGAAACTCTTGCACGTGTTTTAAGCGAATACGCGCGGTGTGTAGGCGAGAATCACATGTTGAAAACGACCCGCCCTCAATCCGTGAAGCTCTTGCAGATGTTTAACACGAGAGTGCGTGGCGCTAAGGCGAGCGCTACATGTTGGAACCGACCCGCTCTCAATCCGCGAACTCTTGCAGATGTTAGGAGCGAATGCGCGCGGCGCTAAGACGAAGGCCAAAGTTTGAACACCACCCGCCGTCCATCTTTGAACATGTTGTCAATGTCTTGGCGTCAGGGTTATACGTGGCGACGAAGTTTCAGGCGAAACGCCTGGCCCACCCTCAACAGTGGCTTCGAGGTGCGACAGGGAGAATTCATGTACTGGGAAAGGGAATGGAGAGAGGGAGGCGCACGCGAGGGGGGGAGGACGAGGAGGGAAGCATGATAAGAATGGTGGTGAAGCGGGCGAGGAGGATCAGGAGAAGGAGGACGATGAGGGGGATGATCATGATCAAGCGCGTGCTGATGAGACGCACGAGGAGCTGTACGAGGAC
Organism: Prorocentrum cordatum; assembly: GCA_963575745.1. Taxonomy (NCBI): domain Eukaryota; class Dinophyceae; order Prorocentrales; family Prorocentraceae; genus Prorocentrum; species Prorocentrum cordatum. The sequence continues at coordinate 111,761 of CAUYUJ010017702.1, read as the reverse complement.
AACGGGTCGGAGGATGACGAGGAAGGCGAGGAGGAGTAGAAGGGCAATGCTGAGAAGTGGGGCAGGGCAATGCTGCGAAGTGGGACGTGATTGGTCGAGGAAGAGCAGGGGGTGGGGCAGGGAGAGGGTAAACTGGGAGAGAGTGGATAAGAACGGCTTTGATGACAAGGAGGAGTTGGAAGCGGAGATGGGACAGAGGCATGAGGGAGGAGAAGGGAGAGGATGAACATAACGAGGATGGGGGAAGGAGGATATTAATGAGGGGAAGGTGAAGATGAGGGGAAGGGGCAACACGAGGAGAGGCACGGTGGAGTAGAACGAGGAGGAAGAGGTGGACAAGGAGAATGAGGACAGTGGAGGATGAGTAGGGGGACGCGAAGGTTGAGGAGGAGTGAGTAAGAGAGGGAGGGAGAGAGAGAGAGGAGTGATGAAGATGAGGAACACTTGAGTCGTAAAGACTGACACGATAAGGATGGCCAGGAGGATAGGGGAGGGAAGGCTGAAAGCGGTGGATGAGAGGAAGGGAGGAGACCGAGGAAACTTTGATGAGAGGAATGTGAAAGATGATGAAGCGGAGGCAAATATTAGGAGGAGGAGGGGAGGAGGAGGAGGAGGAGGAGGAGGAGGAGGAGGAGAAGGATGGAAGGGTGGAGGAGGGCCAAGAGAGCCGGGGGCATGTAGGAGGAAAGGAGGAAGCGGAGGAGGAAGCAGAGGCGAAGGGGGAGGAGGCCTAGGACGGAGGACTGAAACCAGGAGGAGGTGGGAGCGACGACGATGACGGTGGCGGGCCAGGTGAAGGACTTGAGTGGAGGAGGGAGGAGGATCGGAGGAGAAAAAGGGTACCCATACCAGTATCTTCCGCCCGTTTCGCTTTTTGGGGCCTCCTCGCCTCGGCGGCCGTCGTCGCCACCGCTGGATTCGCCTCGAAGTCCGGGTCAGAACGCATCCCGAGAGAGGTCTGGGGAGTATCGGTGCCTTTTGGTCCCCCAGGGGAGGAGGAGGGGGGGCAGTGGAAGGTGAAGGAGGAGGAGGAGGAGGAGGCACCAGTGGAAGAGGAGGAGGAGGAGGAGGAGGAGGAGGCACCAGTGGAAGAGGAGGAGGAGGAGGAGGAGGAGGAGGAGGAGGAGGAGGAGGAGGGGGGGCAGCGGAAGGAGGAGGAGGAGGAGGCACCGGTGGAGAGTGAAGGGGATGTTGTTGTTGCCAGGCGGGCGGTTCGGGGAGCTCCTCCGTCGACGCCTCACAGTTGCCCACGCTTCGCGCGCATCCCGCGGTCTGGCGCGTGTCGGCTCGATGTCGAGATCCACTACTTGTACCCGCACAGGTGATCTTACACTGACGTCGCCCTCGTCCTCGCATTCTCCGCCATGGCTTGGCGCTCGGCTTTGTGGCTAACCATGCCGTGCGCCTGCCGCGCGCTGTGGGGTGCCCTGGACTCGCACGTGGGCTCTGGAGAGCAGTTGCCCTCATGGAAGGCAGCCCTCTCCTCCCTCCCCCCCTTCCCCTCTCCTCCCTCCCTGCACGCTTTCTCCATCCCTCCTCCGTCCCTAGTCTTGCGTCCTCCCTCCATGCTTTCTTCCCTCCCTCCCTCCGTATCATCCCTCTCTCCTCCCCCCCCCGAGCATTTTCTCACTCCCTTCTTCCTCCCTCCTCCTCTGTGCCTCCGCCCTCCTCCGCCCTCTGCCTTCTGCCTCCTCCTTGCCTTCTGCCTCCCCCTTGCCTTCTGCCTCCCCCCTCCTCCCTCCTCCTCTTCCTCCTCGTACTCCTCCTCCTCCTCTTCCTCCTCCTTCTCTCCTCCTCCTCCTCCTCCTCCGCCTCCTCCTCCTCCGCCTCCTCCTCCTCCTCCTCCTCCTCCTCCGCCTCCGCCTCCTCCTCCTCTCCTCCTCCTCCTCCTCCTCCTCCTCCTCCTCCTCTCTCTCTCTCTCTCACTCTCTCTCTCTCACTCTCACTCTCTCTCTATCACTCTCTCTCTCTCTCTCTCTATCTCTCTCCCTCTTTCTCCCCCCCCTCCTCCACACCGTCGCTGCTGCCGCCGCCACTGCCACTTGCCCCGCAGGCGGGGCTGCCGTCCCCTCGCTGGATCACCCCCGTCATATTGTTGCTTCTCCCTCTGCTCCGCTCCTCTTAGCCTATTGGTTCATGTGTCTCCTGACGCCATGGCCTCATGGTCACCAGAACCATTCACCATCCATCAGCATCAAGAGCATGCACATCATCACCTTCGTCGTCATCCATTTTTTCCCACCCTCTCGTTAGCATCACCATCACCACCGTGATCATCGGCATTGTCATCATCAGTGTACTCCTCAGCATTACCAACGTAATCATCATCCTCATCGTTTTCATCTGTAGCCATCGTCGCCACCATCACGAACTCCACCTGCAGCACAAGCAACGGAATCCTCGTCACGCTAGTATCATCGACATCATCTTCGTGCCAAGGGCCGTCGTCTGCATCATACCTCCTTCTACATGATTACATGTTGCTTCTCATTTCTCGCCAAATGCATGTTATCTAGTTGTTATTCGCCGCACGCGGGGAAGCAGATGCCCGCCACCACGTTTGCAGCGGACGGTGCGTGCCTGGGCTCGTGGTCCGGGGGCCGCGTCAAGGAGTGCGCGGTTTGCGGGGCGGGGTCGGGGAGGCGGAGTTTCGATGTGGGGCCGGGCAAGCGGAGTTTCGCGGTGGCGGGTTTGCGCGGCAGTGATGGGTACACACAAATTTCATAATAGTTCGAGTGTCCTCACCAGCATGCCCAGGAGCAACGCCCAGGGGAGCTGCCCCTGATCGGTGAGCGGTGGCAACATTCGGATACGTCGGGGAGTCTCGGTGAACTTGAGGCCTCTCGGCTGCCCCTTGAAGGCTGCCTCTTCTTGTCGGACGGGATAAGATCCTTTGTGCAGATCCCTAAGCTTTCAATCTCAAACTTAGTTCATGAGTAGCAGTTTATAGTTTTCTCGCAGCCGCGATTCAAGGCGGGCGGGCGATCGCGCCTGTCGGATGCATTGCACCGAAGTCGCTGGCCAGCAGCGGTCTCGAATCTCACGGCCGCAGCCTCGCGAATGGGAAATTTAAGGAGTGCGGGGCGAGCCTTGCATGGGGGGGGCTTTGTGGGGTGTGGCGGAGCGCTTAGGGCCTACAGTGAAAACGTATAGTAAGGACGCGTGGTAAGGACGCAGGACCCTTGGGAGGCCGAAGCTGAAGTATTCTGGCCTGCGAAGATTGCTAGGGACGGGCCGCAGAGGCTGAGGCAAACAAGGACCCAAGGGTGCCCTTGAAAAAGTCGTTTGTCCTTACTATGCGCGTTTACTGTAGTGGAGCTAGGTGCGCTGGGGGGGGGGGGGGGGGCTGCAAAGTCTGCGCCTCTCGTGCAGGAGCTCCACTGGCTCCCCCAGCTCTTTCTTTTTCAAGTTTCGGCGGCCCCCGCCCCCCTGGCTCTGTCGTGGGCGCGGCGCCGCACCCGCCCTGCACCCCGCCCCTGACGCCACGTGAGGATGAGTCAGGAGGAGAGAGGAGGAGGAGGAGGAGGAGAGAGGAGAGGAGGGAGGAGGAGGAGGAGGAGGGAGGAGGAGGAGGAGGAGGAGAGGAGGAGGAGGAGGAGGAGGAGGAGGAGGAGGAGGAGGAGGAGGAGGAGGAGGAGGAGGAGGAGGAGGGGAGGAGGAGGAGGGGGAGGAGGAGGAGGAGGAGGAGGAGAGGAGGAGAGGAGGAGTGAGGAGGAGAGAGGAGGAGGGAGGAGGGGGAGGAGGAGGAGGAGGAGGAGGAGGAGGAGGAGGAGGAGGAGCTCGCCTCGCCCCAGCTGTCCAGCGCGCACCGGCGGACCCTCGGCCGGCCAGGGAGTGCACGTCGGCACGTTCTCTCGTTGCCCCTGCGGCACCCGCGCCCACCGCCGACGCCCAGCCCGCCGGGCCGCCTCGGGCCGAGCTGCCAAAGCCTGCGGCCCATGCGAGGCCTATCCCGTGCCTGGGAGGAGGAGGACGAGGAGGAGGAGGAGGAGGAAGAGGAGGAGGAGGAGGAGGAGGAGGAGGAGGAGGAGGAGGAGGAGGAGGAGGAGGAGGGGGAGGAGGAGGAGGAGGAGCCGCGGCCTCGCGACATCCGGGGCGGCGCCCGAGGCTTCCTGCCACTGTGCGCGGCTCGCTGCCACGATTGGCACCCCGTGGCTCTGGCACGACCGGCGCCACCGATCGTATGTCGCGACGTCTGCGCCCGTCCACCCGTGTCCAATCACGCGTCCAGAGCAATTATTTTGTCCGGCCCTGGGTCCCCTCAAATGAACCGCTCTTTGCCGTCGGGAAACCCGAACGCCGCCTCTTGGAGCCCTCTTGGGCCACTCCTGTGGAGTTATCGGGCGTCCTTGGGGCCGTCTTGGAGCCCTCTCGGGCCCTCTCGGACCTCTCGTGGGCCCTCTTGGAGCCCTCTCGAGGCCTGGGCCAGCCGAAGCGAACGGGCGAGAAGGCTGATCTGATTCCGCGTAAGCTTTGGAGGGGTGTTGGCCTCTCGGGGGGCGTCCTGGGAGGGCCCGCGCCCACTTGGACCCGTGCTGGAGGGTCTTTGGACTTTGGAAGCTGATTGGCAGTCATGCTGAGCCATCTTGGGAGGCTTCTGCGATATTGGAGGCCATGGTGGGCTATCTGAGGTCCTCTTGCGACATCTTGGGCCATCTCGAATGCTCTGACCGCTTGCGACCGCCCCCCCCCCCTTCCAGACCCAGGGGAGGGGTTAGGGGGAGAGTTCAAGCTTCCCCCCCGGAAGGATGGCCATCTCGCTCACTCCCACCCGCCCTCCCACCATATCAGTGGCACTCGAGTCTCAGTATGCGCAGGGGCCGCCATATGCAGGCGCCAGCCGGGTGCGCGACGCCATCCTGAAACACATGTGCATCCCCATGATTGGCATCGCATTTCTTTATCTCGATGTCGATCTTAAGGATCCATCAGTTTCTGCGGCGCGTCCCTAAGATTGTCATCACCTTTGGGCGTGTCAGTCTCAGGGGTAGGGATCAGCTCGACGCTGGTAACCCCTTCCCTCCCCTCCCTCCTTCCCTGTCCTGTCCTCCTCCCTCCTTCCCCTCGCCCGCTCAACCTCCCCTCCCCTCCTCCCCGTCCCTCATGTCCCCCTCCGTCATCCCTCCCTGGAGGCTGGGCACAACACGACCAAGTTGGTAAGGTCATGGCCCAATGATGTTCCACTGCCGCCACCATAATCCTCAGATTCCGGCGCCGGGAAAGAATCGCGACGGGCGTCTTCGGCCCCTTCCGGGCCCCAGACTTTGACGGAGCGACGATGGGGTCGAAAGCTCTGGTCTGTGATGCTCTCATGACGTCGGACCTCGAGGCGGAGGAGGAGGAGGAGGAGGAGGAGGAGGAGGAGGAGGAGGAGGAAGAGGAGGAGGAGGAGGAGGAGGAGGAGGAGGAGGAGGAGGAGGAGGAGTAGGAGGAGGGCAGGCGGGAGGCAGACGGCCTCCCAGACCTCGCCGATGTCCACCCCGCGCCAGGTCGGATCGCGCGTGGAAGTCTCCGACGCTCGGGAGGCCGTCTGCGTACAGCCAACCCCTCGTAGTAAGGATGAGCAATTTTCCCACGGCTGCCCTTGCATCCTCGCCCCGGCGGCCCATCCTGAGCCGCGTTCGCTGGCCGCGCCCCGCTCGCACGGTGACGACGTGACATGACCTCACAAGGCTCTGGCATCCTTACCGCGCGTCCTTCTGATCGGAGGGCACCAACTATACACTAACACCGATCCTGGCCCAGGATCACCCTGGGCCCAGGATCGGTGTATATGCCTTCTTGCGCAAGGCAGGAGGGCGTATACACCGATCCTGGGCCCAGGGTGATCCTGGGCCAGGATCGGTGTCGGTGTATAGTTGGTGCCTTCCTATTCTGATACGGGCCGGCTGTACTGCCCGATCAGAGAGGTGGCGGTGGTGGAACGCGGGGCACCGGCAAGGGACGTGAGGTGGTGGGCCCACGTGGGGGACCACGTGTACGTCGCGCCGTCGGAGAGCAACTACCTGAGCCAGCACATCGGCGACTACTACGTCGCCATGGGCTCCGAGAGCGCCCTCACCGACGTCATGCGCCAGCGCCGCGTGGGCGGGCACGGGCGCTGGCACATCTTCCACCTCCCGGAGGTCGGGGGAGGAAGAAAAACACCCCGCCCACCAGAACTCGAGGAAGCTGAGCACAGGGATCAAGGAGGCGCGTGGATCAGCGACGGGTCCCGCTTCCGCACGGAATCGGTGTGCCCCGCCGCCGGATTTGGCGGCACGCGCCGCACGATTTTTGGGGGATGTGTTCCACGGTCCGTGGATTTGGCGCCCTCTCGCCAGATCCACGGATCTCTGATCCATGTTAGTGCGCGCCCGAAAGAGGCCGCGCCTAGACGGCGAATCTGCAGAAGAACATGTCATGTGTGAAAGGCCTTGAGAGTTCATGCGACAAAGTTGATGGCCGAGTGCAAGCGCGCCGGAGCGCGCCGGAACGCACCCACGGCGCACCAGGCCCCACAACTGCTGTTTACTGATCAGTACTGGGCGTTACTCAGCAGTCCTGCTCCGCCCGATTCTTTCCTGAGGTGCGCTCACTCGTAATTCGCCTGGCGAAGGGCCAGATCATATTCAGCTGCGTGTAGCGCAGGCCACGGGTCTCTCTGGATTTACTGCGCGCCGCTGGGCAGCGCGGATCAGGAGCCGCGGAGCAGGCGTGCAAGAGCACCGTGAGCTCCCTGCGTGAGGGGGGGCACGCTTCGCGCGAGGGGCACACGGAATCGGGCGCAGGCGCGCAGGTGCACGCACTCGCCGGGACCGGAAGTGGAGCTCCTTTCAGGGGGGGGCACCATGCGAACCCTGCCGCTGGGGCCGTGGGTGGCGATGCCTATGTGGCCACGATCTTCGTCATGGGTGCGCCGAATGGAGGAGGGCCGCCAGGCGAGCCCTGCCCCTCGGGCAGGAGGGGGAGCTCCCTAGGGGGTGCCGTGGGTGGAGCACCCCATGCTGGCTCGAAGCGTGGCAGGGGCGGGCGAGGTGGGCGGGAGGCCGACATGATGTCACCGCCAATGCAGCTCCCTATGGGGCCTGGAACATGTAGCAGGAGCGAGCGAAATGGTTGGGGGCCGCATGTGGACGCAACCGCTGGGGCCTCAGGTGGAGCTCCCCATGGGGCCCGAAAAACGATGCAGGGGCAAGCGAGATTGGCGGAGGAACTTGTGGACGCACCCACTGGGGCCTTAGGTGGAGCATTGCATGGAGCGTGGAAAACGATGCTGGGGCGAGCGAAATTGGTGGCGGCCGCATGTGGACGAACCCACGGGGGTCCTTGGGGCCTTCTGTGGAGCTCCCTGTGGGGCTTGAGGCGCGTGAGGGGTGTGCCAGAATGGGCGTGGTTAGGCATGTAGAGCATGCCGTTTGGGGCTTCTCTGGAGCTCCCATGGGGCCACGAAGCGTATGAGATGTGTGAAATTGCCAGTATGCATTTGTGAAGCACCCACCCGTATGCAATTGTGAATCTTCCACTTGTGAATATCGCCTTCAGTGGATCTCCTTATGAGGCCACGAAGCGCGTGAAAGGTGTGCCGAAATGGGCCTGAAGCGCATGCGGGCCTTGCCACTGGGGCCTCAGGTGGAGCTCCCTATGGGGCCTGCAAAACGTTGCAGGGCTAGCGACTTGGGTGGGGGGAGCGTGTGGACTCACCCACTGGAGCCGTAGGTGGAGCACCCTATGGGGTCTGGAAAATGACGCAGGGACGAGCAAAGTTGGTGGGGGCCGCATGTGGACGCACCCACTGGGGCCCCAGGTGGAGCTCCCTATGAGGCCTGGACAGCGTGGCAGGGGCGAGCGAAATGGGCGGGGGACGCATGTGGACGCACTGGCTGGGGCCTTCGGTGGAGCTCCCTGTGGAGCTTGTGGCGTGTGAGGGGTGTGCCAGACTGGGCGTGGTCAGACATGCGAAGCCTGCCGTTTGGGCCTTCTGTGGAGCTCCTTGTGGGGCCACGATGCGTGCGAGAGGTGTTCCAGAATGGGCGTGGTCAGGCATTCCACTGGGGCCACAGGTGGAGCTCACTATGGGGCCTGGAAAATGATGCACCCACTGGGGCCTCAGGTGGAGCTCCCTATGGGGCTTGGAAAGCGATGCAGGGGCAACAGAAATTGGTGGGGGCCGCATGTGGACGCACTTGCTGGGGCCTCCAGTGGATGTCCTTGTGGCGCCACGAAGCGCGTGAGCGGTGTGCCGAACTGGGCCTGGGGCGCGTGCGGGCTCCGCCTCTGGGCCCTTCGGTGGAGCTCCCTAGCGGACCTGCAACGCGGGTGGCCGGCGTGCCGAACTGGGTGGGGAGCCGCACTCCCTCCCCCTGAGGGCTTCGATGGAGCTCCACGTGGGGCCACGAAAGGTTTGGGGGTGTGCCGACACGTGTTGGGATCCGCATGCGGAAGACCATTCTTGGGGGGGTCGGTGGAGCTCCCTGCGAGGCCCCGAAACGTGTTGGGGTGCGTGCCAACATGGAACACGTGTAAGAACCACATGCGTCCCCACAGGAACCGCATGCGACCAACCCCCTGCTGGGAGTTTCAGTGGAGCTCCCTCTGGGGCCACGAAACGTATGAGGGGTGTGCCAGAACGGGTACGAACCGCATGCGACCCGCCCGCTGGGGCTTCGGGGTGGAGCTCCCCGTGGGGAAACGAAACAGGAGCGTGCCGAAATGGGTAAGAACCGCATGCGACCCCCCCCTCCTGGAGGCTTCGGTGGAGCTCCCTGTGGGGCTACGAAACGTTTGAGAGGTGTGCCAAAATGGATGAGGACCGCATGCGACCGCCCTCTCCTGGGGGTTCGGTGGAGCTCTCTCTGTGGGGAAACGAAACGTGTGAGGGGTTGCCAACGTCGGTAAGAACCGTATGCGACCCCCCCTCCTTGGGGTCTTCAGTGAAGTTCACTGTGGGGCCAAGCAACGTTTGAGAGTTGTGGCGAAATGTACATGCGGAGAGCAGAGTTTGGGATGGGAGGAGGGAGAGAGGAGCAGAGGAGAGGAGAGGAGAGGAGAGGAGAGGAGAGGAGAGAAGAGGAGAGGAGAGGAGAGGAGAGGAGAGAGGAGACGCGGGCGATGTCTCTTCAAAAAGACGACCCAACGCTACATCGATGAGAAGAATTAGAGGGTTTCGTTTGTGGGGGTACTTAAGATGAGGAGGGTCATTCTGCCCTCTGAGAGGGGCCAGACACGATGGAGTTCAATCGGCGTGGCGACCGCCGCTCCGCCTTCAGCGCGCTCGTGCAGCTGCGCGCCGGGGACGTGATGCCGGCGACCTTCCCGAAGTACAACCCGTCCGAGTGCGAGGATTCGGCGGGTGAGCGCTTCGATCAGATGGAGAAGTCGGCTGTGGATTCGATCACGGCTGGCAGCTTCCTGGAGCAGCTCCAGAAGATCGTGAACATCAAGGACGACACGGGCACCATCACTCGTAGCTACGCCAACCCAGATGCCTCGCACGCCGCGCAGGCGTTCGTAAAGAAGGAGTTCGAGTCCATGGGCTTGAAGAGTTGCCTTCAGAGGTTCACGTACCAGGGCACCACCCACATGGCCAACGTGGTGGCGGTCATCCCGGGGACTGGCGAGGGGACGCTCACTGTGGGGGCCCACTACGACTCTCGGCCATTCAAGGGTGCCGCGCCCGGGGCGGAGGACAACGGAAGCGGCTTGGCGGCCATGCTGTCCGTGGCCAGGGCCTTTGCGAAGCAAGGGCTGAAGCCGAAGAGGACGGTGTACTTCGTCGGCTTCGCCGGCGAGGAGCCCGGCCTCGTGGGGTCGTACTTCTTCGCCCAGACGCTCAAGGAGGGCAAGCCGCTGCCCCAGGAGTGCGGCGCGCCCGCGGGCGGCAGCTTCGTGCAGGGCAGCAGCTTCATGCAGGACTTCCGGGCCAGGGGGGCCTCCGACCACGACGCCATCGCCCTGGACGAGGTGGGCTGGCTGACCCCCAAGTACGACAAGGCGACGGTCAACCTGGAGTCGTACGACTGGACCACCAGCATCATGGACCACATGGCCTGCGCCAGCCGCAGGCACAACGGCGACGCCCTGGAGGTTGTCCACAGCAGCCACCCGTTCGGCTCGGACCACATGAGCTTCCTGGAACAAGGCATGAAGGCTGTCCTGGTCATCAACGGTGACGACGAGGCGTACCCGAATTACCACATGAGTTCAGACACCATAGACAACGTTAACACCGAGTATGCGGCCAAGATCTCGAAGATGGTGATGGGGGCCGTGATGCGCCTCGCCGGGCAGTAGTCTAGCTTTTGGCTAGAGACTTTGGAACACGGCTCGCTGGACGCGGTAGTTTGCACGTTGTGCTGGAGTCGGCCTCGTTGGCGTTGTAGTTCTGTTGCGCCAGCCATAGCATCGTTCTGGCGTAGCCTCGTTCTTTCCACCAGCCTTAGCATCGTTTTGTTGGACCAGCTTGATCGCTGCCACCCCTGCGCTTGCTGAGTCCTGCTACTGCTACTCCCTTCCTTCTCCGCGTCCTACTTCCTGCTTCTCATTCTCCTCCTCCTCCTCCTCCTCCTCCTCCTCCTCCTCCTCCTCCTCCCCACATCCTCCTTCTGTTCGAGACGACTCGACCTCCCTCGATGCGCTCCGAAGATTCGCCCCCGGACAAGCTGAGGACAGCCACCCAGGAAGTTCTCGAGAGAGCAACGTTACAGCCTCCCCTCAACCGCGAGGGTGTGCCGTGAGGGGCTCAGAGCAGTGGCGTCCTGTGTCATCCTGGGTCTTTTGGCGCTTGTTGTACCCCTAGTGGTTCCGGAGCCTCGGGCCCCCCTGGACCAATTCCATGGTTTTCCCGGACCGGCTGGGTTCTCGTGCGGCTTACTGGAGCACCGGAACCTTTCTGGAGCCTTCTGGAGCTTCCTGGGGGTTCCTGGTAGTTCCCCACATCCTGAGTGGGGTTCTTGTTTTCCCAGAACACCCTCTCCTTCCCACCCACCTCCCGCTCCATCTTTCATACAGCACAATATTATTCCTACCACACACACACCATACCATACCATAGTTCCTACCACACATACCATACCATACCATACCATACCATACCATACCATACCACACCATACGTACCATACCGTACCATACCATACCATGGCGTACCATAGCATACCATACCATATCACACCAATGCCACACCGTACCATACCATACCATACCTCCAGTACCATACCATACCATATCATACCATACCGTACCATACCATACCTACGAGGAGGGTATCCGAAAACCATACTATTTACATGGTTTCGTGCCCCTCCCACCCCTCCAGGGAGGCCCCGCCTGAGCGAGGAGGGTATCGGAAACCATACTATTTACATGGTTTCGTGCCCCTCCCACACCTCCAGGGAGGCCCCGCCTGAGCGAGGAGGGTATCCGAAAACCATACTATTTACATGGTTTCGTGCCCCTCCCACCCCTCCAGGGAGGCCCCGCCTGAGCGAGGAGGGTATCGGAAACCATACTATTTACATGGTTTCGTGCCCCTCCCACCCCTCCAGGGAGGCCCCGCCTGAGCGAGGAGGGTATCGGAATACCATACTATTTACATGGTTTCGTGCCCCTCCCACCCCTCCAGGGAGGCCCCGCCTGAGCGAGGAGGGTATCGGAATACCATACTATTTACATGGTTTCGTGCCCCTCCCACCCCTCCAGGGAGGCCCCGCCTGAGCGAGGAGGGTATCGAAAACCATACTATTTACATGGTTTCGTGCCCCTCCCACCCCTCCAGGGAGGCCCCGCCTGAGCGAGGAGGGTATCCGGAAAACCATACTATTTACATGGTTTCGTGCCCCTCCCACCCCTCCAGGGAGGCCCCGCCTGAGCGAGGAGGGTATCGGAAAACCATACTATTTACATGGTTTCGTGCCCCTCCCACCCCTCCAGGGAGGCCCCGCCTGAGCGAGGAGGGAAAACCATACTATTTACATGGTTTCGTGCCCCTCCCACCCCTGCAGGGAGGCCCGCCTGAGCGAGGAGGGTATCGGAAAACCATACTATTTACATGGTTTCGTGCCCCTCCCACCCCTCCAGGGAGGCCCCGCCTGAGCGAGGAGGGTATCCGAAAACCATACTATTTACATGGTTTCGTGCCCCTCCCACCCCTCCAGGGAGGCCCCGCCTGAGCGAGGAGGGTATCCGAAAACATACTATTTACATGGTTTTCGTGTCCCCCCTCCACTCCTCCAGAGAGGCCGCGCTTGAACGAGGAGGGTCGCGGAAAGCATTACTCTTCGCCAGGTTTCGTAGCCCTCCCCCCTTCCAGCGGGGCCCCGCCAAAGCGAGGAGGGCATCAAGAAAATGGGTCCCACGAAACCGTTAATCTCTTTATGTGGGGAACTCCGTTAGCATAATTTTGTGTCGCCCCGACCTGACGCCGACGCCGTTGCGTAAATTCCACCAAGGGCCTGAATTCGGACGATCTGCGTTGTCGGATAGCGAGGATCACACAAGATGGAAAGATCTAGACTGTGCCAGAAACTCGGCGTCCAAGAGGGGGTTGATCACTAGGGGGGGGATATCCTGGCTGGGGCCATGCTATCTCTCCAGATGCCATGGCCTCTCTTCACTTTGGAGGAGGAGGAGGAGGACGAGGAGGAGGAGGAGGAGGAAGAGGAGGGGGAGGAGGAGGAGGAGGAGGAGGAGGATAAGATAAGATAAGACCGATCGCGAAGCGAGTTCAAAACATAAAACCCCCCACTGCAGGGCCTAGGCAGTGGGTTGGGAAAGGCTCAGTGCACTTCGGCCGTTCCAAAACTGAAAAAGGCCGAGGAGGGGAGGGGACGCTCAGAGGTGCACGTACACGTCCAACGCCTCCAGGACCAGCCCCCCCCCGAGGGGAGGGGACCCCCCTGCCACCCGCCAGGCACGCCAGGCGCTGGTCGGGGACACAGGACACCCCTCGCCACCAGGCGGGGCACCTGGTGCGAGTCTCGGGGCGGGTGCCCTGGCCTGCTCCCCCCAGTCCCCTTGCCCAAGGGGGACAGAGCAGGACTCCCCGTGAGCCTGGCCGCAGCCAGACCCCCCCTCCACACCCTGGCGCGGCCGGGGAGCCGCCGGGCCAAGACAGTGGAGGGGACCCGATTCGGCCGTAGCCGAATCGGGTTTACCGTTTAGGCCCGAAGGCCGGGGTCGGTGCCCCCAACTGCCGAAACCACCCACCCGCCCAAAGCAATGCCGTGGGAGGGTGGGCGGTTTCAGCAGTGGCGCAGCCCCCACGCAGGCCACGACTAAGCGGGTTTCAGTTCCCCCCGACGCCGGGAGGTGCCGCCCACACCAACCGGCTGCCCGCCCGGGGGCAGGAGGAGGAGGAGGAGGAGGAGGAGGAGGAGGAGGAGGAGGAGGAGGAGGAGGAGGAGGAGGAGGAGGAGGAGGGGGGGGGAGGAGGAGGAGGAGGAGGAGGAGGGAGAGGAGGGAGAGGAGGAGGAGGACCAGTGTAAACCGAAGATCCATGAACGATGTTGGAATACACTCTCCGTCCGAGCCCCCCTTTCATAGGCCCTACAAGGCTTCATGTCCACTCAGAGAATTGCGCCGTCTGGGGACAAGTTTGCGAAAGTCTTGACGCGTGCCAAATCACCATGCTCAGGACTTCAAACCACGAATCAATTTGACTATTACGTCTTGACGATCCGTTCGTGATTATTTCTTTCGGTTATTACGCCACGAATCAATGTGACTATTACGTGCCAGAGCACCGTTCGTCGGACTTCAACTCCGCAAATCAACGTCACTGTTGCGCCCTGATTCCTGAATCGCACCGAAACACCGTTGTCGGAATGCTAACCAAGAGAATCCGTGAAACTCTTGCAATATTTTATGACGAATGTGCGCGGCGCTAAGGCGGGGGCCACATGTTGAAAAGGAACCGCCCTCAATCCGTGAAGTTCTTGCAATGCTTTAGACGAATGTGCGCGGCGCTAAGGCGAGAGCCACATGCTGAAAACCCCCGCGCTCAATTCGCAAAGTTCTTGCAATCCGTTTCATGAATGTGCGCGGCGCTTAGGCATGAGCCACATTTTGAAAACGACCTGTCCTCAATCCGTGAAACTCTTGCAACATGTTCCCAACCATCCTGTGGTGTTGGGTCCTCGTTTTGAAGAGACAGCGCCCCGCGTTCCTCCTCCCGCTGCCCCCTATCCTGCTCCCTCCTCCCATCCCTGCCTCTGCCCTCCGCACTCTTTGTGGTCCTATAGGGAGCTCCACCGAAGGCCCCAGCGGCAGCGCCCGCATGCAGTTCCACCCCCATTTCGGCACACCCCTGACACGCTTCGTGCCCCCAAAGGGAGCTCCACCAAAGTTCCCAGTGGCAGCGCCCGCATGGAGTTCCACACCCATTCCTGCGCACCCTCACACCTTTCGTGGCCCCATCGGGAGCTCCACCGAAGACCCCAGTGGCGGCGCCTGCATGCAGTTCCACCTTCATTTCGGCACACCCCTCACACGCTTCGTGGCCCCCTGGGGAGCTCCACCGAAGGCCCCAGTGACAGCGCCCGCATGCAGTTCCACGCCCATTTCAGTGCTCCCCTGACGCTTCGTGTTCCTATAGAGAGCTCCACCGAGGGCTCCAGTGGCTGCGCCCGCATGCAGTTCTACCTCCATTCCGGTACACCCTCGTTCGTTTCGTGGCCCCACAGGGAGCTCCACCGAAGGCCCCAGTGGCAGCGTCCGCATGCAGTTCCAACCCCCATTTCGTCACACCCCTCATTTGTTTCGTGGCCCCATAGGGAGCTCCACCGAAACCCCCAGTGGCAGCGCCCGCATGCAGTTCCACCACCATTTCGGCACACCCCTCACACGCTTCGTGCCCCGAAAGGGAGCTCCACCAAAGGCCCCAGTGGCAGCGCCCGCATGCAGTTCCACACCCGTTCCTGTGCACCCTCACACCTTTCGTGGCCCCATCGGGAGTTCCACCGAAGGCCCCTGTGGCAGCGCCCGCATGGAGTTCCACTTTCATTTTCGGGGCACCCCTCACACGCTTCGTGGCCCCATAGGGAGCTCCACCAGAGGCCCCAGTGGCAGCGCCAGCATGCGGTTCTACCTTCAATCTCGGTGCACCACTGACACGCTTCGTGGCCCCATAGGGAGGTCCACCGAAGGCCCCAGTGGCAGCGCCCGCATGCAGTTCCACACCCATTCCTGTGAACCCTCACCTTTCGTGGCCCCATCGGGAGCTCCACCGAAGGCCCCAGTGGCGGCGTCCGCATGCAGTTCCACCTTGATTTCCGCATACCCCTCACACGCTTCGTGGCCCCTGGGGAGCTCCACCGAAGTCCCCAGTAGCAGCGCCCGCATGCAGTTCCACACCCATTCCTTTGCACCCTCACACCTATCGTGGCCTCATCGGGAGCTCCACCGAAGGCCCCAGTGGCGGCGCCCGCATGCAGTTCCACCCCCATTTCGGCACACCCCTCACACGCTTCGTGGCCACATAGGGAGCTCCACCGAAGGCCCCAGTGGCAGCGCCAGCATGCGGTTCTACCTTCAATCTCGGTGCACCACTGACACGCTTCGTGGCCCCATAGGGAGGGAGGTCCACAGAGGGCCCCAGTGGCAGCGCCCGCATGTACTTTTACTTTCAGGCTCTGTGCACCCCTTACACGGTTCGTGGCTCCAAACGGAGCTCCGCCCAGGGCTGGCCCCGGCGGCAGCGCCAGCATGCAGTTCAACCCCCAGTCCGGAAAAACCCTTCACACGTTTCGTGGTCCTTTAGGGAGGTGCATCTACTTTCGGCCCCAATGGTAGCGCCCGCATGCGGTTTCACCCGCCACTTCGGTGCCTCCCTCATACGCTTCGTGGCCCCATAGGGAGCTCCACCGATGGCCCCAGCTGTGGCAGCGCCCGCATGCAGTTCTACCTTCAGTCGCGGTGCACCGCTGACGCGGTTCGTGGCCCCATGGGGAGCTCCACCAAAGGCCCCAGGGGCAGCGCCCGCATGCAGTTCCACCCCCAGTCCGGCATAACCCTTCACACGTTTCGTGCCCCAAGAGGGAGCTCCACCAAAGGCTCCAGTGGCAGCGCCCGCATGGTTTCCTAGGATCCCCGTGGTGGGTTTGGGGTTTCTTGTGCTGTAAGGTTTCTGTTTGTCGAGTTCTGGGTTGCGGCCAAGTGCCACGATCTTTGCGACCACGGTCATAACGAGAGAGTAGATTGTAGAGAGACGAGAGTTCATACTAGAAAGTAGATGCGACATGATCGGAAATGTGAGTTTAGCCTACAGAGGCCAAAGCGAGTTGATAAGGTAGGTACAGTAAGAGTTGAGACAGCGTGAAAGAGAGAGAGAGAGGGAAAGAAAGTACATGCGATCACGGTCAGAATGACAGAGTGGAGTGTAAAGAGACGAGAGTACATACCTCAGCGTACGTAGGCTGGTTGAGTGTCTATCTATATATGTGTAGAGATGACAGAGAGAGAAAGAGAGAGCGAGGGGAATATAGCGAAGAAAGAGAGAGAGAGAGAGAACAACAAAAAAAAAAAGTAGAGCACGAGAAAGGGCAGGAAGGGGAAGACGACGAATGCAATTAATCATTTCTCCGACGGAAAGACCCCACTTGAAAATCCTTTCGGCTATTTGGGAAATAACCTCCACTGTCGTCCTCGCGATTAGTGAGGCGTCCTTGTTGTCTTATCTGCGTCATTATCATTCTCGCCCTGGCGCAGGGCCCTCACCCGCTCCCCGCGTTGCCCTTGCCTCGCCCTCCTGCTGTTTGTTTCGTCATCCACAACCTCCTTTCCTGTCTATTGCAAGGGCGCGCGCGTCGATTTTCCTCGACGCCGTCGCCGCCTCGGCCAGCGCGGGCGCATTCTCCAATGGCCGCGTCGCGCGGCTGTTGGGACAACCCCGCGGGCCAGCCCGTTGGGACAACCGCGCGAGCCGCTGGCGCGTGGGAGCAACCCGTTGGGACAACCCCGCAGGCACCGAGCTAGTCACGGCCGCGCTCAGGCGGGAGGCAGCACGAAGCCAAGCTCTGCGGCGAGCCCGATTCGGCCGAGGATGGGTTACCACCCCCGGCCCGGACGCAAGGGTTCCCCCCTGCGCCCGATTCGGCTGACGATGGGGCACCACCGCCAGCCCGGAGACAAGGGTTTCCCCCTGCCACCGCTTCGGCCGAGGATGGGTTGCCGCCCCCGGCCCGGACGCAAGGGTTTCCCCCTGCGCCCAGCCGCCGTCGTCGTCCTTACCTCCTGTGCCTCCTCTTTCTCTTCACCTGCCGGGTCGGGCGAATCGCCCGCCTGGTATTTTCTCCACACTCAGGCATTAGTAACCCGAAATTGACGACAGTTACAAGGTTGAGGGTGACCCGTTCGGATTGAAAAACATATAATGCGGGCCCCATAGGGAGGGGGCTCCCGCCTGAGATTTCCCTACTGTTCATTCACAGACGAGGCTACTCGCCTGATATTTACTCCATAGTCCGGCTTCGAGAGCCCCAGAATGACGACAGATACAGGGTTGAGGATGACCCGCTCGGATTAAATACGTGAAGCGCGGGCCCCATAGGGAGAGGACTCCCGCCCGAGACTTCGTCACAGTTCATTCACAGACGAGGCTATCCGCCTGATACCTCCTCCATGTTCAGGCCCCGGGAACCCCAAAGTGACGACAATTACAGGGTTGAGGATGACCCGTTCGGATCAAAAACAATGAAGTGCGGGCCCCATAGGGAGGGGGTTCCACCTGAAACTTCCTCGCCGTTTGCACACGAAGCTCTCCCGCCTGGTACCTCATCCATATTCAGGCTTCGGGAGCCCCAAAGTGACGACAGTTGCAGGGTTGAAAACGACCCGCTCAGATGTAAAACGTGAAGTGCGGGCCCCACAGGGAGAGGGCTCCCACCCAACAGTTCCCCGCAATGCACACAGTCGAGGATGCAAGCTAGCGAGTGAGTCGGTGAGTGAGTAAGGGAGTGACTGACTGAATCAGTGATGATGATGGGGATGATGCGGATGATGAGTGAGTGGGTGAGTGAGTGTGTGATCGAGTGATGGTCAAGGTGATCAAGATGGTGTGTGTGTGAGTGAATGTGAATGTGAGTGAATGTGTGTTCCTGTGTGTTCCTGCGCGGGGTGTCCAGAGGAAACAAGAACCCCACTTCGGATGTGGGGGAAAATGAACGAGGAGGAGGACGACGACGACGACGGCGATGACAGGAGTCAGTATCAAGACCCTTGCGATCTGTCATCATGGGAACGTCTTGGATGCTTCTTGGAGCCCTCTTGGGGCTATTGTGGAGGCCTCTTGGGGTTCTCTTGGAGTTACGTTGGGGTACTCTGGAAACCCTTGGGGTTTCTTGGGGGCCATCTTGGAAACCATCGGGGCCGTCGCCGACTTCGGTCCCCCGGTCGGAGCCTTCAAAATAACCTGTTGAGGCCCTCCGTAGCCATTTTGGCTCAAGCCACTTCGGCTCAAGATGGCTCAATGTTTTTTGGGCTCCATGCCATCTCCGCCCTGTCAGAACTGTTCAACTGGGCTTGCCGCCCACGGGCTTGTCATGGGTGTCACAGTGCTCTGTGCTGCGTTCTCCGTATTACTCCACGGTGTCTCTTCCATGTCCAGTTGTTTGGACGGAGCAAGTCTTCATATCGATATCGACATGTTCCTGGCTTCGTTATCCGTACTCGTCTACTTTGTCGATTTCCACTACCTGAAGAACACGGAGGAAATCACAAACATGAGCAAGTTGACCAACGCACGATCTTGGATCGGTAAGGTTGTTCTCGAAGGTAGGCGCAAAGTTTTGCGTTCAGTCTCCGCCGAGGAACCTGCATCGCGTAAGCAATTCGGTACTGTTGACGACGGCCACGATGGTTCATGGGATCCGCTTGGACACAAACGTCACCGATCGAGGTCCGACATGCACACGATCGAGCGCGCACGGAGAGAGAGCGTGAGCCACACTCTCCCGAGCATGCTGAAAGTGATGCATGCCGCCATCAGACTGGGACACGGAGAAGCAGCCGTGACGTTGTTCGATCAGATGCTGGAGAAGGGGGCCGTTCCTGGTGCACACCTTATCCACAAGGCCGTGTCAAACCGTTTCTTCCAGCTCGTCGCTGACACTCTCGACGACAAACGCGTGCAAATAGACGGATTGCGGCTTCTTGATTTAGTCAGAGCTCATGGGATTCACGCGTCGGTTGAGATTCAGAACCGTTTGCTGGCTGCATGGAGGGACCGTCAGCTTCCAGAGAGTGTCGTTGAGTATTTCGTAAAGATGAAGAGCGCGGGTACCACCCTCAGCAAATGGGCATGTCGTTCCATGGTCGTGGCCTACGAGCGTTCCGATCCAGAATTAGTTTTGAAGATTTGCAATGAAATGGAGGGATCAGGTATTCAGCTCTACCGGGCGGCGTACAATGCGGTGTTGGGTGTTCGTCTTCAGCTTGGCATGCACAAGGAAGCCGACGCGTTGTTCATGAAGATGGCTGACCATGCAGTGGCTCCCAATGCACGAACTTATAGCGTCATGATCAGGGTCTATTCGTTCAGCGACCAACACGAGAAAGCTATTGCCATCTTCGGAACTATGTGTGAACACCTTTTCGAGCCCGACCATGTCGACTACCATTATGCAATCCGTTCTTGCGTAAAGATCCAGCGTGTTGGATACGCCGTACAACTATACAACGACGCGATTCAGGCGAAGGTGCCCCTTCTCGCGAGCACGTGCGTCATTCTGAGCCGTGCGTGCAAACGCGTTGGCTGGATGTGTTCGGCGAACAAGTTCGAAATGGAGCTGACACACCAGCAAATAGCTCTTATGCAGGAGGTAGTGGCCGCGTGGAAGTTTCAAGCGTAGCATGACGTCCAAGGTGCTATAGCAAACGAGCGGTCCAGGTAAGATGCAGCAAGTTGTTCGTTGACACCCAGCATGGCAGCACGGCTGCTGCCAGATCCTCGTAGCTCTGCGGTTGCGTTCGCGTAACAGCAGCTTTTCTAGTGTTTTTGTACGCATGTACAGCAATATAATGTATCCACGTGTATCCGTGTTTCTTGCGGATAGTTTGGTACGGCATCCTGTCTATAGGTGTCTATTCTGCGCGAAGATGCTATGCAGTCGACCGCCCAGTCCCGACTCCTTTCTAGAATGTTAGGTTTGTGCAGGATTTTGAATTGTTGTGGGTGGGGGGCCCGAAGCGTGGCGGAGGAGGGGGAGGAAGGGGGTTGGAGGAGAGGCAAGAGGATGAGGAGGCGCTTGGGACGGCGCAACGTGTGTGGAAGGCAGTACTTGTGGTGGTTGCCGTGGCCGTCATGCTCTTCGCGGCCCTTAGTGTGCCGGGCGTGAGGGGGGCTGGCTGCTGGCACACCGCGATGTCTTCAACGATGACTGTTGCTCGGCCACTCAGCTTGCAGCTCCGAGTGGATCTCCACCAGCCTTATGTTTGCCGTGGACTGTTTTTTTGCTGCTGCGATATATGCTTTTGGCCGCTGCACCCGTTGCCACATCTCCTTGTTGGCCGGTTGCGCGGCTGGGCCGCCATCTTCCAGCGACTCAACGCCAGTGGGCCCCTTGAAAAAAAAAAACAAAAAAAAAAAACCTGTTGAGGCCCTCTTCGGGCGCTCGTGGGCTTTCTTTGGGGTGTCTTTGACTCCTCGTGATCCCTTGTTGGGCTCGTCTTGAGCCCTGTTGGGGCCATCGGGAGGCCTCAAGGATTTGAGCAGAGGCTTAAGGCGAGCCGAGCGAGCTATCCGCCGCCGTTGTGGCTCTCAGCAGTAATCAGTACCAGTACTATGGCTACGATCGCTTGCGACAAACAGAAAAATCTGTTCTATATCGCACCATCTGAATCTTCCATACCATATCCCACATTTCAGCTACACGCTCATTCCAGGTATGTTTGCCATATTGTTTTCGCCTTGATAGCGGAGCTTGCCTCACGACAGTGTGGCTGGTTCTGACGCTAACACTTGTATATCACGGCGCAGGTAGGCGGTCTTTAACGTAGTGGTTCTGATTGCGCCACGTCCCTTCACGGAACAGAGCCAGGTATTGCCTTATTTGTGACGATGTTCCAGTCGACGGCAGCGTCGACCACAACGTGTACGCCACGGCTACACGCCATTGTACACCCAAATCGCCACCAACATCCGATTTGGCAACAAGTGCCACGACCTGGTTATCCAACGTGGCTCGATGCCACCGCGCGGAGAGGCGCCGACACCCATCCGCAAACAGACGGCCACGCTAGCCCATGAAAAGCAAGACCACCACATCCGTGACCAAGACCTGATTATGCACTATATCAAGATCTCGGCCTTCAGCTCTATATGGATGTGCCCCGATTCTGCAGTGTGGTACATGCAGCGAGGATGGGATGATACCCATGCCCGAGGTCCTTCCTGGGACCCCGCAGGCAACACACCGTCTCGCGGGGTCGGCCGCGAAGTTCTCTCTCATGGCTGAACGTTGCCAGCGGCACGGTGACACCACCCCAGCAAACCGCAGCCGTACTGCCCGGCCCGAGTGACCTCGCGAGGACAATTGCGATGAGGGTGCCCTCCCACATCATCAGCTATAGAGTTACCATCCCGAAGTCAACGCACCGACGGCGTACTCAATATCATCTCCCCCCTCAGTTCAAAATTCTTTACGCTTCGCGTATCCCCACCAGCCCATCTCACAACAGCAACTCTTTTGAAGCATGCCGACAGTCGTGTTTTTCAGGCGTGCGTCCGCTTGGCCCCGCATATCTCCCCTGTTCCTCCTTCCTCCCGCCTCCTTGTACATCCTCCTTGTGGGGGGAGCGGGAGAAGGACGAGGCGGAGGAGGAGGGAGAGAAAGCGCTCCTCGTGATTTGAGTCGTTTGGGGTTTCTCGTCCTGGTGTGAGTCGTTCGGGCCCTTCTTCCTGGTGTGAGTCGTTCGGGCTCTTCGTGGTGTGAGTCGTTCGGGCTCTTCGTCCTGGTGTGAGTCGTTCGGGCTTCTCGTGGTGTGAGTTGTTCGGGCCCCTCGTCCTGGTGTGAGTCGTTCGGGCCCCTCCTCCTGGTGTGACTCGTTCGGGCTCCTCGTGGTGTGAGTCGTTCGGGGCCCGCGTCGTGGTGTGAGTCGTTCGGGCTCCTCGTGGTGTGAGTCGTTCGGGCGCCTCGTCCTGGTGTGAGTCGTTCGGGCCCCTCCTTGTGGTGTGAGTCGTTCGGGCTCTTCGTGGTGTGAGTCGTTCGGGCCCCTCGTCCTGGTGTGAGTCGTTCGGGCTCCTCGTGGGGCCTCTTGGGGGCCTCTTGGAGCCTCTTGGGGCCTCTTGGGGGCCTCTTGGGGGCCTCTTGGGGGCCTCTTGGGGGCCTCTTGGGGCCTCTTGGGGCCTCTTGGGGGCCTCTTGGGGGCCTCTTGGGGGCCTCTTGGGGCCTCTTGGGGGCCTCTTGGGGGCCTCTTGGAGGCCTCTTGGGAGCCTCCTGGGGGCCTCTTGGGGCCATCTTGGGGCCTCTTGCGACCTCCTCAGAAGCGCAAATGAGCGCTGCCCCTTGAGAAAGACAAAATGAGCCCAAAACCTTCGTATAATCCATGATTTTGCGATGAAGGACGAGGAGCGCTGCCCCCTCAGAAGGCCAAAATGGGGCCGAAACCCTAGTAAAATCAATGTTTTTGGCTTCACAGAAGAGGAGAGGGTTTTTTGAGCGTCCCCCCGTCGGGGCCAGAATCCTCGTGAGGGTCGTAGTTTTTTAGCCCTCCCAGGAGTCGAAATTGACCCCCCTGGCGACCCGCGGAACTCCCTCTCCAGGCCCAGGGGGAGGGGGGAGGGGGAGGGGTAAACCCCTCCCCGAAGGGGAAGAAGGGGGGTTGAGGACAGAGGGGGCTCGCTAAACCACTCACGCCCAAAGGGCTGGTGAGATTTGAAGGCTTGAGGATAAACGACCGCTGACGTCTGGCACGGCACTTTTCGACGTCCGCGCTGGGCGCGGGGAGCGAGTCGATGCGGTCTCAATCCGCTTCGAGATGGCCAGGCTGGAAGCTGATTCAGCTGGTTGCACCATCCCAACATTCCAGATCTTGACGAACATCCTATTTCGGGCCGAACCAGTCGGCACCTCCAGGGCCCCACAGCTCCGACAGCCGCTCAGTCACACATTGCCCCGTAACCAAGATAACAATACGATGAACTATTTGAGCGCATGCGCAGCTATGGCCACTCCGCTGAAAGCGTTTCAGTAATGTTGTTGGCGTCTGCAACGGGCTCGGGACGTTCCAGCCGGTGCACGGACACCTGCAAATGACAACATTTGGTTGATCACAGAACCCGCAGAAGGTACAGCATTGATCGGCCAGGCAGCCGGCGTCGCACCATCATGCAAGTGGCGCCACCGGGTCACAGTTGCCACATGAGGCCTACGCTCCACCGTCAAACCCAGCAACAACCACTCTGTGGGGAGATGCTGGACAAGCCGCCACGCCCTTCGACTCTGGCGCCGGCTCCGACACCGCCTCACCATATGATACTGAAGATGCACTGTGGACAGACGTGCCCGCACGCTTCACTGACGAGCACGCTGCTGAATAGGTAGGTATTTCCGGGGTATCAAAATACTAGGCGCCTTTGGAGACGATCCGCTAAGAAAACCACCAGACGCGTTAGGCCGCGGCGCGAAGAGTTTCCACAACAGGGGAAAGAGGGTGGGCAAGGTTACGGGGCGGAGAAGATTGCGCGGTCGCGGTGTTCTCCCGTTCCGCGAAACTCTCGCCGACTGCATTTCGAAGAATTCCGCGACTTGGAATGGAGCAAGGGGCGCCGAAACCCTTTGGGGAAAAGGCGCCGGGCGAAGGATGGGCCCCTTGGACCGAAATGGGAACCGAATGAAGTGCAACATCTGCGGTGGAGGGCAATATCGAAAACGTCGATTGCTCCCCAGTTCGATTCATCAGCGGCGGCATCGTCGAACACTTGGTGCTTGATGGCGCCTTCGCCGCAGGGCCCGGGGGGGTCGAGCAGCGCGCCGACGACCTCTTTCGGCGAGTTGCACGGCTGCGCGGAGGAAGCCATTCCTCTCCAGGATTGGCAAGGCATCCCCATGTCTGCGCGCGGCAACGCGCTGGGGGATGGCAAAATCGCGTTCTTGGGCGACGACGAGAACACGGCTTTCACCTGCGACCCCGCGACGGTCCTGGCCACTAAGGGCGACCTAGTTACATTTCCACTTGCATGGGCGCGCGCCAAGCAACGAGATGACGGGCTACATGCCTGGCCGGGGGCCAGTTCCAACGGCCATCGGCTTCGCCGCGGAGGAGCTGGGAGCCGTCCGATGGGGCAGCCCCGTCGTTGCCACTTTCGCTGCTGGGGCGCAATGAACAGGCGCTTCTGTTGATCGCGCTATCAAGGTTCAGTGCAAAGACGAGTATTGCGACAGCCGGGGCCGAATGGATCGGCGATTACGCGCGCTTGCATCGATCCAGTGGTCGGAGCGAGCAGGACATCACGATTTCGCGCTCCGACAAGCACTTGGCTCGCGAAGGTGATGGCCACGCCATCCGCGGCGCCCGCTGCGGCCTCGCCGAGGACAGCGGCGCGCGGGGGCAGGCCGCGCTCGCTTCGATGGCGGGCTGGCAACGGTGACGAGTCTGCGGCCGCAAGCTCTTAGAACCACCGGCCCGCCGCCCGTTCGACGGGCCGCCGAGGCCGCCGCGCCGCGCGGCGACCCCGTGGGATCACGACCACTGCGACGGGCGCGGCGGCCCGGCTCAGTCTGGAGCTGGCCCGGCGCCCGTGGAGGGCGCGGGCACCTCTCGGGCCGGGCGAACGGGGGGGATTGGGAAAGGGGGGGTTAGGACATTTGCTGCATGCAGCTGGTTTCGGCCTCACCGAGGGGCCCATTCCTCGATACATAGCCGCCTCCGGCGCCGGGAGGCGCCGGGACGAGCGCTGCAGCCGCAACTTCCACGCGACGGACGACGCCGCCGACGATTTGCGGCATGGGGTCGCGAGCCAGACTGCCGGGGGCCGCCACGGCCGCCTGCGCCCCAGCTCGCGCAGGAGCGGCCTGCCGCGCGCGAGGTGGAGGGGGGGGGGCCCGAGCCACGCCGAGAATCGCCCGCGCCTCTGGCACATCGGGGCGACAGGAGGAGCCCTTCGGCAGCTGGCCACGAGTCCCTCAAACAGGCGCGGCCGCGCGCAGACAGTTTTTGAATCCGATGAGATGTGATCCGGAGCGGGCCAACGTCTGGCGGGCCCGTCTAAGGGCCCACGGGGACGCCCCAGAAGGCCAATCCGGTCCACTTGCGCGACCCAGCGTCTCACAGACAGGCGCCGCCCGTCGCGCGGGGTGGCCCCCGGGGTCTGCGCCTGGGCGGCCTCGACGTCCGCGCCGGGGGAAGCCAGGGCCGCGCCCCGCCGCCGCCCCGGTTGCCGCCGACGACGACGCGGCCGCCGACCGCGCCAATGGGATCTGTGCCAAATCACGCCCGCAAGAGCCAGATTCCTGCACGCCCGGGGCGCCCGGCGCATCCGCGGCAGCCGCAAGTCGGGAGCCTTGAGACGGGGGTCAATGCAAACGGGGGTCAGCCACGGCGCCGGGTCCTGCAGGATCCTGCGAAGACCCCCTCTGGCTGACCCGGGTTGGCGAGCCGCTCGTGGCCTCGAGGCGGCCGCGCCTATTGGCTGACCCGGGTTTGCGAAGACCTGCGTTGCAGTTGTTTCTGCACTGCAGTTTTTGGTTTCCTGCTGACCCGGGTCTGGATGATTGGCCCGGGTCAGAAGATCCCTGAGCAAGCCAGGCCGCTGGGCCGCTTGCGGCGATCGCGTATCGGCGCGACCGCGCGCAGAGGGGCCCATCGATATTCTCGACGATGATACGTGGCTCAGGCGAAATGCGGCATGCACGTTGAGATAGGGAGAGAGAGAGAGAAGAGAGAGGGAGAAACATATTATATATAGAGAGAGAGGGGTGGGAAAGAGAGAGGGATAAATATGTGTATATATATATATAGAGAGAGAGAGAGAACAAAAAGAAAGAGAGTGAGAGAGTGAGAGAGAGAGGGAGAGAGAAAGAAAGAAAGGGGGAGGTAATACACAAACAAAGCGCTTCTGCCATGCCCGGCCTGGCCGCGCGCCATCGCGCGCCCGGGGCCCGGGGAGTCAGCCGGGAGGTGACTTGCGGGCGAGGTGCCGCAGCGAGCAGCTCCCGCGACAGTCGGGGCCCGTCCAGATACCAGGAGGATGGCCCACGACTCGCCGCCGCAGGCCCTTCCGCGACGACATGTTCGCACGTGCTTCCAGCGGGACACTGCCTCCAACCGCGTCTATCAGAGCCCCGAATCATCAGGGGTAACTCGGGTCAGGGATGACTCGGGTTCGTTTTTCGGGAATCCAAACCCGAGTTACCCCGGACCCGAGTTACCCCGGATAACTCGGGCGTCCAGAGCCCCACATCATCAGGGGTAACTCGGGTCAGGGCTAACTCGGGTTCCTTTTTCGGGAATCCAAGCCCGAGTTGCCCCGGGCCCGAGTTACCCCGGATAACTCGGGCGCCCAAGTCTACGACGGCCGGGTGAACGTGCAGGGGGCGTCGTCGGGGCGATTTGCGGACTTTGCGGATAGGAAGTGGCATTCGACGGTGAAGGGCTGGATGGTGCACCAGCGCCCCGACTGCGTCGCGCTGGTGCGACTCGCGGCCGCGCGCATGATGGACGCTCGTACCGGAATGAAAATGGGTAGCGTTGCAGTTGAAGCACCTCCCCCGGTGGCCACCTGGGCGCCCCTGGCTCTACATCGGGGCCACCGGCGCCTGCGCGAGACCGGGCGCCCCGCCCCGGCGCCCGCCTCGCCTCATTCGCAGGTCACCGCTACAGGCCAGCCAGAGGGCCCGCAGTTGTTTACACGCACGGCACCTACTACGATTACCTCGAGTCCATCTTCAAATGTGGGTTTTCTAGCCGTGAGGAGAACAACCCAAATTGCAAGGGCAGCATTCACTTAATTCGCAGCTGCCCGCGCCGTCCAGACGACCCACGCATGCAGGCAGGCATGCGCGCCGACTCCGATGCGACCTCGTTCCTATCGATGAAGCGCCCGACGCAGCGTGGACTGGAAATGCGGTGGTCTGCCAACGACGCTGTCCCCACCGACCGATTCGATGGGCTGATGCCTTCTCGCTTCATCATCCTGATTGCGGCCGTGAGCGACAAGGGCGCCCCCGGGGGCCGGGCGCGGCAGGACGCGCTACAAGTCGGCCCCCGCGGCATTCTGGACAAGAGGCTGGGGCCAAGTGCCCCGGCGCGGAACTGGCGCCAGCCAGATCGCCCGCGCGGCCTCCGCGCGGGGGCGCCCGAGGGCAACTTCGGAGCCGAGGTGCATGCCATCTTTATGATGGGCGGTACAGACGGCGCGCCGATGACGGACGCCGGGCCGCCTGCAGGAAACGCCCCTTCGGCGCATCGTTCACTGACATCATGGGCCATGTCCCCAGCAGCCGAGGTGGCTGCCATGCCGGCCGACATCGTCGCTGCCATCACGGGCGCTCTGACGCGCAACGACCTGTGAGCGGCAGCGGCTGGGCTCCAGTCGGGCATGAGGGATGCCGCGATGCCGGCGCCGGCGGGGCCGCCTGCCTCGTTTCGACCGCCGAGTCAGGCGAGTGCTGGACATTTCGAGAACCGTCTTGAGGCCGTTTTGAAGGCCTCTCGGGCCGTCTTGGAGCGCCGGAAGCCCAGGCAAGTGGAAAGCCCCAAACAAATCGAGAACCGAAGGAACAACAATTGTTGTCGCCTCTGTGGGGCCCCCCCGGGAAGGCTTCATGGGGCTCTCGTGGACCCGCTCGAAGGGTTCTGGGGTTCATGTGGGGCCAATTTCAGCGTCGTGGACCGATCGGAAAGCGATTCCGGGCACCCCTGGACCATCTGGGCGGGCTCTCGGGGCTCCATCGGGCCTTCTGTGGGGCCAAGGGCTCCCAGGAGGGCGCGAAGTTATTCGCGCTTCGCGCTTCGCCGTCCTCCTTCCTCCTCCCCCTTCTCCTCGTCCTCCTCTTCTCCCCCTTGGGGGGCGGCGCGAGAGCGCGAAGTTATTCGCGCTTCGCGCTTCGCGCAGCGCGAAGCGCGAAGTTGGGAGCCCTGGACCATCTGGGCGGGCTCTCGGGGCTCCATCGGGCCTTCTGTGGGGCCCACTTTGGCACCGAAAGTGGTCGCGCGAGGAGGCGCGGGCGAGCCCCTGGGGGGGGGGGCGAGGGGCAAGCCAAGGGAAGGTTCGAGAGCCGTGGTCCAGAGCCCCGAATCATCAGGGGTAACTCGGGTCAGGGATAACTCGGGTTCGTTTTTCGGGAATCCGAACCCGAGTTACCCCGGACCCGAGTTACCCCGGATAATTCGGGCGTCCAGGGCCCCGAATCATCAGGGGTAACTCGGGTCAGGGCTAACTCGGGTTCGTTTTCCGGGAATCCAAACCCGAGTTACCTCGGACCCGAGTTACCCCGGATAACTCGGGCGCCCAAGTGGTCTGGGCCCGTCGGCGAATCCGTAGGCTGCAGGACTGGCTGGCAGGAGTTGAGCCATCGGGGGCGGACAGAAACTCCGCCCCGACGCGTCGATTCGTGGATTGCCCGTTTTCGGTTCTCGATGGGGGCGCCGCGGCCGTCATTTTCCAGGCTGGCGCCCGCCAGGTCTGAGCTCTGGGCCCGAGGTCGTTCTCTGTGAACCACGTTTTCCTAGAGGGGGTTCTGTCAATCCCCGAGGCAGAGGACCTGGTGCCGCCCCACTGCGCGTCACAGGGGCACGGTGGCGGAGACATTCGCAACGAGAGAGAGACAGGGGTACGTCTGCAAATCTACAGATGGAGACGAACAAATAGTCGAGAGGGGAACTGGCGGGAAGAAGGGGAGCAGACAGAGAGCCAGAGATAGTAGAGAATACGTAGCCCCCCGCAGTTGCGGATAAGAGTGAGGGGGCGGCGAGGACGTCGTCGGTCTGCGAGGCTCTGAAGAAGCCCGCCGCAGGCGCCTGACTTTTACACTAGTTATGCATTGAGCCCGCCGCATGCGCCGCATCTGTTGTTCAAGCAATGTGGATGAATCGCGGGGTGGGTCGCGTCGCGGGTGGGTCGCGGGGTGGGTCGTCGCAGGCTGGGTCGCGGGTAGGTCGCGGGTAGGTCACGGGGTGGGTTGCGGGTGGGTCGCGGGTGGGTCGCGGGGTGGGTCGCGGGGTAGGTCGCGGGGTGGGTCGCGGGGTGGGTCGCGGGGTGGGTCACGGGTAGGTCGCGGAGTCGGTCGCAGGGGGGGTCGCGGGTGGGTCGCGGGTGGGTCACGGGGTGGGTCGCGGGTGGGTCGCGGGTGGGTCGCGGGGTGGGTCGCGGCATGGGTCGCGGGGTGGGTCGCGGGGTGGGTCGCAGGTGGGTCGCGGGGTGGGTCGCAGGGGGGACGACGCAACAGAACAACAAAACAACAACAAGAATCCTCGCCGTGGATCCCCACTGCAGCCACGCACCGCACCCAGGGACAGTGAATGACCGTTCGGCCCCCTCATTCTGATAGAGTAGACATCCAAACCCGAGCGGCGATTGAGGCCCGGTTGCAGCGAATAGCTAATTGCTTCCGCTGCGGCCCCTTCCGGAGGGCTGAAGCTGCTCGGGGGAGGCGAGCGAAGCTCGGCGAGCGGCCGCGGCCTGCAGGCGTGGAGCACCTGCAGCGGGTTCCCGGAACATCCACGGATTGGTAGATTCATTTGTGTGCTATATATGTATAGGTATACACAAATACGTATGCACACATTTTTATATATATATATATATATATATTTATATATAACACTATGACAGTATATATATAGTGTTATATAAATATATATATGTATGTATGTATGTTTGTATGTATGTATTTATATACACGTGAGTATACATACATGTCATGGATCCCCGAATCAGTGCTCGCACGGATCGGGCCCAGCGGATGTTGACATGATCTTCGAACATGCGAGAGCGCTGTCTGTGGGCCGTGGGATTCCAGGGCTCCCGGTTCCCGGTCCAGGGTTCCCGGCAGGTTCTAGTGATCTCGAGTTCGAGGTTTCTCGGGGGCGGCAAAGAGGGGGGTGATGACTAGGGGTGGGGTGGATATCATGGCGGGGGCCATGATATTTCCCCAGATTTCATGGCGCCTCTTCTTGGTTCATTACGTCCCTGGCCCCCCCGCTGGGCCGCGCACATGCCGCCGGTCATGATTTGCACCCCCCCTTGGACACACCCCTCTTGGCCGCTCCCGATTTTCGGTCAAGGAATCAGGTCATTTCGACCACGGTCAGAATGAGACAAAATTCACCACAGCATCCACTTATTGTTTTTTCCTCTAGTGCCATCCCCAAACGCTTGCAGGCAAGTGTGATGTGGACAGGGATGAGCGAGGAGGGATGCTACGAAATGTCTTCGCAGCCGAGAAGCCGAATAATTACTTGCGGTCGGTGCTACTCATGTTGGCCTTACGATTCTGATTCGTCTATATCAGCAATGCGCAAGACACCCTTTTGCAGATTTGGTGTACAGTGCCTTTCGATAATTTATCTGGGCGTGGAGGGCGAGGGGAGAGGAGATGGGAGGGGAAGGGGAACTTTCCTGAAACGAGGTCGTGCAAGGAGACATGATAATTATTGTGTCGACGTGGTTGCGGATGGCCGGGTACGCACACAGATAAGGGAGAGGAGGGGAGGAGAAGACACATATCAAGGGAGGGTGCGTTATGCGCACTTTGTGTTGATTGATCTTCCCATCCCAATCCCCCATGTTGCTGCCATCTCAGGTGAGGGAGGACATGGGCATGACGAACGTGGAGCTGATGATCCCGTTCGTGCCCCCCTTAGCGCGGCCCCGCAATCGGATGGCATTCCCAGGGCTCCGCTCCAAGCTCTCCCTCTACGCCTTTCTCTCTCTCTCTCTCTCTCATGTCATCGTGTCTTGCCCCGCACTCCAGTAAGCAGACAGAGATCCCGACCTCCAACGTGGACCCCCGGGGGTTTAGACTCACTTGCCCAGGGCCAGCTTTGCATCTAGCGGCTTGACGGTCCAGGGGCCAGGCGAGGGCCAATACCCTTCCTCGGAGGCGGGCGACGGGGGGGGTGATGCTTTGTGGGAGACCTAAACCCAATCTACTTCAGCCGACTTCCTGCTTCGTCTTTTTACCCACTTCTTCCGACCGGCGCGTACGCATCTCCTGCAGTGACCTTCTTGGGAAGTTTCTGGTCCCGAGTGCAGACCCAGGTTTCCCAGGTCGCACTTGGACTCGCAGAAGTCTTTTTGATTTGGAGTATGTGCCTGGCCGATTGCGGTAAGCGGCAAGTGCCCGAGATTGTACATGTTCCCAGTTCTTTGGCCGCGGCCTAGCTTTTGCATATCCTATTGGAGGAGGAGGAGGAGGAGGAGGAGGAGGAGGAGGAGGAGGAGGAATAATAAGAAAAATCATTACCCCAGTGCGACTCTACCTAGAAGTTGGAGCCACTAGGAAAGCAGCATTAGTTGCTATGCTATGCTATGCTATGATATGCCATGCTATGCTGCGCTATGCTATGATATGCTATGATATGCTGCGCTATCCTATGCTATGCTGTACTATGATATGCTATGCTACGCTAAGCTATCATATGTCATGCTGCGCTGTGCTATGCTATGCTAAGCTAAGCTGCGCTATGATATGTTATGTTATGCTATGTTATGCTATGCTGCGCTATGCTATGCTATGCTATGCTATGCTATGCTATGATTGACTATGTTATGGTATGCTATGCTAATGCAGCGCTGTGCTGTGCTAAGCTAAGCTAAGCTAACCCTCTAGGCAGAACCTAGGTAGGGAATTACACACATGCTAATGCTATGCTGCGCTATGCTATGCTATGCGGGGCTATGCTATGATATGCTATGATATGCTATCCTATGCTATGCTATGCAGTGTTCTGCTATGCTAAAGCTCAGCGAAGCTAAGATGAAGGTAAGCTAAGCTAAGATAAACCGGA
Source organism: Prorocentrum cordatum (assembly GCA_963575745.1). Taxonomy (NCBI): domain Eukaryota; class Dinophyceae; order Prorocentrales; family Prorocentraceae; genus Prorocentrum; species Prorocentrum cordatum. The sequence continues at coordinate 79,838 of CAUYUJ010017702.1, read as the reverse complement.
GCTAAGATGAAGCTAAGCTAAGCTAATACGAAATAAGCTAAGCTCAGATGAGATAAGCAACGCTAAGCTAAGGGGGCGCGACTGGGGGAACCGCGGGGCGGGGACTGGGGGAACCGCCCGGGGCGCGTTCCACTGCCCGGCCCCTTTAAGCTAAGAGAGTAAGAACCCTCTAGGCAGAGCCTAGGTAGGGAAAAAGAGGATTGAGGAGGAGAAAAGATCTGATAATGAGGAGGAGGAGGAGGAGGAGGAGGAGGAGGAAGAGGAGCGAGGGCGAGACAACCATGGCTCCAGCCAGGCCTGTCTGCGATGAAGTCGCGGAACAACATTTTCAGCTGTAGCCGACGGCTGAAGTAGCTCTGAACCCAAGCAGCGAGCGGGTCTCTTTCAAACCAACGGAACAAAGTTGCCTGACTTGTGGAGGTGAGCTGGCAGGTTTCAGTCCACGGCTGATCCACCCCCCACACGAAGAGTGGCATAGTTTTGCGTGTGACCCCGACGTACCGCCTGGGGCCCTCTCGAGCTCCCGTGTCCCCTCTGGGTGTTGCGGCCATGCCACTTGCAAGACATGCCGAGTAGACGGATGCGAGCCTGGGCCATGTGGACCAGCATTTTCATGATGATGTTCTTGAGGTAAGTTCTCTGGTCCAGACTCTCAATTCGGCGCTGGCGCATTACTGAGTCCTCGACCGCAAGGTGGTTGCCCAGCAATGTTGCTAGACACTCTAGGAGCGGACATGCTTGTCACGACCCGCAGCCGTAGCCGTGCATATGTCCGTGAGTTGTTTGCGAAGCAGCTCAAAGACAAGTTGGTACAGCAGGCAATCCAAAGGAAGCCTGTTTCGCACCAGCCTGGCTGGACCGATACTCGGGACCGAGTCCTCTGGTGGGATCTGACTCTCAAGACTCCATGCATCCTCCAGGACGACTCGAAGCTCGCGAGCCATTCTTGTTCCGACAGGCCGTGTTGTTGGTCACAGCCGACCCGAGATCGGCTGGCCACGCGGGGGGGTTCTTGCCCGCGCGGTGCCCATGTCGCGACTATGAATACACTTTGTGGCACATGCTTTGGCAGTGCTCACGCGGCGCAGGAGCAAGGGGGGGGAGCATCTGTTCGGGTCGGTGGTGCAGCAAGCTTTGGAGGCTCCTCGTCCTCCTCCTATTCCTCCTCCTCCTCTTCCTTTTCCTCCTCCTCCTTTTCCTCCTCCTCCTCCTCCTAGTCCTCGTCGTCCTCCTCCTCTTCCTCCTCCTCCTCCTCGTCCTCCTCCTCTTCCTCCTCCTCCTCCTCCTTTTCCTCCTCCTTTTCCTCCTCCTCCTCCTCCTAGTCCTCGTCGTCCTCCTCCTCCTCTTCCTCATCCTCCTCCGTGAAGGCTGGCAGACCTGACGCGCCCACTGAATGAGTGACGCCGGAAGCGAAGTGACGGAGATGGGCGCCTTTTGTGTTCGGTGGCAAATCCTGGGAGCCTCCCATACCACTTTGTCGGCTCTTGCGAATCGACGCTACTTCGACGCTACATCGACGCTAATCGACGCTCAATCGACGCTAAACCTACGCTCATCGACGCTACTCGACGCTACATCGGCGCTACCTCATCGATTCCTGGACGCTAAATCGACGCTACTCGACGCTGAAGACAGACCTGCGAGGGTGCAAGTCTGTCTTTAGCGTCGAAGTAGCGTCGATTAGCGTCGATTCGCAAGGGCCGACAAAGTAGTATGGGAGGCTCCCACGAGTTGCCACCGAACATGTGGTGCTTTGCATGGCCCCCTGGCTCCAAGCTCTTCTCACCTGATGGCTGTCTCTGTCTGGCGCACGTTTGAACTCCGGCACACGTCTGGTTGTTAGGTAGTCGAGGCCTTTGAAGATGGCACCATAGCTGGAGATCTTTCTGCGGGGCTTTGCAACGAGCTTTATGCCGGGCTTTGCCGATCCTTAACGCACAAACTACAGTACCAGCTGAGCATGCCAGGAAGTTCGTGGCCATGGTGTTTCGCGATGATAGGGTAGAGACCTCTAATCAATGTGCAGACACGGAGGTGTTGCTAGGGCAGCCGACCCAAAAGTTTAGGCCGAGATGCCAGCAAGGCCATTTTAGAGAGTTGCGGCGCGGGTGACGGGTCCTGAGAGATGGAAGTCAAGGCCCGTCGAGATGGGCCCCGAGGCCCTCGATGCGGACGAACGTTCTCCTCGTTGTTACCGTCTCGCGGACCTTTATGCTGAGCGAGTAGCGCACGAGAACATTTCCAGTAACGCAGAATGTGACACAATGAGGTATGTTACGTATGCGTGTGCAAAGCTCGCGCGAGGAACTTCGACGAGTCAGAGTGCGGAAGGGCACGTGGGGTATCGATGGCGGAGAAGTGCATGGTACACCTTTATTCGAAGGGAACAGGGGAGGAAGAGGAAGAGGAGGAGGAGGAGGAGGATGAAGAGCAGGAGGAGGAGGTGGAGGAGGAGAAACGACGAGAGTCCCACCCCTGCCCCATAATGAGTTTCGGCGGCGGGCGAGGGGGGGGGAAGTGAGAAGGGGAGGGCCTTCTCAGAAGGCTCGGGAGTCCCCCGGCCTTTGAGAAGTTTTCTAAGCCTTCCCAGAGACACCAAAAACCTTTCAGAAGGGTGGAGGCCTTTCTGAGAAGCCCCGCCGCCTTCTGAGAAGGCCTTCTCCTTCTCGCTCCCCCCCCCCCTCGCTCGCCGCCGACCGTCATGCGTTTGAGCGTGGTGGAGCGGAGTTTGGATCTGGCGGTGCTCTCGTGGTCTCTGGCGTGCCGGCCCGCAGCCTGGGGGGGGGGGGAGGTGCATGGGCTTCTCAGCCTCACCCTGCGTGAGTTGGTGCACGCGGAGTCCCATCGAGGGCACCCGCTCCAGGTAAGACGGGCGGTTCGGACTGATATGCACGTGATGCACTCAGACCGCACAGTAAGGGTGAGCAACCTTCCAAGGTTACCCTTGCATCCTTCCCCTTCGCCCCATCCTTGGCTGCTTTTGCTGTCCACGCCCCGTTCGCAAAGCGTCGGCACGGCCTTCCAAGGCCTTTGCATCCTGATCGTGGGTCATTATTGAAATTACGGATTGGCTGTATCCAGATCACGCCAACAGGCTCAGAGATTGTAGCGGTTCGCGCGTCGCGGCCTCGGTCTACCTTTTTCCAAGGCGGCCTGGCGAGGACGCGCGAGGGTGGCTGCACATCGCGCATCGCGGGGCGTGATGCGCGGAGTTCGGCGAACTGGGACAGGGTGCAGGCGTTGTTGTGGAGCATCGCCAGCATCGAGTGTGGTCCGAAGCTTTTTTGGGCAGCTGCCGTCCCCAGCGGATGTGCCCGAAGAGGGGAAAGCGTCTGAAATGTGCGCTCTCTGGAACTCACCACCCACCAAACCACCCCAACCCAACCCGAAGGCTCAAATTTACCCTCGATTTCCAGTGGGGGGGGGGTCGGGAAACATCGAAAAAACACATGTGGAACCCTTACACCCCCCCCCAACCCGAAATTCGGGTCTTCGGGTTGGGTTGGGGTGGCCTGGTAGGTAGTCAGGAACGAGCCTGAAGCTGAGGTTCCCGCCCCAGCCTTCCTCTTCATTGGAGGTGCAAGCGGGCGGCGCGGGGCAGGGTCAGACGATCGGCGGCGAGCGAGGAGGGGAAAAGAGAGACGGGGCGGGCGGTTGCAGAAGGCTCGGAAGTCTCCTGGCCTTCTGAGAAGTTTCCTGCGCCTTCCCCGGATATACACACAAATTCCCAGAAGGCGCAATGGCTTCTGAGAAGTCCCGCCGCCTTTGAGAACTCAATCACCTTCTCACTTCCCCCCTCGCTCGTCGCCGAGGGTAGTCCAGGGCAGCCGTCTTCCTGTCTCACATGTTCCGGATAATTCCCCTAGGGTTGCGCTTGCATGATTCTGGGTTGCAAGTGTGAGTTGCGACCAGCTCGAGCTGGACAACCATTCAGGCACTTACCAGACGACTGCAGAAGAAACCCACAAACGTCGTATGACGGTCCAGAGCGGTTCCAAAATTGCCACGAGAAAGCTCCAAAAGGGCAGCGCATACAATTTGAGGCGTCTTGGGGCCGTTTTGGAACCGTCACGCGCAAGTCGAACATCAAACCTTGACGTTCGGTTGAATCAACGCTCGCTCTTGCTGTGCCATCAGAAAAATATCATCAAGCGCGGGGGCGCGGATCAGTGGACATTCTTGGCTCAAGTCGTTTGGCTCGAGATGAAGGTGTGCAGCACGCATGCTGCTGAGCGCTTTCCTGGCCGTCATTTTGAAGCCGGTGGCATTGGTATGTCCGAGATCATCCCCACATGCGTGACGCTGTTTGGCTCTTCGCGTGCTGCCGATTCCTCCCAGCCAATTCTGGCTCCCCCCTGCGCGGGGTGAAATTCTTCGATTTTCCAGACGTGAAGGAGATAAGCAAAGACCTCCCCCACTTCCGCGTCTACACTGACCCTGACGCGCCGTACTACGGCAAGGTTCGCGGCGCCGTGCAAGAGCTGGCTCGGCGCGAGAAGCACCGGCCGGTGGCGTTCATCGAGATCACAGCCAAACACTCCAACATTTTCAAGTGGTTCAACTTCCAAAATGACAAGGAGAGCCTTCCCTTCGCGGTTCTGGTGAATTGGACTTACGGTATGGGCAAGAAGCCATACGACATGTATGCGTACGCCAGCGTGGATGTCGGCGCCCCAAACGCATCCGCCTTGCAGGACGTGGCCAGCATGGAACGCTTCGTCGGCGATTTCTTCGACTGCCGGCTGAAGCAGTGGCTGCGTTCGGAGTTGGTGCTGGAGAATTTCTCCAATTACAAGCCCTTCGAGGGTGCTTTCCAGATGGTGCAGACGCAGTGGTCGGAGGTGGTGCTGCAGGACGATGTCGACGTCCTGGTGTTGTTCTTTGCACCTTGGTGCGGATTCTCCAAGCGGATGCAGCCGAGGATCGACGACTTGGCGCGCCGTCTCGCGCATGTCAGTTCCCTGAGGGTGGCGAAGATCGACCTGACGCTCAATGACATAAAGCACCCAGTGCTGCACCGCATGACCGGCTACCCGTTCCTGGTCATGTTCCCAGCCGGAAGGAAGGACGAGCCAGAGGTGGTCCACGCTCACGATCTCAGCGCCGCGGACGAGTGGACAGCGGGCCTCATCGAGCAGCTGAGGCTGATGGCCACACACCCGATCCCAGACACGCCGCCGCCAGCCCCACAGGCGGTCGGACGGGGCTACAGCGAGGCTAAATCCGTTCCAGAGCCTTCCGGAACGCTCTCGACGCCCGAGATACCTTCAGAGCCGCTGGATCTCAGAGATTCTCGATTTGGCGGTTGGGCGGGGCTACGGCGAGGGTTTATCCGTCCCAGAGCTTTCCGGAACGCTCTCGACGCCCAAGATATCCTTCCGGAGCCGCCAGATCTCAGAGATTCTCGATTTTTATCGGGCGGGACTTAATGGGGGGGTCATAAACGGGGGGGTCAGAAAAGGTCCCGTTTCGTGCCCCTTTCGGGCCCCTCCAGAGCCCCAGGGGGCTCGTTTAGGTACCGTTTGGGTACCTTTTCGAACCACCCTCGCCACCCCCCCATTTATGACCCCCCCATTACGCGGCGCCCAAATTTATCCTCACCCGATGGTATCCTCCTTCTGGTATCGTCTTAAGGCAGACGCCGCGGAGGCGGCGCGGCAGGCGGGCGGCACCTTCCGCGACACCCAGGAGATCTAGGCCTTCCGTCCTTCGCCGGGCCCCTCGGTGAGGATCAGCCACGCGCAGAGGGGGGTGGGGGGAGGGGGCAGGGCTTCTTAGAAGCACCCCTGCTTCTTAGGAGGCGAGGGCCTTGTCTCTAGATGTGAGGCCGGCGCCTTCTAAGAAGCAGCCTCCTTCTAAGAAGCCCTCCCCCCTCCCCCCACCCCCTTGTGTGCGCGCCGCCAGGAAAGGGCGGCCGGAGCGCGCCGCGATCCTGGCGAAGACGACTGCGCGCGCTCGCGGCGCATGCCCCAGGCGGCGCAGGACTCAAGCGTTGGTGAGGCGTCCTGGCTTGCCTGGCCTAGAGGGCCAACAAAGAATGTTCCAATAATCACCTTCTGTGGTTTGCACGAGATGGTCTGAGAACCTTTTTGGCTGAGACCGTCTTGGCTTAAAACACCGGGCGCACGTTCGGAGAATCGTGTCCTCGTTCTCAGGACATTCCTTCGCTCCAAGATAAGGTCGTGGTAGACCTACAGGAAGGCCTGGACGAACGGTCCCTGCTCAAAGGACAGCCCTCTGCGCTGCGTGGCCGGGCTGGGCCAGCCGCGAGACGGGAGCGAGCAGCGAGCGCGCGCGGTGGCCAAGCTGCAGTGGCGCTCGCGAGCAGCGGTGCGCAGGCGCGGTGGCCCTCCAGCGCGGCGCGGCGCTGGTGGCAGCGGCGCGGCAGTGGCGGCGCGTCCTCGGTCGGCGCTCGCGGAGGTCTCGAAGGAAAGAGTCGGGCCGGACGAAAGAGTAGGATCGACCAAAAAGTAAACGACGCCACCCCACCGTTGATCGACACTACGCCGTTGACTCTGCGCTGTTGACACTACGCCGTTGACACTGCGCTGTTGACGCTACGCTGTTGACACTACGCTGCTGACACTGCGCCGTTGACACCACGCTGTCGACACCACGCTGTTGACGCTACGCTGTTGACGCTATCGACACTACGCTGTTGATTCAATTCGCCGTTACGACGTACTCTCAACCTACGGCCCTCCATGTTGCGCTACGGCCCATCGGGGGCCGTAGCTTATACCACGCAAAAGCCCACGCCAGATTTCTTGGTATACGCGAAGCCTCGTGGGGCGGTAGGTGGGTGGTGCCTTTTGTTTTCTGGTCCATAGGGTAAGGCAAGGTGGGGTTTCGAAATCTGCTGCATGCAGCTGGTTTCGGCCCCGCCCCATTCCTGGATACATGGGCGCCTCCTGGCGCCAATGGGCGCTGGGAAAGCCAGCTAAGTGAGCTGATTCTCTATCCTGCCTTTTGCTATCCGACCCTTTCGTCCTTCTCGAAAGAGGAGCCGGAGGAATCTGTGGCATTTATTGACCTCCCGTCTGGGCGTCATTACTCATGTGTCGGTTTGGCAGTTCCTGTCTGTGGTCGATGCGGTGCTCTTCCTGGCACGTTGGTTCTGGACATCGTGGCGAGCTTCTTGTACGAATTACGCGTTCTGGCTAATCTGAATAGTGCTACGTGTTCTTGTCCGCATGTGCAGTAGCGCAAAGTGAGCTCATTGTGTCACGTTGTTCTGTGGCCCTCGTGCCAACTGAACCTCAGACGCCGTCATCGACTGGAGATGTAAGTGATTACTTGCCTCGTTCTCGTGCTGATAGCTGCTTACATTTGCATTACGTAGCTTGCGCATTCTCGTATCGGGTTGACTTCCTCGTGCTCGGCGCACGATCTCGGTGTTGACGGGTGGCATCGTGGGTGCGCTAGCAGTAGGTACAGTACCAAGTTTGCATGTCGTTTACGCCGCGATACTTCTGCGACTATGTAGCTGGTTGGGTGCCCCGCATGTGTACTCCAGATTTCGTAATAAAAGGGAGGGGGTCTGGACCCTCCAAGACAAGCCATTTCAGACCCCCCCCGTGGGAGAACCCGCCAAAACATCGTCCCCAGACCCCCCCAGGCCCTCCAAGATAGCCTGGAAGAGACCCCCCCCCGAAATGAGATCCCCCTCCCTTTATTACGAAATCTGGAGTATGCATTGGGGTGAGCGTTGTTTTTGGGGGCGACGGCAACCGTGCCTTCCGTGTGCAACGCGGCCTGATCCCGTCGTGCAGCGGTATCCCGTCGTGCATCGTACACGGAGGTGGTGAGACCATGCTGGTCTCTCAAGAGGCAATCGGTTGTCGCATGGTTTCTCAAGATGCAGTTGGTTTCTCAAGATGCAGTTGGTTTCTCAAGATACCATGTTGGTTTCTCAAGATGCAGTTGGTTTCTCAAGATGCAACTGGTTGTCGCATGCGCCATTCTTCATGCACCGAATCGCAGCTGAAGCGGCACCGAGGTCTTCCTCAGATGCGCAGTCAGCACACTTCCTGCAGCCGTCAGTACCGCAGGCCACGTCGAATGAGAACGCATATGCATGCTTCATCATCTGCCCATGTGGCGATGGGGCGGTACCCTGTGCGGTTCTTTCCCCGCACTAGTGTCGAGCTGCTGATCTGGCCTGGCGACATATGCGTCTGTTTAGCCGTGGAGTCGGATACGCGCTCTGATAGTTAGACTTGCGAGCTGCACGGGCAAAACCAACAACCGTCTTGCGCTTGGAGCAGATTCGCATGTGCATGAATTCTCTTGTTCCCCCTCCATACCTAGATTCCTCTCTCTCTCTCTCGCGCTCTCTCTTTCTCTCCGTCTCTCTCTCTCTCTCCTCTCTCTCTCTCTCTTTCTTCCTCTCTCTCTCTCTCTCTCTCTTTCTAGCCTCTGTAACTCCACTCCTGCTTCACACGTGTTCATTCCCCATTCCGCGCCCCCCCCAAAAGCTGATTGCGTTCCTCAGGTGCGCACGCTGGACATGGCTGCGGACGTGCTGGACATCCTGAAAAAGAACGGCCTCGAGCGCGGAAAGAACGGCCTGAAGGTGATGCGTCGGAGATGTGAATTGCAAAAATGTGGAGGGGGAGAACGCGTGAGGTCATTGGGTGCATCACGATGATAGCGTATTGGGTGATCAAGGCCCCAGTTCGCCGATGCAGCAATTGCATATTGCATGCGTGTTCACAGTGGTATCGAAGGTCCGTGCAAGGACGCGAAGTAGTGTCACTCGCGAGTCAAGCGTCGCGAGTTTCTTTGCCTTGGGGTCAAGTCATTGCGGGGCATGTCATGTAAAGTACGTGAACAAGCTTCCATCAATCTGCGAGCAGTAGGATTCGACTATGTTTCTTGCATGGCTTCTGCACTGCATCGCTAGAGAATATTCGCACGGACTGGTTCTCTTGACATCGCTCGACAATTTGTGCAAACCCCCATGTGAATGAGATTCAGTTGCCTGCGCGGCTCCGGAATGCATGTGGCTTCTGGAGCATGTTCGGCATAGTCATGTTGAGGATGTCAGGGAAGCAGCGCTACGATGCTGTAGCGTGGCGTGGCCATGATGAATGGTTGTTGCGTTGTTTATTTGGGTCTGCCTAAATGCGTCGTGGGGCTTACTTAGGGCTTCCTAGGGGTCTCCTGGGGCCCTCGAGGGATGATACTCGGGCCCGAAGAGGCTCGGCATAATCATCTTGGGTTGGCTTGTCGGGTCCCGGGGCCTCCCTGGAGCTCTCTTGAAGCGGTGCTGAGCCGTCTGAGGGATGGGTCCTTGCGCCTTCTTGGGGCTGGCTTGGGGCCGCCTGAGGGGTTCACTGGAATCTTCTTGGGCCAGTTTTGAGATCTCGTGAGGCCGTGCTGAGTCGTGCTTTGCGGTTTCCTGGCTTCTCAGGCCGTCTTGGGGCTCTCTTACGCCATGATAAGGCCATCTTCGGCCGAAGAGAGTGGGAAGCCCAAGGCCATTACATATCCTTGGGTTTTTCGGCCTCCCAGGGCTACGCTGGACAAGCGCTCCCAAAGGTGCTCCGAGGCGCTTCCAAAGGGCCTGTCCCCAGGCGCTCTCGGACGCTCCCAGGTGCTTCCAGGCGTTCTCAGGGCGCTCCAAGGCGCTGTCAGGACGATCCCAGTCGCTGACAGGGGCTCCCACGAGAGCTCCCGACCGATCCCAGGCGACCCCCAGGCGCTCTCAGGGACCTCTCAGGGACTCCTGTGCCGCTCCCGAGCGATCACATGACGCTCTCGGCCCGAGGGGCCGTGCCACCGTCGGACCGAGGTATAAGATCGAGGTCGGTTCGGGGAGGGTACCCTAGTGTTCTTCGTGTTTGTTGGACGTCCCATGTTCTTGAGGGACGTTCTTCTGGCCAATGTCCGACTGTACACCAAACGGCGCGATGGCGGGGGATGATGATGAGGAGGAGGAGGATGAAGAGGAGGAGGAGGAGGAGGAGGAGGAGGAGGAGGAGGAGGAGGAGGAGGAGGAGGAGGCGGAGGAGGAGGAGAGGAGGAGGAGGAGGAGAGGAGGAGGAGGAGCGGAGGAGGAGAGGAGGAGAGGAGGAGGAGGAGGAGGCGGGGAGGAGGAGGAGGAGGAGGAGGGAGGAGGAGGAGGAGGAGGAGGAGGAGGAGGAGGAGGAGGAGGAGGAGGAGGGGGGAGAGAAGGAGGGGGAGGAGGAGGGAGGAGGAGGAGGAGGAGGAGGAGGAGGAGGAAGAGGTGGAGGAGGAGGAGGAGGAGGAGGAGGAGGAGGAGGAGGAGGAGGAGGAGGAGGAGGGAGGAGGAGGAGGAGGAGGAGGAGGAGGAGGGGCAGGAGGAGGAGAAGGAGGAGGAGGAGCAGGATGAGGAAGCGGAGCACGGGGAGGATGCACAGAGCATGCCTGGGCCGCTTGCAGGGCGTTCCCAGAGGCTTCCAGCGCTTTCTCTGCGTTTTTTTTTGTTTTCACGGGGGCTTGAAAAAAAACGGGGCGATCCCAAGGGCGCCCTCTAAGCGTCTCCAGGCTCTCCTTACGTCGGGCCCGTCCCTCGACAGGAGGAACCTTCCAAAAAAAATAGCCCGGGGACGATGTTTCGAGTATCTGTTTGAATATGTTGAGTTTTTTTTTGTTTTTGCATATTTGCTGTTTTTCGTCCGAAATCGTCCTGTAGGGGGACAGGCCCGACCGGAGGCTCTCCCCCGGGCGCCGCCCGCGGGCAGGGCGTCGGAGGGCCTCCCCGACCGCGCTCCCCGAGGGCGCTCGCGCGCGCGGGCTCTCCGGGACACCCGGCAGCCTTGGCCTCGCTCGGTCGCCCTGGCGAAGGACGCATGGCCGCTTTCGGCGCCAGGAGGCGCGTGGAGAATCGGCGACGTGAGCTGCTTGGTAAATCCCCCCTTTGCTGCGCCCCACTTTCGTCCAGCCCGCCTTGCCCGCAGGCCGCATCGGTTCGACAGAAGGAAGGGCGCCCTGGCTCGCCCTTGCTTCCAAACACCCCTCCCTTGCCCCTTGTTGGCGGCCGGGCGTCGGCGCTTATCACCGGCGCCGCCCCGTTGATTTTCAATCGGGAGCCTTGAGACGGGGGTCAATGCAAACGGGGGTCAGCCAGGGCACCAAATCATGCAGGATCCTGCGAAGACCCCCTCTGGCTGACCCGGGTCAGCGAGCCGCTCGTGGCCGCGAGGCGGCCGCGCATATTGGCTGGCCCGGGTTTGCGAAGATCTGCGTTGCAGTTGTTTTTTCCTGCATTGCAGTTTTTGTGGTCGAGGGTGAGAAGGCTTCCTGTGGTCGAGATCCTGAGCTCGAGGTCGGTACGGGGAGAGTGCACGCCGGTCGTTGAAAGCAGGTATTCTTGGATTCCCAGACCCCAATCTACTTCCAGCGCCTTCCTACTTCAAGAATCGACACGCTTTTGCTGCGTTTTGTTTTTCCCTGGGGGGGCCTGGACCCCATCCACTTAATCCGCCTTCCTACTTCATGTTTTTGCCTGCTTCTTCTGACCGACGTGTACCACGCTGTTCTTCGTGCGCGTGGGATGTTCTCGTAGGGGGCCACATGCGAACCCTCCCCCTCAGAAATCGTGGAGGGTAATTAGGGGTAGGGTTCGCATGTGGACCCCTATCTCGTGCATCCTGGGTGAGGGCAGCCTCGAATCTTCGTCAGCCTGGGCCGGCGGAGAGTCTCATGTCCTTCGGGGGTGGACAGAGCAAGCAGTGGCGAGGCGTCCTGGCTCGCCTAATTATAGCCCTTCCAAACAATGTTCTAAGAACCTTGTGTGGTTTCCACGACATGTTCTTGGAGCATTTCTGGCGGAGTCTGTCCTGTTTTTAACAAATCGGGTTTATGTTCTAAGAGCCTTGGTTTTGTTGTTAGAATATTTTTAGGTTCGAAAAACATTCCGTGGTAGTACTATAGGAATGCCAGGACGGTCGGTCCCTGCTCAATACCCTGACACGTCGATTAGCGAATTGGCCGTTTACGGTTCGCGAGAGGGCGTCGCGGCCGTCCTTTTTGCGGGTCCGGGTCCGTCGGTTTCGGTCCCATGCCGTTCTCAGTAAAGGGAGGTTCACTAAAGGGAGGTTTGGCCACCGCCGAGGTGTGGATGCTTTTTCGGCGAGGACCATCGAGGAGCATCTGTGGTCATCGCGCCGACCAGACAACGACAGATGCACGGGGAATGGACGTCCGAGCGATGGCAAGGCGGCGGTCGAAAAGGACCCACGTTTTCAGTTTGGCGGGCTCCCAGTACCAGGCTTGCAGCGTCCAGTGGCAAGAAGACGTAGCAAAAAAGGCCGACTCAGGAAAGTGCGCAGCGAGTTGAGCAGGACGAGCGTAGTTGGGCAGAAAGAAGAGCGCCTGAGACAAGTGAATGACAATTCATACTCCTACTTCAGTCTGTATCATTTTGCTCGGCAGGATCGCCTTGTCAACCGCGCCTTACTGGCAACACCTCAGCTGAAGATGTGGCCTCCCGCCTCCTCCACCTCCTCCTCCTCCTCTTCCTTGTCCTCTCTTCTTCCTTCACCGCATGGCTTCATTCCTCCCTTCTGATACCCCCCGAGCATATTTCTTGCTCGTCATCTGTCTTCCTTGTTCCACTTTGCCCCACCCCTTGCATTCCTCGTAATGTTTCATAGAAGCAACACATCATGCATGCAATTGTTGGCATGCTGCATGTTCGGACTCCGTGAAGTGTGCAGTGTCCACGCTCTGTCGCACAGGTGAACATGATGGCCGAGCTGCCCTCCAACGTGTTCCTTGCAGAGGATGCTCCTTGCGCCCTCCGTGGCGGTGGAACGGGGCGCACATGAGTTCACCACTGGAGGAGAGGGAGAAGACGGAGGAAAGGGGCGCGCGCCGAAATTCGTTCCAAACGAAAGTGAGCTTTTCTTGATGGTTTTGGTGTGCAGGCGCGCCCTGTCGCGCGGTGGTTTCCATGCGCATCGTAGAGCGTGCTGACGCATACGCGAGGAATTCGCTCTGCACGTTGCGAGGAGGAATTCTCTCTGCACGCAGCGTGCCCATCACGCGTGGCTTGAGCTACTTCGCAGACGCTTTCTGGCGAGGTCCTTCGAGGGCCCTCTCGGGGCCCGCCGGGGCCTCCGATTGCCCGGAGCTCCCGGCAGCCATGCTCGACAGTTGGCAAAAGCAACGCCGCCGAAAGGGCCGCCGAAAGAGCCGTCGAAAGGGCCGCCGAAATTGCCGCCGAAAGGGCTGCCGAAAGAGCCGTCGACAGGGCCGCCGAAATTGCGGTCGAAATTGCCACCGAAATTGCCGCCGAAATCGCCGCCGAAATTGCCGCCAAACTCGCCGCCGAAATTACCGCCCAAATTCCAGACTGTGCCGCCGAAAAGAGGCCGAAATTGACCTTGGCTGTGACTCAATGCCTGTGTCCGCGGCGTCATCGAGCTTGATAAAAATAATGATTTCGCTTGGGACAGGGCAATGGCAACTTCGGCGGCTAAACTTCGGCGGCGATTTTGGTGGCTGAATTTCGGCGGCGATTGTGGCGGAGTTTGCAATTATTTCGGCGGCGATTTCGGCCGCGATTTCGGCGGCGATTTCGGCGGCAAGTTCGGCGGCAATTTCGGCGGCAATTTCGGCGGCGATTTCGGCGGCGATTTCGGCGGCAATTTCGGCGGCGATTTCGCCAGCGATCTCCGCTGCCCCTTCGGCGGCCCTCCCGGCGGCCCTTTCAAGGACCATGACGGCGGTTTTGCTTTTGACAGCTGTCGACGAATGCTGCAGGGAACACGCAGCACTCGGCTGTGGCAAAGAGTCGATGTGCGGCGACGCAGGCTGACGCGCCCTCAGCGCGATGATGCATGTAACATTTGTTATCTTGTGGTCTTGGTGGTGATGATGGCGACGGCCGCGGCGATGTTTGGTTCACAATAGATGCTCGCCGGGGGGCGTTGCAGGCGGGCCTGCGCGCCCAGCATTGCATGTATATATATATATATATATATATAATATAATATAATATAATATAATATAATATAATATAATATAATATATATATAACCCCCCAAAAAAAACACGCGCAACCCTCTTGGAATTCGGCGGCTATTTCGGGGGTCGTGGTGGCTCCAAAGCGTGGTCTTCGGTGACCGGAGAAGGAGGAGGAATATGAGGTGGCCTCTTGGGGCTCTCTTGGGGCCTCTTGGGTGCCCTTATGGGCCTTTTAGGGACCTGTGGGGGCCTCCGAGGGGCCCCTGGGCCTTCGGAGGCCGTTTCGGGGGCCTCCCTGGATCGTCGGCGCTGCAGGGCCGCCTTGGCCCTGGGGTCCTCTTTGGGCCGGCTACTTGGCATCGCTCGGACGTGTGCATTTTTCTTTCGGCGAGGACCATCGAGGAGCATCCTTGATCACTTGGCGAAGGAACCACGCACGAAACCGAAAAAAAAACACAGGGAATGGGCGTCCGAGCGATGGCCAGGGCTAAGAACTATCCCGGGGCATCTGTTGGGCCTCGGCGGCCTTGGGCCCCTCTTGGGGGCCGTTTCAAAACAAGATGGAAGGCCTTTGGGACGTCTGCGGCTGTCGGCAGCCCGAAATGACGCTTCAAAATAAGATTGAAGGCCTTCGGGACGTCTGGCGGCTGTCGACAGCCCGACATGACGCGACATCTAAACAATTGAAAAGCTTCATGGACATCTATGACTTGGGGCGTCCTGGAGGCCCTCTTGGAGCAACCTGGAGCGCCTGAGGGGCCTACTGGGCTGTCTTGAGGCCATCTTGGTCCGTATTGGGTCCATCTTGGGCGGTTTTGAGGGATACGCCGAGACCCACTTGAAAGTGGGGTGACAGTGCCCAAATTGCCAACATAACGCACGCCAGCAACCCTTTTTTGCAACCAAAAGGAGGCGGCGGATCGAAAACGCCGCCCCCTGCTTTTTTGAGAAGCGCCTCTGGGGTCAAACGTTTTGACCTGGCTTGGCCAAGCTGTCGGGCTATGCTTTCCCCCAGCAGCTCTGGAAACTTTTCGGAGGACACTGGGGAGGCTGAGGGGGAGGCTCAAAAGAGGGATGATGATGAGGATGAGGAGGAGGAGGAACAGGAAGAGGATGATGATGAGGAGGAGGAGGCCTCTTGGGGGTCTCTTGGGGCACTCCTGGGGCCTCCTGGGGGCCTCCTGGAGGCTTCCTGCGGGCCTCTTGGGGGCATCCTTGGCCCTCTTGGGGATCTTTGGAGCTTCTTGGGGGCCTCATCGGCCGTCTAAGGGCGTTCCTGGCCCGTCTGACGCCGTCGGAAGCCGTCTTCGAAGTTTCGCTGGGCGGATTTGAAGCACTTCAGGGTCGTCTGGGAAATCTCCGGGCTGTCTTGGGGCCCTCTTGAGGCCATTTTGGGAGGTTCATGGGCTGTCTCAGGACCCTCTTGGGCCGACACGGGGCCATCTTGAAGGCCTCTTGGGCGCTCTTAGGGCGATCTGGGGGTCTTCTTGGGCCGTCTTGGGTCCTCGGAGGGCCGAAAAGGAGCACATGCAATATTATCTAGACAGCCATATTGAAATACATGATTTAGCTATCTTCGGGCCTTCCTGGGAATCCTTCGGGACGCCTCCTGGGCCGTCTTGGAGGCCTCCTGGGGGCCTCTTGGGCCGTCTTGGGCCATCTTGGGATGTCTGGGATACATATTGTGGCTATCTCGGGCTCTTTTGTGACTGACTTGGCCGTCTTGGAGGCGGTTTATGCATTGCCTCCCACGCTTCCCAGGCTTTCTGGCCCGCCGGCGGGTTGGGCCGAGACCGATTGGAACTTTTGTAAAAGTGCCAGAATTTCCGGAAATCTAGCACGCCGTGCACCCCTGTAACAAGCCAACAGGGGGCGGCGGATCGAAGACGCCTACGGCGAATCACCGCCGCCTGTTGCCTTTTGGAAACGCCCATGCGGCCAACCGTTGGGCCGAAGTCTGGCCAAGCTATTGAAATATGGAATCCCCCTAGCCGTTGTGGAACCTTCTGGGGGAACATTGGCGAGAGGAACAGAAAAGAGGCAGACACGGAGGAGGACGAGGAGGAGGAGAAGGAGGAGAAGCAGGAGGAGGACCAGTGCCAACCCAGGACGGATCAGCGATGTTGCAGTACTGTAAACCTTCCCTCCAAGGCCCCTCTTCATTGAAAGAAAATATCTGTATTGTGGGAAGTGGCCCATTCGGAGGTAACAGTCTGATAATCCTCTATCTTGCCAGTCCCAGGACTTCAACGCCGCGGATCGGCGTGACTGCTCGCCAGGACAGTCTTACATCGCGCCACAAACGCCTCACCTGGGACTTCACAGCAGGGCGAAGCAGCGTGGCTGGCGCGTCCTGACAATCCCAAATCGGGATCTCGACCACACGAGTGCTTCAAGCATTCGCAAGCTTTCAAGACGAAGGTGCGCGGCACTAAGGCGAGAGCTACATATTGACAGCGACCCGCCCTCCATACCCATCGGTCGTTGAAAGTAGGTATCCTTGGACTCCCAGAGCCCAATCTACTTCGAGCGCGCTCCTGCTTCGAGAGTCGACATGCTTCTGCTGCGTTTTGTTGCTCTCTGGGCGGGCCCGAACCCAATCGACTTTACCGCCTTTCTACTTCATGAGTCCGCCTACTTGTTCAAACAGATGAGTTTTATTTGTTGTTAGCAGCCGAAGGCGAGCGCGCCAACGGCGAGCAAGGTCCGAGCGGGCCGCGCGGGGGCCTAAGTTACTTAGCATCAGCAGACCAGGAGGTAGCCGAAGAGGGGCAGAGCAGCAAAACTGCCAGGGTCTGCGAACGTGCTAGAACCGATGAGTGCGCGAAGCTGCCGCAATTTTTGGGGGGACGGATACGTGGCGTCCACGAGGCGCCCGCCCCCCAGACGCTGACGGCCGCCCAGCCGGCAAAGCCTCGGCAGAGCTGCAGCATGGCTTGGAGACGCAGGGAAGAACCGCGAACAAGCTCTGTCGGGGGAGTCCATGGATACGGGGCGTGAAAACGACCACAGCCACTGCTTTTCTTTTTTGTGCCGCCTTCCAGCCCGCAGAAACAAAGAAGTGGTTGTGGTCATTTTCGTTGAGCTTGGCACCAGGGAAATGACCACAACCACTGCTTCGGTTTCTGCGGGCTGGAAGGCGGCGCAAACAAAAAGCAGTGGCTGTGGTCATTTTCTCGTCCTGCAATGGATTTTGTCTCTTGGGGCCCTTTGGCTCGTTTGAGCGTTCTTGGGGCCCCTCGGGCGGTCTTGTGGAGGCCACCTTGAGCGGTCTGAGGGCCCGCAGGTAGACTGTATTCATTCGTGTCTCGGCGATGGGTATACAAGGAAGGCGATCCGCTCTCGGGACGCATCCTGATTTTAATCTCGGTGAAGATGTCTGTTTCTTCGGTGCCCATGTACCCATCCTAGCATTGATGTGCTCCTCCAGCCAGCCTGCGTCTGGGTGGCCTCCTCACCCACACATCTGGCCGCGTCGGTCCGTGAGGTTCCTTCGGGCCCAGACCACGGGGCAGGATGGGCGCCCACCGGGTCCTGTGCCATGGCGCCCAGAGTGTAGGGGAACCCCTCGCCTCGGCCTAGGACTGGTGGAGGATCGGAGGAGGTCCAGGCTCGGAGTGTTGGGGGGAACCCCTCGCCCCTGGACCCTTCTGGGGGTCGTGCATTCGCTACGCGAATTATACTGCGCAAGCACACTACGCAGATACGCTGCGCAGATACACCGCGCAAATACACCGCGTGGATTCTCTCACGCTCAGGCGCAAGTCTCCCGGCCGTGGTCCGTTCTTCTGGGCGGCTCCTGCCGTGGCGACGAGAGGCTCCTGCAGGAGACCCGGGAGAGGGAGCGGCCGCGCGCCGGGGAGGGCTGTCCGTGGCCTCGAGGGCCCCCCCCGCTCCGGCAGGAGTTCCTCGAGTACTTCGACGGCTTCTCCATCGGCAGCAACGACCTCACGCAGCTCACGCTGGGCCTCGACCGCGACTCCGGGCTCGTCGCGCAGTACTTCGACGAGGCGGCGCCGCGCCGCCCTCGGCATCGCTCGGACGTGTGCATTTTTTTCTTCGGCGAGGACCATCGAGGAGCATCCTCGATCATTTGGCGAAAAAACCACGCACGAAATCGAAAAAAGCACAGGGAATGGACGTCCGAGCGATGGCGAGCGCCGCCGCGCCGCCGCTCCTCCCCCCCCCCCGGCGGCGCGCGGCCTGCCGCTCCGCCGGGCTCCGGCCCTGGGCCGCCACGCTTCGGCGCGACACGCTGGGAGGAGGAGGAGGAGGAGGAGGAGGAGGAGGAGGAGGAGCAGGAGCAGGAGGAGGAGGAGGAGGAGCAGGAGGAGGAGGAGGAAGAGGAGGAGGAGGAGGCGGAACCTGAAGTCGGGCGTGTCTCTCTACAGGAGGATTCAATGATAGTCCAAAAATAGTCTGGGGATTTTTCTGTTGATTTGTTGTTAGACTATTTGGGGGTATGTTTTGAGTATTTTTCGTTTTTCGCCCAAGATCCCCCTGCAGGGGGAGATGCCCGACCTGACGCTAACCGTTCACCGCCCAGCAGACCACGCCCAGCCCAACCCGGAGGCTTCAATTTGCCCTCCATGTCCATCGGGGGTGGACAGAACTCCCAACAGTGACACGTCGATTAGTGAATTGTCCGTTTTCGATTCTCGAGAGGGCGCCGTGGCCGTTATTTTCCAGGCCTGCGCCCGCCAGGTTTGGGCCTCAGGTCGTTTTCACTAAACCACGTTCTACTAAAGGGAGGTCTGTCCATTCCCGAGTCCGGTGGGGGGGGGGTCGGGGAACACTGCGAAGACACATCTTGGAGTCCGTCGGCCTCCCAACGCGAATTTCGGGCCTTCGGGCTGGGTTGGGGTGCTCTGGTAGGTAGTCATGTAATGGAGGATGACGATTAATAAATGACCGGGGGTCGTGTTCACGCGGCGGCGCCCGGGATGACGATTAGCAAAAACCGGCCGCGGGCTGGAACACTATGTTTTAAAATCGCTCTCCTCCAGTCCGAAAAAAAGGTGCAGAAATAGCAGGAAGCCATGTTTTAAGTCGTTTTCTCCCAGTCAGAAAATTGTGCCGAAATAGCAGAAACTATGTTTTGAATCGTTCTCCTCCAGTCAGAAAAAGTATGCAGAGAACTATTGTTTAAAAAACCGTTCTCTCCCAATTTTTTGTATTGATCGTCATCCCGCAGTATGTCCGCTTCCCCAGCCCCCCGAGGCGCCGACGCCCCGGGCCCGCCGCAGCCTCCCGGGGCCCGCGAGACGGGGCGCGACGCGCTGTCCGCCCGCGGGGCACACCTCAGGAGGTCACCACCCACCAAACCACCCCTGCCCAACCCGAAGCCCTCGATTTGCCCTCCATTTCCAGTGGGGGGGGTCGGGGAACGTTGAAAAAACACATGGAACCCGTACCCCCCCCCCCGACCCGAAATTGGGGTCAAATTCGGGTCTTCGGGTTGGGTTGGGATGGTCTGGTAGGTTGTCAGGAGGGGAAAAAGCACACAGACACAATGAATCGTCGATTCCCACGAAAATATGGGAAGATATGGGAAGTGGGGGGGGAGACTAAAGCCAGGAAAGTATGGGAACATATGGGGGATCATTTTATTTGTGTGTATTCATTTGTGTGTCCCATGGCCCCTTGAATACCGTGTCGCCGGGGCCGCCGCGGCGACAGACCGTGCGAAAGTTCTCGGCCGTGGGCCTTCTCAGAAGGCGTCGGGGCAGGCCCTGGGGGGGTCCTTACCTGATGAGGGCGGCAGCGGCATCGTCCATGGCCAAGCCACGATGGAAGTGCCATCGGGTTCCAGACCCTGGATTTCTTATCCGGCGTTATGATGTTCCAACATACTGTAGCCTTGATCACCAGAATGAATTTCGAGCACCAAGAAAGCACCCCCAAACTCGAGGGTGTCGGGCCCTGGGAGACACTCTTTCGATACTGTTGCGACACTCTTTCGACACTCTTTCGACACTTCTCCGGGTGCTCGAAATGATTTCTGGGATGTGGTCCTAAAGTAGGATGGGAACACCATAAACCTACACCGATCCTGGCCAGGCCGATCTTGGGCCCAGGATCGGTGTACATCGATCGTGGGCCCAGAATGATCCTTGCCAGGATCGGCGCAGATGTCTGATAGTTGGCGTCCTCCCACCATGGGCTTTCCGAGTTCACGGTGGAGACACTTGCCCGCCGCAGGCTTCTTGTTTCTGGAATGGATGGGAGCAGCATGAATCCAGCGGTCCCTTGGCCAGTGCCCTCACCGAAAATCTCTGCCTTCGGAGGAGGTTCGTGAGGCTCGGGGAGCACCTCCGAAGGCCGGAGGCCTGCTGAGCCTTCGAGAAAGGCCCGCCCCCTCTGCCTCCTCTTCTTTCTTTCTTCTCCTCCTCCTCCTCCTCCTCCTCCTCCTCCTCCTCCTCCTCCTCCTCCTCCTCCTCCTCCTCCTCCTCCTCCTCCTCCCCCCCCTCCTCCTCCTCCTCGCCCTCGCCCTCCTCGGGGCAGGCCTTCGCCGGATCCCCTCTGGCGGCCTGCACGGCCGCGGGGGGGGCAGGGGCGGAGACCGTTCCCTCGCCGTGCGGGGCGGCAGAGGGCGGGGTCGGAGGCCTCCCAAGCGGCGTGGTGACCACACTCTTTCGACACTCTTTCGACACGTTTCTGGGTGCTCGATGTTCTTTCTGGGATGTGGTCCTTCAGTACGATGGGAGCAGCATAAACCTACACCGATCCTGGCCAGGCCGATCCTGGGTCCAGGATCGGTGTACATCGATCATGCATGGGCCCAGAATGATCCTTGGCAGGGTCGGAGACCTCCAAGCGGCGCGGTGGCCACACCGCGTGGGGAGTCGGAGGGGGCTCGGCGTCACCGCGCGGCTTCTTGGGACGCGGGCCGCGCTCCGAGGACGCCTCGAGCGGTCGGCGGGGCCTCCAGGCTCCAGGGCCCCCGAAGCCGTGCGGAGCTGCATCGCGCGCCGAGGTCGCTGGGCGGGCGTCGCGCAGAGGGAGGGGCGAGAAGCGGAGGGGCAGCGAGGGTGGCAGAGGAGGGGCCCGGGTGAGGGCTCCCAGGGGGGCCCTGTAGGGGCCCAGAGGGGGACCTCCCGGGCCCGACACGGGCACCTCTCTTTCCCCCCCCCCCCTCGCTCGCCTCATGATGTTCCAGCCTACTCCAGCCTTGATCGCCAGAACGAATTTCGAGCACCACGAAAGCACCCCCAAGCTCGAGGGTGTTCACGTGTCGGGCCATGTTTCGACACTCTTTCGACACTTTTCTGGGTGCTCGAAGTTATTTTTGGGATGTGGTCCTTAAGTACGATGGGAGCAACACAAGCCAAGGGAGGAAAAATCACCCGGGCCAGACAACTGGCGTTTACTACACGGTCTTGGGAGTTTTCTTGCAAGCCCTGCCCTACTCGATTCCTCCTTTGGGTTCGCTTACCGAACAGCCTCGCTTGGCGGGGTGGCTGTTATGGGGGTGGATTTTGTGCCCCCCCCATTGATCGGAGGTCGATAGACCTCCTACCCTGACACGTCGATTTAAGGAATTGGCCATTTCCGGTTTGCGAGAGGGCGTCGCGGCCGTCATTTTTGCGGGTCCAGGTCCGTCGGTTTCGGTCCCAGGCCGTTTTCACTTAGGGGAGGGGAGGTTTACTAAAGGGAGGTTTGTCCACCGCCGAATTGAGCGACGCCCATGCTGGGGATTCCGAGGTCACCACGCGGTCCGTCACCGCACGGTGATTGGACCCCCCGATGGAGCCCTCGGCCTGCGTCGCCTCCTCGGGGCGGCCGCTCGCCGCTGCGGCGGGCGCTGGCCGGGGACGCCCTCGGACCGGGGCGAGCTCCTCCTCCCCCTCCTCCTCCTCCTCCTCCTCCTCCTCCTCCTCCTCCTCCTCGTCCTCCTTCTCCTCCTCCTCCTCCTCCTCCTCCTCCTCCTCCTCCTCCTCCTCCTCCTCCTCTCTGGGCGGCGGTCAGCATTGTTGAGTTCTGTTACCTTCGGAGGCGAAGCCTGCAGTCTTCGCGGATCCACCTCGCCGGCAGAGCAATAGCCTTTCATACAAGAAGTTCTGAGGTGGAGAGGGCGCCAGCTTTCGACCTTTCTCAGGCGGGGACGGATCGAGAGGAGGAGGGCGGAGGAGGAGGAGGAAGTAGTAGGAGGGAGGAGGACGAGGGGAGGGCGAAGAGGGAGCAGGGAGGGAGAGGGAGGATGACGATGATGGGGAGGTCAGGTCAGGAGGGTGAGGGGGAGGAATACGATGGAGGAGGAGAAGGATGAGGAGGATGAGGAGGTTGGAGGGAGGCGGCTCGGTCAGCTTTGTACGTGTATGTGCGTCTGTGTGTTGTGTGCTGTGTGTTGTGTGTGGTATGTGTGTGTGTGTGTGCGTGTGTGTATGTGAATGTGTGTGTGTGTTGCTGGGTGTATGAATGGGTGCGTGTGGGCGTGTTGTTGTATTTGTTGTGTATGTTGTGCGTGTGGTGCTTGCTGTGCTTGTTGTGTGTGTGTTGTGGTTGTTGTGGTTGTCGTGCTTGTTATGTGCATTGTGCTTATTGTGTGTATTTTGTGTTTGTTGTGTATGTTGTGTATGGTGTGTATGTTGTGTGTGGTGTGCTTGTAGTGTTTGTTGTGTTTGTTGTGCGTGTTATATGCTGTGTGTTGCGTGTGTGTATGTCGTGTGTGTGTGTTGTGTGAGTGTTGTGTGTGTGTTGTGCGTGTTGTGTGTCGTGTATTGTGTGTTGTGTGTTGTGTGTGTCTGTGTCTGTGTCTGTGTCTGTGTCTGTGTCTGTGTCTGTGTCTGTGTGTCTTTGCGTCGCTGTGTTCGTGTGATTGTGTGTATGTGTGTTTGTGTTCCTGTGTGTGTGCGAGGAAGAAAAAGAGAAGGAGAAAGAAGAGGAGGAGGAGGAGGAGAAGGAGAAGGTGGAAAAAGAGGAGGAGGAGAAGGTGGAGGAAGGGAGCCGACATCCTACCACGCTCTTGAAGAACATGGGTTTCAGTCAAGTGGCCATGGGTTTCAGGCAACGATGCGGGGTCGCATCGGCGTCATCACGGGACTGCCTCGTCATGGGGCCATCTCTCTTCGCAACGGCGCTCCGCCCTCCTCCTCCTCCTCCCTCCCCCCCTCCCCCCCCCCCTCCTCCCGCACCGTCCTCCCTTCCCTCCCCTTCCCCCCCCCCGCTCCCGCAGCATCGCCTCTCCTCCCTCCACCCCCCTCCCTCCTCCCGCCGCCCCTCTCGTCCCCGCCCCCCGTCCACTTCCCGCGCCGCCGCGCCCGCGCCCGCACGGCGCTCCTGCCCCGCGCGGCCCCCCCCCCCGCGACATCCCCTGCCCCCCGCCCTCCCCTGCCCTTCTAGTAAGTCCCTGACCCGCCCCCCGCCCTGCCCTGCCCCCTCCCCTCCTCCGCGGCCGCGTGCCCCCCCTTCCTGCCACCTCCGCGGCCTCCCCGCGCCGGTCCTCCTCGCCCGGCCGCCCCCTTCCCCCTGCCCTGTGTGCCGCCCCGCCCCCGATCACTGCCCTGGCGGCGGCGCCCTCGGGCCCCTCCCCGCGGCGGTGCCCCGGAGCCGCCCCGCGGGGCGGGCGGCGTCCGCAGAGCGGCGGGCGCAGGAGAACCCGGCGGTGCTGAAGGGCCTGTCCATGCTCATCCAGGCCATGGTCCTCGTCGACGTCGTCGTCCTCCTACAACTCCTCCTCCTCCTCCTCATCCTCCTCATCCTCCTCCTGCTTCTTCTCCTGCCCCTCCTCCTCCTCCTCCTCCTCCTCCTCCTCCTCCTCTTCCTCCTCCTGCTCCCCCTCCTCCTCCGCCTCCTCCGCCTCCTCCGCCTCCCTCCGCACCCTCTCGGCCCCCTCTCCGCCCAACTCCCCGTTTCCCCTTTTCCTCCTTCCGACCCCCATCCGCCCCTTCTCCGCCGCCCTCTTCGCTTCCCCTCCTCCTCCTCTCCTCCTCCTCCTCCTCCTCCTCCTTCTCCTCCTCCTTTGCCTCCTCTCCTCCTCCTCCTCCTCCACCAGTGCGCCCTCCTCTCGAACCTCACGGTGCCCCTCCTTGTTCCATTCCATCTCCAGTGATCCCCTAAGCTTGACATTGGCAACAGCTTCACGGATGGACGGCGCGCTGTGTTCAACATGCGATTTTTGGCCTTAGCGCCGCGCGCAGTCGCTGTAACCGGCTCCCAGAGCTTCGCGGCGTGAGGGCGGGCCGTTTTCGACGAAACAACACACATACCCACAGGGGGGTCGGAGAGGGCTATGGGTGCGTGTTGTCGGATAGGGGTCCCCGCTCGAACGGGAGCGTTCCCCAGGGTCCGACAACCCGCACCCAATTCCCATAGCCAGCTTTCCTCCCAACGACCCCCTTGTGGGTGTGGGTGTGTGCTGTTCGTTCGTCAGTTCCCAAGAGTTTGGGTCTCGCCTCGGCGCCGGGCGCATCCGCCTTCACGCTCTGCAGGAGTTCGCGGACGCAGCGCGGGTGGCTTCCAGCATGGAACTCTCAGTTTGGCGCCGCGCACGCTCGTTTTGAAAGTTTGCAAGACGGTCATCAAAAGTTTGGGTCTCGCCTCGGCGCCGGGCGCACTCGCCTTCACGCTGCTGCAGGAGTTCGCGGACGGAGGGCGGGCGGCTTCCAGCATGGAATTCTCAGTTTGGCGCCGCGCGCGCTCGTTTTGGAAAGCTTGCAGGGAGGTTCACGGATGGAGGCGGAGCGCCGCGCACGCTCGTCGTCAGTCAGCATTTGCAGGAGTTTCGCGCGAGGGCGGGCCGTTTGTAAAACCCAGTCCTCGCCTTCAGCGCCGCGCACACTCGTTCTACAGTGGGGGCGCGCATCAAGAAACCATCTGCTTCTCGTCAGGGTACCCTGGGTTTCCTCGCTCCGCGCGCTGCGCGGCGGCTCGCCGCGGCCGTCAAAGGGGCTGCTGCGTTCCGGGTGCTCGAGGTTTCCCTTCAGTTGCACCTCGCGCGCGGGCTTTCAGGGTTAGGTTTCTTGCGAGGGTTTCTTTCGGCCGCGCCCGCACTGTACTAGAATGCTGCAAAGATCTTCACAGTTTGAGGGCGGCTCCTTCTCGAAAGGTGGTTCTCGTCACCAGCGCCGCGCACCTCCGTCTGCAGACACTGCAAGAGCTTCGCGGGCTCCCAGGGCTCACGTTCCAGAAGGGGTGTTTCGGAACGTCTCAGGGCTGTCAGGGCGCAAGGGTTCTGTATATTCGCGACGTTGAAGTCCCAGGAGTGGTGTGCTGGCACAGTTCGGGGTCGAGATCAGTGTTCTGGCACGCTTCAGGATCTTCCAACGGTTGTCTCCCAACGGGGCACTTCCCTGAGTGAAGACAAAAGTCTTGAAGGGGCCTATGCGGAGGGAGCTTGGGGGGAGGGCTTCTTTCAACCCAACATGGTTGATGAGTCTTGGGTTTACGCTGGTCCTCCTCCTCCTCCTCCTCCTTGATGCTGATGCAGCTTTGTCCGCACTTATCGTATCACACACCTTTTGGCTTCGCCCTCGGGTACTCCGTGGGTTCAGCATGCCAGCGAACGTGTCCTCCGCGATCTTACATCTTCCCTCCCCCAGCACGACGTCCCTCGTCGCCTGCCCGCTATTCGTTGACGCACAGGCGCGCGGCAAATACACGGTCGGGGACTTTCGGATTGCGTGTCGTTCCGCCACCAGTTCTGGCACACCGCGAGGCGGCGCGACAGTCTGTCCACTTCCTGGTCCATACAAGCTGGTCGTTGAAAGTAGGTATTTTGGGATTCCCAGATCCCAATCTACTTCAAGCGCCTTCCTACTTCAAGAGTCGACACGATTTTGCTGTGTTTTGTTACTCTCTGGGGGCGCCTGGACCCAATCCACAAAATCCGCCTTCCTACTTCATGCTTTTACCTACTTCTTTCGACCGACGTGTAAGCCAAACCGAATGTGGTGTTTGGGTCCTTGGCCCCCATAGTCACACCCTGGACTCCCAGGTCCCACTCTCTTTCAGGCGCCTTCCCATCTCAAGGGCCGCATCTGGTGTTCCCGAGGGGTGCGGGCGGACAACCCGACCTGGCTTCAACGCCTTTCTACTCATGATTGTAATGGCCTCTGGCCAGTGCCGCCGATCCGGGTGGCTCCGGATTCGGTGATCTTCGCGGCTCTGTGGCCTCCTCCCTCCTCGATTCTTCCCGTTCTCTTCCTTCTCCTCGAGGTGGGTGCCTGAAGCGGTCCCGGGCGGGGGTCCAGGGAGGGCTCCGAGGGGGGGGGTCCTGGGGGAGATAGCGGCTAGATTTATGATGCTCCACCTACTTGAGCCTTGATCACCAGAAAGAATGTCGAGCGGCAGAAAAAGTACCCCGAAACTCAAGGGTTTTCGCGTGTCGGACCCTGGGGCACACTCGCCCGACACTGTTCCGACACTGTTTCGACACTCTTTTGACACTTTCTCGGGTGCTCGAAATTATTCCTTCTGGGATGCGGTCCTTGAGTAGGACGGGAACAACAGAATCCGAGGGGAGGGACCTGGGGGAGGTAGCGGCTCGATCTGAGGGGGGTCACGATTTGTTTGCCCATTTCTTCCGTTCGGGTGGTATCCTGCTCCTGCCCAGGGCGTGTGGGTCGGGCCTCGGGCCTCCGTTGCCGAGAGAGAGGGCCACGCCGTGCTTCCGTTCGCGGGTGGCGCCGCAGCTGAACGAGGCCCGTCGCCGCGGAGGCTCTTGCAGGTGGCTCGCCCTGCAAGGAGGAGGAGGAGGAGGAGGAGGAGGAGGAGGAGGAGGAGGGGGAGGAGGAGGAGGAGGAGGAGGAGGGGGAGGAGGAGACGAGGAGACGAGGAGACGAGGAGGAGGAGGAGGAGGAGGAGGAGGAGGAGGAGGACCACGACAGCGACGACAACGACGAGGAGATGGGCGGCGACGGCACGGGCTGCAGCAGGGCGCCCCCCCCCTCCCCGGGGCGCGCCATTAGGCCGCCAAGAAGAAGGGCAAGTACGTGGGCATCTGCGGCCAGGGGCCGTCCGACAAGCCGGACGGGAGGGAGGGAGGGGGAGGAGAAGCTAGGGGGCCAGATACGAACCCTACCCCTACCCCCCACGATTTCTGAGGGGGAGGGTGGGGTTCATTTCTTTCGGGAGGTGGTAGGGGTAGGGTTCGCTTGTGGCCCCCTAGAAGCGGGAGCGGGGGAACGTGAGACTGGAGTGCGCTGGAACTCGGCTTAGCCGAAGAGCCTTTCGGCGAGCCGCCCATCCCGGAGTGTGGCGGTCCAGCTTTCGTGGCATGCTTGCAGCGGGAGCTCGCGCTGAATTGCAGATTGGGTCTCGTCATTTTCACGATGGCCCCGTCAGGCCAGCCCGAGTCCCCCGAACCCGAGTCTTACGTCTTCACGAGAGAAGCCCGGGGGGGCAGAGGTCGGATTGTCAACCGAGTTCTCGCCAGGCCGAGCAGCGAAGCCGCCCGTGGGGGCCCTCTCGTCGGAGGAGAAGCCAGGGGGGAGCAGAGGTCGGATGGTCGACAGAGCTCTCGCCAGGTCGAACAGCGAAGAAGCCGCCCGTTGGGGGGGCTCTCGTCGTCGTCTCGTCTTCCCCCTCCACACGTTCTCGCCGACGTGCCTTGGCTGTGCCGGCCTCGGTGCGACGCTGTAGCATCGAGGGGTCCCCTTCCCATCAGTTGGGAAGCTGGCGATGTTCACTGTTTCAAGTGTGTCGTGTACGGGGGGGAGCCTGTCTACAGTAACTTAGGCGGCCACGGTGTTTTCACGATCACGCGCTGCTTGGCACCACAAAAACAAGGGGCCCTCTGGTTGACTTCTTGTGTTGGGGGGGGGCCCTGCGGCCGCAGCTTTCGTTGCGGGCCTGCACCCGCAGGGGCTTCGTCCCCAGGGCTCCCTTTCACGCCAGCGCGGTTTGCCAGAGGCGGTTCCGTCCACCCCCGAAGGAGCGAGGAGCGAGGAGCGAGGAGGAAAAGGTACCAAAGCCGATACCTCGAAGGAGAAAAAACGGCATAGACATAAACCTTTTGGCGCTCCGCGCGGATTTCTTGGATCGTCGCATGGGCCCCCTTGGCGACGCCTCGAGCGCCGCCCCTGGCGCGCTCCGCGCGCCAGGGAGGGGGGTCCAGCGCGGATCCAAAAAATCCGCGCCGAGCGCCAAACACTTATGTTTATGCAGCTTTCCTTCTTCTGAGAAAGGGTACCGATACCGATGCCCTTCCCTCGTTTTCCCCTTTCTAGGCTTCCTGGGAGGCCCTCGTCGCCACCGCTGAATTCGCCTCGAAATTGTGGTAAGGACGCGCCCAGGGGGAGGTCTGCGGAGTAGCGGTGTCGGTGCCTTTCGGTGTTCCCACCAGGAGCGAGGAGGGAGGGAGAGAAAGAGTGGAGAGGAGACGAGCTAGGTGTGCGCTCGTGCTACATCGGGCGTCGCTCCCCTCCCACCCGTGCGCGCACTGTGAAGGAGGAGGAGGCGCACGAGCAGGTGGAGGAGGAGGAGGAGGTGGAGGAGCAGAGAAGTAGGAGAGGAAGGAGCAGGAGCAGGAAGAGTAGGAGGGGAAGGCGGAGGAGGGGAAATGAGGTGGACTCGTGGCGGCGGTGCTATAGCTTTTCCTCGCGGTCCACTCCGAGCTCAGCGAAGGCAATTTCATTCGAGAGTCGCATCGCGAAGGGATCCATTCCACTCCACTCGTCAGGATGCGGTTGGGGATGCCAGGGGTAGTGGTGACGTTCAAGATTTTGGGATTTCGCCGACGGCCCTCCCTGCGATAGAATGGCAAAGATGAGCCAACGCGCCAAGACATGGCTTCCCTGAGAGTCAGGAGTTCCCCTTCCTCCCCGCTTTCCTCTCCCATCTCGCTCGCCCTCTCTCGGGGCAGGGTCGTTGTAGAGCCGGGTCGGCACAGGCAATGTCTCGGGCATCGTCGCTGGCGTCGTCGTTCGTCGTTGCCCGAGCCCGAAGGGTAGCTGCTGGTTGGCACTGCAGACGGCCCCGCCGAGCGAAGATAAAGCATAAAAGCTCGTCCTTCCTCTCTCTCACTCCTTCCCGTGGGGAGAAGTAGGGGGTGGAGGAGAAGGAGGAGGAGGAGGAGGGGAGAAGAGGAGGTGGGGTACATGACAGACGGAGTAAGAGGTGGCCAGAGGAGGGGAGGGAGGAGGATAAGGGAAGAGGAAGGGCGGTGCCAGGCGGACGGGCAGGAACACAGAGAGGAGATGAAGCCGGACGGGAGGATGACGGGGGAGCGCGAGGAGGGAGAAGGAGGGGGGGAGGGGCTTGCAAACAGTTTGAAACATGTTGTGGGTGTTTTATGGGGTTTGGAGCATCCTTGAGGCTCCTTTCTCCTCCGCCCTCCTTCATCCTCCCCCGTCGTTCCCTCCTCCCCCGTCATTCCTCCTCCTACATCGCTCTTGAATGCTACCACATCCTCCCTCCCCTTCTCCCTCCTCTTTCCTCCTTCCTCCTTCACGTGTCACATGACTCACCTTCCTCCGCATCATCTCCCTCATTCGCACTCCTTCTCTCCATCCTCACTCTAGTATCATCTTGCTGCTGCTCGTGCTTCGCCAGCTCCTTCTCATACTCCTGTTGACGCGGCAGCATCTTCTGTGAACGGGCTGTAGAAGTGCACGCCTGTTGGGTGTAGTCGGGAGCGGATTCCGCGCCAAAGGAGCTTGCGAAGTGGCTCATGGACGAAGGCATCGACTCCGTCTCCCTGAATCCCGACAGCGTCCCGCGCGATAGTTGTTGGGCTGTTGGGAAGAGAAGGAGAAGGATGAGGAGGAGGAGGAGGAGGAGGAGGAGGAGAAGGAGAAGGGAGGACGAGGAAAAGGAAGACGAGGCACATGAGAGGACGTGATGTGCTCTCTGACCACGTGCTGGATTCGTAACGCACCTGGAGTGGTAGAGCACCCAGCGCGATCGTGCACCCTCCTGGAGGAACTCTCGCACTGGACGATCCCAGAGTTCTCGCACCCTGTGGTCCCACGAGGGGGCGACGAAGGTCCACGTCGATCAGTGTATGTATCGGAGGTGGATAGACCTCCTACCCTGACACGTCGATTCAGCAATTGGCCGTTTTCGGTTCGCGAGAGGGCATCGCGGCCGTCATTTTTGCGGGTCCAGGTCCGGTGGTTTCGGTCCCAGGTCGTTTCACTAAGGGGAACAAAAAGTGACATAAACATAAAAACTCAGAGGTCCGCGCGGATTTCTCGGATCCGCGCTGGGGCCCCCCGAGAAATCCGCGCGGACCTCCGAGTTTGCATGTTTATGTAAATTTTGTTCCCCTATGTGCGCACCGAGCCCAACGCGTTGCTGGCTGGTCGGTGCTCCTCGTTGGAGCAAGCTTCCCTTGCGACACCCACTAGGGGTAGTTTCAACCACCCGGGGGGTCATTCTCACAGCCGTGGAACTTAGAGGTGAGGAGGGGTGCATGGCCGTAGATGCCGAACAGTATCCGCTTGCCTTGTGCCGCCTCCTGGCCGTTTCGATATTCTTCGCGGTGGTTACGCCCGAGTTCCACAAGACGTGGGCAGGGCGTTCAATGACGTCGACACAAGTTGAGCAAATTCTGCGTACCCCTCGACCCGAATGGCCCGCCTGAGCCGTAACGGTCCGGACCGCCAGAGCGGCAGCCGTGTGGACCGCAGATCCGGTTACGTGCTCGAACGCTTGGGGGTTGTCGTGTTTCTCGTCCGCTACCTTCTCCTCCTCCCCTCCTCCTCCTCCTCCTCCTCCTCCTCCTCCTCCTCCTCCTCCTCTCTTCCTCCAACTCCTCCTCTCCCTCCTCCTCCTCCTCCTCCTCCTCCTCCTCCTCCTCTTCCTCCTCCTCCTCCTGCTTCTCCTCCTGCTCCTCCTCCTGCTCATCCTTCTTGCCTTGGGGCCTCACCAAGGTCTTCTGCTTACGCACAACTCAGCATCCTTGCTTGCCAAAACACAGCGCGCTGCTGCCTACGCTGGCCGCCACCCACAAGGGCCTCCTACGCTCAGGTGAGCGCCCTCCGCCATCGCACCCGAACGCTCCAACGTCAGTGCGACGAGGTGCTCGCCCAGTCTGTGGTCGTACCGAGACGCTCACCAGCGCTCTGGTTGCCGTTGCGGCCGAGACGTGCATGCATGATGGACCGATTTCCCACCATCGCTACCATAGGTAGGAGGTGGAGGAGGAGGAGGAGGAGGAGGAGGAGGAGGAGGAGGACCTCCCCATCCTCCCTTCTCCACCGTCCTACCTGTGGTAGAGTCGGGCTGCTGAAAGAAGGAACGATAAACAAGGAACGAAGCCCCTTCTTGGCCCCGCAAGCGCCTGCGTGCACGAGGAAGGCTAGAGGAGAAGCCATAGAAGGACCTGGGGAATATTGAGCCCCTTTCCTACCCAAACTGTTCCTTATTTCAGCGACTTGGCTGTAGTGGTGGGGGAAGATTGGCCCAGCAATGCAGGCCGACCCCACTGCCACCCTACAGACGTTCCTCGCTGCTCACGCCTCCGCCCCAGCAGCGGGTCAAGCCCGCCGCCCAGCCGCCGGTGCTCGGCCGCGTCTCACCCACACCTTTCGCCCATGGCAAGCACGTCGTCGTCCTCCTCCTCCTCCTCCCCTCCCTCTCCTCCTCCTCCTCCTCCTCCTCCTCCTCCTCCTCCTCCTCCTCCTCCTCCTCCTCCTCCCCTCCTCCTCCTCCTCCTCCTCCTCTCTCCTCCTCCTCCTCCTCCTCCTCCTCCTCCTCCTCCTCCTCCTCCTCCTCCTCCTCCTCCTCCCCTCCTACTCCTCCTATCCTCCTCCTCCTCCTCCCCCTCCCCCTCCCCCTCCTCCTCCTCCTCCTCCTCCTCCTCCTCCTCCTCCTCCTCCTCCTCCCCCTCCTCCTCTCCTCCTCCTCCCTCCTCCTCCTCCTCCTCCTCCTCCTCCTCCTCCTCCCTCCTCCTCCTCCTCCTCCTCCTCCTCCTCCTCCTCCTCCTCCTCCTCCTCCTCCTCCTCCTCCGCCCCCCCCCCTCCTCCTCCTTCTCCCCCTCCTCCCCGGCGAGTTAGCCTTTCCCTCCTGGCCCGCTGCCGCCCGTTCCTTCCCTTTCCATCCCCCATGCATGCCCCAGCCAATTCGCTGTGCAGTGCCCCTGCATCGCTGCCACGCTGGAGCGGATCGTCCCGCCTCAATGCCGACGGAAACAGTTTGCCGAGGTCGGAGTGCTGAGTTCTTAGCTGGTGGACGTTGGAGGCCGTTGGGTGCAACACCGCATCATGGACACCCCCATGTGTCACAAAATACCCCTTTCCTGGGTGGACGCCGGCGTGTCGCCGTGATGGTCGTGGACGTGGGCGTGGTGGCTGTTTCTGGCCGTGTAAGCTGTTTCTGATCGCGGTCGTGGCGGCTATTCGTGGTCGTGGTGGCTGTCTCTGGTCGTGGTCGTGATGGCTGCGCGTGGTCGTGGTGGCTGTTCCTCGTCGTGGTCGTGATGGCTGTTCGCCGTCGTGGTGGCTGTTCCTGGTCGTGGTCGTGGTGGCTGCTCGTGGCCGCGGTGGGTGCAACGCAACATCCTGGACACCTCCGTGTGTCACGGAATACTGGGGGCGCGCATCAAGAAAGCATCTGTTTTGCGTCAGGGTATCCTGGGTTTCTTCGCTCCTCGCGCTGCGCGGTGACTTCCCGCGGCCGTTGAAGGAGCTGCTGCCTTCAGGGTGCTCCGGGTTTCCCCTCTGGTGTACCTCACGCGCGGGTTCTCAGGGTCGGGTCTCTTGCGAGGGTTTCCTGAGGTCGCGCCCACACTGTACCCCCTTCATGGGTGGACGCCGGCGTGTCGCCGTGATGACCGTGGACGTGGTCGTGGTGGCTGTTTCTGGTCGCGTCGCCGTGCTGGTCGTGATGGTAATTGTTGTATCCCCCCTCGGCGAGGGGAGGGATAAAAGCAAGCAGACACAACTAATCGCCGAGTTCCTTGAACACATGGGAAATGTGGGGCGACGAAGCTCCAGAAAATATTTGACATGTTGGGAATCCCAGTATTTGTATCTATTTGGAGGCCAGAACGGAGCCGAGAACGCCCCCAAACCGCGCCACTTTCTAGAATATTGTTCCCTGACGAGATTTGCCCCAGAGGGCTCTTCCTTGACGGTGTAGAGGTCTCCGTGCCCAAGCCAGGAGGGCGTACACACCGATCCTGGACCCAGGACGAGTCTGCCCAATATCGGTACAGGTGTATGCTTTCGGTGGTTCAAAGACGGGGTCCTGCGGGATGGGGTCCCAAGGATATGGAGGGATCGAGGTGTGGATTTATGTACCTTGTTTGAGGCACCTCGTCCTTAGGGCCCCATCCCTCAGGACCCCATCTTTGAACAACCGATACTTGGCGCGCTCCTACATTACAGTCAAGAGCTTTGGCTTAGCGTGTCGCTCCACCGGTTCTAGCTCACTGCGCTTCGGCGCCACACGCTATCCACTTCCCGGTCCCCCAGCATCAGCGCCCAAGCCTCTCCGAGCCTCCCGCCCCGCAGAGCGGAGCGACACGCCATCCGCTTGGAGAATATTGGGTGCCGCCAGGATCGCCGCCGCGACACGCTATCCAAACGCTCCTTCTGACCGTAAGCAACGCCCGACACGTTGGGAAGCTCACTCTCGAGCGTGCCAGCGCGCTTCTGGACGGTGTCGCCGAGCCGTCTCCGGCGCAGCTCGGGCGGCCCGGGGGCGGCCCAGCGGGGTCGCCAGCGGCTCCACCCACGGGGCATCGGAGAGGAGGCCAGGGGCAAGTCAGCAGGGGGGAGAAGCAAGAGGAAGAGGACGACAAGAGGAGGAGCCAAAGGCAAGACGAGGACAAAAGAGAAGGGGGAAACGTCAAGAGGTCAGGGGGCAACGTCGGGAGGACGAGGGCGAGGAGGACAGGAGGAGGAGCCGCCCACGGCTCACCCCCACCGTCCCCGTGGACGCTGGTGCCACGCAGAAGGGGGCCCTGGGAGGGGCCAGATCCTCCCAAGACTCGGGGCTTGCAAAAGTCGGGGAAACTTAAGACTCGAGTGCGCCGGAACTCGGGCTTGCCGACGCAATTTGACGAGCGCGTCCTGGACTTTGACGGTCCAGTGTTCGTGGGATGCTTGCAGCGGGTGTTCGCGTCAAGCGTCAGAGCGGGTCTCGTCATTTTCAAGATGGCCCCGACAGGCCAACCCGAGTCCCCAGCACCCGAATCTTACGTCTCCCCGATGCGGTGGAGGCGTTTGTTAAGGAATATTCCCAGGAGTCGCCAGACCTTATCCAATGAGGGTGGCGGTGATGCCCATGGCCGATCCACGATTGGAGTTCCACTGGCTTCCAGACCCTGGATTCCTCATCTAAGGGTTCCTTATCCAATGCCCCCGCCGTAGCCGGATCGGCTCAAGTGCCTGGCGCTGGGCCCCCGCCGCCGCCTTCCCGCTGGACCCCCGCAAGTTGTAAGTCGGCATTTCCTCCTCGGGGCGGATGGCTGGCCCGAGGGGCCCGCCTGGGCGCTGACGCCACCGGCGCAGGGCGCCCGCCCGCTGCCCCACGGCGGCCGCTGGGCGCCTCGCCCGCCCTTGCGGGCCCCGGCGGCTCGGTGGAGGCCTTCGTGCTCTTCACTGCAGTGACGGCGCAGGCGGAGGACCGCTGGGCGCGGGCGCGCGGCGCTGGATGGCCCGCCTTCCTGCAGCTCGCCGCCCCCCCGCTCCTGCCCCTCGACCTCTCGCTGCTGGAGATGCTGCTGGCTGGCCTCGACCGCTCGGGTGCGCTGGTGCCCTCCCGCCTGGCTGCTGGGCGCGGCACTGGCCACCCAGGGGCGATGCCCCTTTTTCCCAGGGAGTGGCTTCGGTGGACTGCCCCCTTTGGGGGGCGGCACGGCCTGGTGGGTGTCGCGTGCGGTGACGCCCCAGGTGACGCCGCAGACCTGGATGTGCGCGCGGGTCGGGCCGCGTCGCAGCGGACGCTACGGGAGGGCCGCGGGGACTGCTGAGCGGTGGACTGCTGAGCGGCGCCGTGGGGCTCGTAGTGGTGCGGTGGCCCAGGTCTGGCTATGCCCAGGTCTGGCCACCGCGGTGCCGAGCTCGTGGGGCGGGCCGTCGCCGTCGTGTCGTCGTCGTCGTGAATGCATGCGTGACCGCGTGGGTGCGCCTACTCGAAGAGTTAAGAAAATGCCCCCGCCGTGCAGGTGCCTCTGCAGGCGGGGCGCTGAACAAGAAACATTTTTCGTTGGGGAAGGGGTTCCGTGATCCTTGATTGTTTCGCAGCTTGCCTTAGATTGCCTTTGGGATCGGCGGCGAGCGAGGGGGCGGGAAGTGAGAAGGAGAAGGCCTCTTTCAGAAGGCGGCGTGACTTCTCAGAAGCCCTCGCGCCTTCTGAGAGCTTCTCTGCGTCTTCGCGGAAGGCTTCTAGGAAACTTCTCTCGGGAGGCCAGGGGACTTCCGAGCCTTCCGAGAAGGCCCGCCCCTTTCCCCTGCCCCCCTGGGCTCGCCGCCGAGAAAAGCTGCCCCCGGGGAAGGGGCCCAGGCGCTTGCGGGAGCCGCGGTCGGAGGGAGGAGCGGGACGGAGGGAGGAGGCGAGGCGAGGCGAGGCGGGCGCCGATGGGACCGCTCCGCGCGGGGCCGGGGGGGCGCGCGCCTTGAAGGCGACGGGCGACGGGGCCGAGGAGTGAGGCGGAGGAGTGTGGAGGAGGAGTGAGGAGGAGGGGCCAGGAGGAAGAGGAGGAGGAGGAGGAGGAGGAGGACAAGGACGAGGAGTGAGGAGGAGGAAGAGGAGTGATGATGATGATGATGATGATGATGATGATGATGATGATGATGATGATGATGATGATGATGATGATGATTATGATTATGATGATGCTGATGCTGATGATGGTGATGGTGATGATGATGATGAGGAGGAGGAGGAGGAGGAGGAGGAGGAGGAGGAGTGATGAGTGAGTGAGGAGGAGGGGTGGTGGTGGTGAGGAGGAGTGAGGAGGAGGATGAGGAGGAGGAGGAGGAGCAGGAGGAGGAGGAGGAGGAGGACGACGAGTGAGGAGGAGGAAGAGGAGTGAGGAGTGAGGAGGAAAGAGGAGGAAGAGGAGGAGGAGGAGGAGGCCTCGCGTCTGTGCCTCTCTCCCTGTTTCGGTTCGGGGGGGCGCCCGACGGGTTCTTTGGATTGCTCGGGGCTTCTCCCCGCTCTCCCTCCGCCTCTGCTCGTCGTGCCTGCTGCACTCCCGCTCCCGTCGTCCCTTTCCGTCGGTCTCTCCTCCAGGGGAAGCCCGCCCTCTTGGTTGGTGCGCCACCTGTCAACACTGGCACAGCCCTCGGGGGTTGGGCTGGGTGCGTCTCCGTCTGAGGATCATGTAGCCATCAGGAGCCAAGAACCAGGAGGAGGAGGTGGAGGAGGAGGAGGAGGAACAGACTCGCTCCCACCAGCACCGCGGGGCTAGCGTATACCTCGAGCCTTTGGCCCTGCTTCTCTTGCTTGTCTCGTTTGCCCCGTCCGTTCGATTTCCAGCGCTGGCCTGTCCCAATGTGGTCGCCCTTTGCTTGAGCCGGCTTCGCGCATTTTTTTTCACCCGTGGTGCGCTCCAGCTCAGTGGCTGAAGTTCGCCCAACCAAAGGAGGAGACTCCAGCGGAGGAGTGTGGAGGAGGAGTGAGGAGGAGGGGTGAGGAGGAAGAGGAGGACGAAGACGAGGAGTGAGGAGGAGGAGGAGGAGGAGGAGGAGGAGGAGGAGGAGGAGGAGGAGGAGGAGGAGGAGGGGGAGGAGGAGTGATGGATGTGATGTGATGTGATGGTGATGGTGATGGTGATGATGATGATGATGATGAATGATGATGATGATGAATGATGAATGATGATGATGAATGATGATGATGATGATGAGGAGGATGAGGATGATGATGATGATGATGATGAATGATGATGATGATGATGATGATGATATGATGATGATGAGATGAGGGAGGAGAGAGGAGGAGAGGAGGAGAAGAGAGGGAGGAGGTAGGAGGAGAGGAGGAGGAGAGGAGGAGAGGAGGAGGAGGAGGAGGAGGAGGAGGAGGAGGAAGAGAGAGGAGAGAGGAGGAGAGGAGTGGTGGTGGTGGTGGGGAGGAGGAGGAGAGGATGAGGAGGGAGGGAGGAGGAGGAGAAGGAGGAGGAGGAGGAGAGAGAGGAGGGGGAGTGTGATGGTGATGTGTGGGGGAGGTGATGGTGGGTGGATGGTGATAGTGATGGATGTGATGATGTGATGGATGAATGATGATGATGATGATGATGATGATGATGATGATGATGATGATGAGGAGGAAGGAGAGGAGGAGGAGGAGGATGAGAGGAGGAGGAGGAGGAGGAGGGAGGAGGAGGAGGAGGAGGAAGGAGGAGGGAGGAGGAGGAGTAGTGGTGTTGGTGGTGGTGGTGTGGTGAGGGAGGAGAGGAGGAGGAGGAGGAGGAGTGAGGAGGAGTGAGGAGGAAGAGGAGGAGGAGTGAGGAGGAGGAGTGAGGAGGAGTGAGGAGGAGTGAGGAGTGAGGAGGAGTGAGGAGGAAGAGGAGGAGGAGGAGGCCTCGCGTCTGTGCCTCTGTCCCTGTTTCGGTTCGGGGGGGCGCCTGACGGGTTCTTTGGATTGCTCGGGGCTCCTCCCCGCTCTTCCTCCGCCTCTGCTCGTCGTGCCTGCTGCACTCCCGCTCCCGTCGTCCCTTTCCGTCGGTCTCTCCTCCAGGGGAAGCCCGCCCTCTTGGTTGGTGCGCCACCCTTCAACACCGGCTCAGCCCTCGGGGGTTGAGCTGGGTGCGTCTCCGTCTGAGGATCATGTAGCCATCAGGAGCCAAGAACCAGGAGGAGGAGGAGGAGGAGGAGGAGGAGGAGGAACAGACTCACTCCCACCAGCACCGCGGGGCTAGCGTATACCTCGAGCCTTTGGCCCTGCTTATTTTGCTTGTCTCTTTTGCCCTGTCCGTTCGATTTCCAGCGCTGGCCTTTCCCAATGTGGTCGCCCTCTGCTTAAGCCGGCTTCGCGCATTTTTTTGTCACCCGTGGTACGCTCCAGCTCAGTGGCTGAAGCTCGCCCAACCAAAGGGGGAGACTCCAGCGTGAGGTGAACCCTACTGCATCTTTCTAGGCCTCCTAGAGGGGGTCCGAGCAGATGGGGTCGGAGGATCGCGCCGCATCGCCGATGCATCGGCGATGCATCAGCGATGCGGCACGATGTGGAGCCCGATTTTCTCCACGCCGGCGTCGCCGGTGCATCACCGACGTCGCCGATGCATCGCCGATGCATCGGCGATGTCTCGGCGATGCGGCGCGATCCTCCGACCCCATCTAGGAGGCCTCTAACCTTGGAGGCTCAGAGGAGGAGGGGAGCCGGTCCCCGAGCCGTGGGCGGAAAAACGGCTCGCTGCAGAGGCAGGGCGCCGCTTCCGGGGCGAGAGGGGGGTGCCGTCGGCCGCCCCGCTCACCGTCCGCCCGAGCACCGCACCGGCCGCCCCCACGGCGTCATCCTGGGCCCCGCGGCGAATGCCGCGAATGCAGGGGGCCGCATGCGAACCCGACCCCTGCCCTCCATGTTTTCTGAGGGGGAGGGTGGGGTTCACTTCGCCCACGCGGCCCGACACTGGCCTCCAGGCGCAAACTTGAGAAATAGACGCCAAAGAAAACTAGCATGGACAAACTATGTCGGACGAGGTGCGGGGTACCCGTCGGTCGTTGAAAGTAGGGTTTTTGGGATTCCCAAGTCCTAACCTACTTCAGGCGTCTTCCTAGTTTCATCAACGAGCGTTTCCCCTTTTCCTTCATCCTTGGGGGGTGGGGGTAAACCCAATCTACTCTCAACGCGCATGTTCCGACCCACTTCTCACGACCGATGGGTCTGGGTGTCGAGCTGCGTCCCGGTAGAACTCGACTCGG
This sequence comes from Prorocentrum cordatum, assembly GCA_963575745.1. Lineage (NCBI taxonomy): Eukaryota > Dinophyceae > Prorocentrales > Prorocentraceae > Prorocentrum > Prorocentrum cordatum. The sequence continues at coordinate 41,145 of CAUYUJ010017702.1, read as the reverse complement.
GTTCGGAGGGCTCGGCCTCGCTGCGGCACCTCGGCGGATCGGGGCACCCAGGCGGATCGGAGAAGCGCCTGCCGGCGGCCGCCCAGAGAACTCCCTGGCGGAGGGTCTGGGCTGTCGCAGGGCGCCTTCCTCGGGGGCCGCGAATGTCAGCGGCGAGCCCAGGGGGTGCGAAAGGGCGGGCCTTCTCAGAAGGCCTGGAGAGTCCCCGGCCCTCTAAGACGTTTTCTAAGCCCCCCCCGAAGACGCAGAGAACCTTCCAGAAGGGCGCGAGGGCTTCTGAGAAGTCCCGCCGCCTTCTGAGAAGGCCTTCTCCTTCTCAATTCCCCCCCTCGCTCGCCGCCGAGAGTGGGGCGACGTCTCTGTTCTCTGCCTCCCTCCATTGCCTGCGCACCCCCGATCTCGCTTAGGTACCCAGAGTCCACCCGCATAGTGAGGATGGGCAACCTTCCCAAGGGTATGTTTGCATCTCTGCCTCCTCGGTCCATGCCTGGCCATTCGTCGGTCGCGCCGCGCTCGAAGAGCTTCGAAGTGGCCCTCAAGGCACGTGCATCCCTATCGCGCATCCTTCTGACACACTCGGGGCGTCGAATCAGGTCCGCTTACTTCTCGAAAGGGGCTCGGCCGCTCCCCAGGTGTGCATGCGCTCTGTCCCTTTTCTGGTGGCGAGCCCCCCCCCCGGCGTTCCTTCAGACTTCATGGACCTAGTTGGGAGCAAATGGATTTCGTTCCTTATTAAATCATTCCTTACAGTCGGGGCCCTGAAGAAGGAACCCTTTTCGTTGGGCAGGGGCTCCGTGTTCCTTGAGTGTTTCACAGCTTGCCTCAGGCTTTCCTTATGTTTTCGACAGGAAATCGAAGTCTAACTTATGGAAAAAAGGGGCCTCGTTCCTTATTTAGGGTTCCTCAGGTCAACGCCCCGACGGTAGGGCAACGCCCCGCTTGTACGGGCCGGCTGTGGCCACTCCGCCCCGCAGCACCCTGCTGCGCGCCCCCGGGGGCGCCGCGCCGGCTCTGGGTCCGAGTGGGCGATCCCCCCCCGGAGCCGGTGCCCCGCTTCTCCTCGAGGAGGAAAAGGGATGGCATAACCATAGACTTCTGGCGCCCCGCGCGGCAAGTGCATGTATCCATGTGGCCCCAGCTTTCACCATGAAGAAGAAAATCCCATAAGACAGTTCCAGAAACGTAAGTTTTCGAAGAAGAAAGTTCGAATAAGAAAATTCCATAAACAATAAGTTTTCGAAGAGGAAAATAAGTTCCAGAGGTGGGCTGATTTTCGAAGACGAATATTCCATAAGCATAAGTTTTGGGCGCTCCGCGCAGATCTCTTGGATCCGCGCCGGGGTCCCCCCCCCGGCGGCGCCTCCGGCGGCGCCGCCCCTGGCGCGCACCGCGCGGTAGAGAGAGGAGGGTCCAGCGCGGATCGAACAAATCCGCGCGGAGCGCCAAATGTTTGTGGTTATGCCGTTTTTTTATGTTCCTATATAAAGGAGGTGGTCTGACTTGCGGGGATGCCTGATTGGAGTTGTCTTGGAGGGTCCAAGTGGAGTCTGGGCAAAGGCTGCGTGTTCCTGGCTGGCCTGGGGGGGGTCTAAAACTGCTCGTCCAAGAGGGTTGTGACCCCCTACCTTTCGTTACAACATTTGGAGTACAGTGGGGGCGCGCATCAAGAAACCATCTGCTTTTCGTCAGGGTCTCCTAGGTTTCTTCGCTCCGCGCGCTGCGCGGTGACTTCCCGCAACCGTTGCAGAAGCTGCTGCGTTCAGGACGCTCAGGTTTTCGCCTCACGCGCGGGCTTTCAGAGGGTAAGGCTTCTTGCGGAGGTTTCTTGCGGCCGCGCCCGCACTGTATTGGTTTGCTCCCCGAGCCTTGTGCACGTGGGGCGTTGCGCCAAGGTCATCCCCACCTGGCTCCCTGTTCCCTGTTCCTGGCTGGCCTGGGGGGGGGTCTAAAATTGCTCGTCTAAGAGGGTTGTGACCCCCTACCTTGCGTTACAACATTTGGAGTATTTGTTTGCTCCCCGAGCCTTGTGCACGTGGGGCGTGGCGCCGAGGTCATCCCCACCTGGCTCTACCTCGGCGGCGAGAAGCCCGAGTGAGCCGCAGCTCTCCGGGCGCTCCCGGGCGCTCCCGTTTTTGGCCGACTGGCGGTGCGCGGCCGCAGCTCGCACGTCTGGTCGTGATCCCGTGTCGCTGGAGGCAGTTAAGGGCATGGCAAGGCTTATGATGCTCCAACCTACCTTAGCCTTGATCACCAGACAGAATTTCGAGCGCCAAAAAAAAGTACCGAAACTCAAGGGTTTTCACGTGTCGGGCCCTGGGAGACACTCGCCCGACACTGTTTCGACACTGTTTCGACACTCTTTTGACGCTTTGCCGGGTGCTCGAAATTATTTCTGGGATGTGGTCCTTAAGTAGGACGGGAACAACATAAGGCAAGGCTTAAGTCGGGCCTGTCCCTCTACAGGAGGAATATTCAAAAAGAGTCAGAAAATAGTATGGGGACGGTTTTTAGACTATTGTTGAGCATTGTGGGAGCCTTTTTGTAGTATTTTCTAATTGTTCGCCCAAGATCCCCCTGTAGGGGGACATGCCCGACTTAAGGCAAGGCTCATTGGTAATATATAGGTTTTTAGAGAAATCCCCAATAGATGGAAGCTGATGACCTGTTCGGCGACCTTCTCGACGGACTGGGGCCCCTACTGAAAGACAGTAATGCTTTCGTCGCGGCACCCGCCGCACGTTCAACAACGACGACGACAACGGCTACGAGAAGGAGGAGCAGGAGGAGGAGCAGGAGGAGGAGGGACGAGTCGATTCCCCGCCAAGAGAAGCAGGGGGGGGGAGCAAAACTAGACGCCTCCTGAGGTGATTGGAGCCAGGTCAGAGGAGGTAATGGGATCGATGCCGCTACTTTAGACTTCGTAATAAAAGGGAGGGGGTCTGGACCATCCAAGACAAGCCATTTCAGACCTCCCAGGCCCTCCAAGATAGCCTGGAGACCCCCCCCGAAATGAGACCCCCCTCCCTTTATAACGAAATCTGGACTACCCTTGCCTCGTTTTCGCCCTCTGGGGCCTCCTTGGAGGCCCTCGCTGTCACGGCTGAAATTCGCTTCGAAAAGTTCTTGTCCGAACGCACCCCGGGAGAGGTCGGGCAGTGGCGAGTCCGGAATCTCTCGGTGTCAGGGAGCGCGCACCGACAGCCCCGAGAGGCAGCTCCAGAGGGTTCTCAGCAGGTCCCCCAGATTTCGTAATAAAGGGAGGGGGGTCTCGTTTCGGGGGGGGGTCTCTTCCAAGCTATCTTGGAGGGCCCTGGGGGGCCTGGGGACGATGTTTTGGAGGGTTCTCCCACGGGGGAGGTCTGAAATGGCTTGTCTTGGAGGGTCCATACCCCCTCCCTTTTATTACGAAATCGGGAGTCCCCATTGTTACGGTGAAGACGCTGAAGTAAGGACCAGCTCCGGCCCTCCGGAAGGGCCGCGCGCCTGGACACCTCTCACATCTTGCACAGTCACGACGGAAGTGTTTGAAGTTTTTTTTGTTTTTTTACTTCCAGACTCCAGGGGCCCTCGCCGGGCCCCAGGAACGTCACCCCGTACTGAAAAGAAGGCGGCGTCTGTCGCTGGGCACCGACAGCCCCCAGAGTCGGAGGGCACCAACTATACACCAACACCGATCCTGGCCCAGGATCACCCTGGGCCCAGGATCGGTGTATATGCCTTCTTGCGCAAGGCAGGAGGGCGTATACACCGATCCTGGGCCCAGGGTGATCCTGGGCCAGGATCGGTGTTGGTGTATAGTTGGTGCCCTCCTAAAGAGGTAGCTCAGGCTGGACTCCGCAGGCCCCCACTTGTTGCAGCCAGGGCGCCGAGAAGAGGACCACCTGCGGCTCCGGAGAGAGGAGGAGGGAGGAGGAGGAGGGAGGAGGGAGGAGAGAGGAGAAGGGAGGAGGAGGAGGAGGAGGAGGAGCAGGAGGAGGAGGAGTCAGGGCGCCGAGATGAGGACCACCTGCGGCTCAGGAGGGGGGCTCCGGCCTTGGCCGGGGAGCCTCTTCGAGGCGAGGCTCGCCGAGGCCAGGAAGGCCCCTTCGCTGCCGATGCAGCGGCGCTCATTCCCGGCAGCACGGGGGGCTGCAGGCCCCCAGCGCCACGGGGCGAGGCTCGCCGGGGCCCGGGGCCAGGAGGGCGGTCCCTTCGCGGCTTCTTTGGCAGCGCTCCTCGGGGCATCGGCACGCACGATATGGGTACAGAAAGAATGGGTGCAATGCCCAGCAGCAGTTCCCGTTCATTGTGAACAGAATTCGCTGTCCGCGCCGCCGCGGCCTGTGTCCACTTGAGACAGAAGGCCGCCTGCCCAACAGCGGCCGCTGTTGGTTTGGGGCAACATTTGCTGTTGGGCATTGTACCCATCATTTCCGTACCCGTTTCGGGCGTCCAAATGGCAGCACGATGTTTGTGCGGTAGGTTCATGCGTTGTTGGCACGCTGGCGACGCTGGCGAGCGCGTTCAAGGTTGAACTCTGCGACGCGGAACCGCCGAGGGACAGGGCAGCGCCGCCGGACTTGACGGAATTCAACCTCGAACGATCGGGGCCGCGATCGATTCAAGGTTGAACGATCGACGCAGTGTCAAAAACCTTCATGCGCGCCGACGCCGCTGGGTCCATTCCTCAATACATCGGCGCCTCCTGGCGCCCAGAGGCGCAGGGAAAACCAGCTACGCGAGTCGATTCTCTATCCTGCCATTTGCTATCCTACAGTAAGTCGCTGAAATATGGAACAGTTTGGGTTCGGAAGGGGCTCGAGGTTCCTTCGGTTCTTCCGTAGCTGTTCCTCTAGCCCTCCTCGTGCACGCAGGCGCTCCTGGTGTCAAGAAGGGGCTTCGTTCCTTGTTTGGCGTTCTTTCTTTCAGCGGCCCGACTGAGCCATGGTCGGGCTTCCGGCCTTCTGGGCGCCGGGTGGGCGATACAGATCGGGGGGGCGGACCGATCGCCGTGGGGGCGAAGCGGGTCCGGAGGGAAGCGGGTCCTGAGGTCTGTCACCCTTCTCGGGCTCTCGTCGGGGCCCTCCACGGGTCCCGGGAATGTCAGATCACGGCTCAGGAGGAAGAACTCGTCCTGGGGGAAGGCCCCGGGGTCCAAGACCCGTTTCCCTCAGGACCCGCGTCCCCCCGGCCAACGTCAGGAGGGAAAAAACACACAGACACAATTAATCGACGATCCCCAGGAAAATATGGGAAGTAGGGGGGAAGACAAAACCCAGACAATATGGGAAAATATGGGATTTTTTTATGTGTGTGTATTTATTTGTGTGTGTGTGTGTGTGTGTCCGTGGACCCCTGTAAAACAATCGGGGGGGCGGATCGAGGGCTGCCGCTTCGCGCTGTCGGGGAGCTTCCCACATTTTTGAGCTCGGGTGAGAGGGCTTAGAATGGCAGTACTGGTTCGGTTTAGTTCGTCCACTGAGACGTCTAAGGGGGGGAGGACCGACGGCTGCATGAGAGGGCCTGCTTGTTGCCCCCCCCCCGCCACCCCGTGCCAGAGCGCACCAGCAATGCATCGGTAGCCCGACCTTGGCCAAGGCCGAGCCTGGGGCCGGGAGCGGCGCGTGTGCGCCCGAGCCAGGAGGGCGTGCACGCCGATGCCGGGCCCAGGATGGGCCTGCCCAGGATCGGTGCAGCTGTATGCTTTCGGTGGCTCACAGACGGGGTCCTCCGAAGAAGAACCAACGGCATAAGCATAAACTTTTGGCGCTCCGCGCGGATTTCTGGGATCCGCGCTGTGCTCCCCCCCCCCCCAGCGGCGCCTCCGGCGCCGCCCCTGGGGCGCTCCGCGCGCCAGGGAGGGGGGCCCAGCGCAGATCCAAGAGACCCGCGCGGAGCGTCAACAGTTTATTTTTATGCCGTTTTTTCTTCTTCGATTTCTGTGGTTCACAGATGGGTTCCTGAGGGTGCTAAGAGTAGGAAGGGATTCAAGAATGGATCTATACTGTCTGAGGCACCTCGTCCTCAGGGCCCCATCCCTCAGGACCCCATCTCTGAACCACTGCCACTTGGCGCCCTCCTACATGACGGTCAGGAGTTATGGCTTAGCGTGTCGCTCCGCCGGTTGTGGCCCACCATGCTTCGGCGCGACGCGCGATTTGGGCGCCCGAGTTATCCGGGGTAACTCGGGTCCGGGGTAACTCGGGTTTGGATTCCCGAAAAAGGAACCCGAGTTAGCCCTGACCCGAGTTACCCCTGATGATGTGGGGCTCTGGGCGCCCGAGTTATCCGGGGTAACTCGGGTCCGGGGTAACTCGGGTTCGGATTCCCGAAAAACGATACCGAGTTAACCCTGACCCGAGTTACCCCGGATGATTCGGGGCTCTGAGCGATCTACTCCGCAGTCCTCGGGCTTCCGTGCCCCGAGCCTTTCCGAGCCTCCCGCCCCGCGGAGCGGAGCGACGGCACGCTATCCGCTCGCGAGGCACAGCGTGTCGGCGGGGCGGACGCAGCGATACAGTGAGCGGCTTGAATAAGGAACACTTGCTTTTCAAAAGGGGCTCGGTCGTTCCTTAGGCTTGCGTGCGTTATTTACAGTTCCTTATGCGTTATCTATTGTTTATCGTTCCTTATGCGTTATTCCTTGGGATAAAAAGGGGCTTCGTTCCTTATTCATCGTTCCTGAGGTCAGGCCGATGACTGTACGCTGAGCAAGAGCTCGTGACCGTAGCCTGGCTCACCTTCGCGGGCTGTCCTGAGGCCTAAGACGGAGATGAGCCGGGGCGTTCCAGGGAGGGCCTCGGCCTCGAAGGCCGAAGGAGCTGGCGTCTTCTCGCAGGCCTAGAGGTTGACACCAACACCAAGATCGGCGGTGTGCCTCCACCGAGGGAGGACGATCCCAAATCTCGGTGATGGGGGTCATATTTTGGCCTCCAGGGTGACCGACATACTACCACCAGCACCGAGATCTAGGGTCAGTTTCCCCATGTGGAGGCAGCCTCTTGTGCTGGTGTTGGTGCCAACGTCCAGGCCTCCAATCTGTTCCTCGGCGGGAGCTCTGGAGGCAGGCGGCTGCAGCAGAACGAGCGCGGCTCTGCCGGCGGTTGGCCGGGGGAAGTAAAGATCGCCCCCCCCCCACCACCAATCGACCAGACGTAAGAGTGACCTTTCGCCGGAGTGACCTTTGGGTGCGGGCACAGATGGGTCCCCAGATGGCTGAAAACGAAGCAGGAGCAGCGGCTTGCTGCCCAGGCTTGGCCCCCACGCGGCCGCCCAAAAAGCCGCGCACCAAAGGTCACTCTTACCCAGGGTCACTCTTTCGTGTAGCCGACCCCCCCCCCTCACCAAGATGTTCGTGTTGTTTGGGTTCAGGGTCTGGTGGGGAGTCGGCCAAGTCGCCCCAGAGCGCTCCAGAAGGACGTCGGCGCCCCATGCATCCTCCAGATCCGCTGGCTGGCTCTCACAGAATCCCAAATGCTCGTACCCTGGACATGTCTTACAGCTGCCGTCGCCTTGTTCAAGGGGTGTCACTTCGCAGCCCGCCACATCCTGGCCTCGGCAGTCTAATCACTGTTTCAGCAGCTTCGCAGCTTGCTTTTTCTGACAGCCTCACGACTTTCTGGGGAAAGCCCACAGAAAGCGCGACGGCGCTTCGATTTTCAGATTTCAGCACGTTCGTTGCTCAGTTCAGGGGCTGACCTGGGACCCTGACGTCGAACAAAAAAGACGATGATGCTGATGCTGCTGCTGCTGCTCCTGCTGCTACTGATGATGATGAGGAGGAGGAGGAAGAGGAGGAGGAGGAGGAGGAGGGGGCTCCTCATAATTGTGGTCTTCGGTGGGCCTTCGTTCTCGTCGCCACGACTGGATCCGCCTCGAAATCCTGATAAGAAGGCTCCACAACTCAAGTCCAGGGGCCGGCTTGGAAGGACGTATCTCCTTACAGAGCTTTTGGACGCTTTGCGTATCCACCATCCGATCCAGAAGCGATGCCCAAGCGAGTTGCCTTGATCAGGAAGATGTATGAACAGGCAGTGGAACAAGAACCGGACAGCTTTCGAATCGATGCTCAAGATCAGGCTGAGCAAATCCAGGAGGACACCAGAATGCATTCGCGACTGTTTCGATGTGGGAGCCTCTCAGACGCTTATTTGGGCCCTCTCGGGCCATTGTTGGAGGCCTTCGGGCCCTCCTGGGGCCCTCTTGAGGGCCCTCCGTGCCCTCCTGAAGCCCTCTTGAAGGACATCTATCAGAGACGGGGGGTCCTGAATTTCCCCCCCCCGCCCGTCGGAGCCCGAAACGTCGCCGTTTGGGGCCCTCTTGGGACGCTCTGGGAGCGCTCTTGGGGGCATTGTGCCCCCCCTTACCAGACTGACTTAATGGCCCCTCTTGTGGCTCTCTCTCTCTCTCTCTCTCTCTCTGGCGATATTCGAGCTATTTTGAGGCCTCCGAGGTTTATCGAAAGCAACAAGTGAGGAGGCTTACATCATTGATCGGCGAATGTTGCTGAGTGGTGCTTGCGGTTTCTGAGAACTTTCGCGCAGATACGCAGGCTCAGTACCTGCACCCCCGAGCCCCGAGCTCCCGACCGAGACCGCGCCCGCGTGCGAGCCCGAGGGCATCGAGGAGGAGCTCGAGAGCGCCATGGTCGGCGTGGGCCACTGCTGGGCAATTGCTTGACGAGACGGGGCTCGCGGGGCGCAGTCGACGCAGAGCCTGCGGCAGAGGCGCCCGTGGTGAAGCCCGTGGCAGGGACAGGAGCAGATGCCGACCGCGGGTGCACCGTCACCTACGCCCGGAAGCGCAGGTCGGCGCGCTTGTACGCGGTCGGCGGCGTCGGCTGGGCCGCGGGCACGCATCCGATAGCGACTCGGAGCTCCGCGGCGAGGTTCCCAGGCTCCGCGGGGTGCGGTTCCGCGCGCCAGAGGTGCCGAGAGCAGGTCGCAGCCGCCGTCGCATCGTTGGGGGACGAGGCGGCGACGGCGAGCTCGTCCTGCGCCAGCGCCAGCGAGGTCGGGCTCCGCAGCCCGTCCACGAACGGGCTGCGGGCGCCCGAGTGGCTCCCACTCGGACGCGTTGATCAGGCTACGGGGCCCTGCGCGAGCGCCCTCCTCCGGTTGCGAGCGCCCCCCACCCCCGCTGGCGTAGCCATGCTTCGCCCGCGCCAGACTTGAGCCAAAGGCTCAACATGGAGGGGGATCATCTTCCCCACAAGTGGGCCCGAAACCCCCACAAGTGGGCCCGAAACCAACCAGGATGATCCCCCAACCTTCGCGCGCTCGCCACGGACTGGCGCGGGACGCGGATCACATCGCCTGGGCCCCAAAGCGGAGGAGGATCATCATCCCCTCTAAGGAGCCCTAGATCAAAGGCGATGATCCTCCAGACCTGGCGCGCTCGCCACGGACCAGCGTAGGGCGCGGATCGCATCGCCTGGGCCCCGAGAAGAGCTTGGGGGGTGCTGGGGGGGGGGGGGGATCACCCCTCCCCGCTGCTGGGCGCCCCCCCCGCAGGTGAAGCCCTGCCTCGCGTCGGACGCCCCCGCCGCGGCGGGGGGGCGCCTCGGGCGCCATGGGGCCGCCGCCGCGGCGAGGGGCGGGGACCTCGGCGGCCTCCCAGCTCTGCCCCAGCCGCGCCCCGTCTGCCCCATGGAGGCAGGCAGGCGGGCCAGCGCCCCCGACTCCGGGGCACCCCTCGCCTGCCCACGGGCCCGCGGACAACGCCGAGCGGCGGGCTTCGCTTGGGCGGCCGGGGGGGGGGGCGTCGATCGCGCGGGGGGGGGGCCGCCCCGGACGGCCCCCCCCCCAAGGGGGCCCCGCCGCGCCTCGCCGGGGAGGCGGGCGCGCGCCCCCCCCCCCCCGACTTCTGGAGCACGGGCAGTCGCGGGGCGGTCTGCTGCCGGGCTTTCGCGGGGCTGCGGGGCCAGCCCGCGTCGAGAGAGGCTCGCCCGCCCCCCCCCCTGGAGGCAGCACGCGCGCCCCGGCGAGGGGGCCCGCTGGCCCCGGCCTCTCGCCCGCGAGGTGCGGGCTCGAGCCTGTGTCGGCCAGGCCGCGCGCGGCCCGGCCCGCGGGCCGGGCCCGCCGCGGCCGGGCCCGGCCTGGCCCAGGATCCCGATTTGCCGACGCCAGTCTGGTCAATTCTCGGGGCGATGCGGCTCAAGAATGCGGTTTGGCGACACAGGTCGAGCAGGCTCGGGGGCTGGAGGCCGCCCGGAGGAGGATCGCCTGGCTGGGCGCAGGCATCATCATGCCCAGCCAGATGCCCACCATCAGGACCGAGCTGCGCCGCAGCTGCTCAAGCTGTGCCTCACCTGCCCGCTCGGCGAGGACGCGTGCAGCCTCGCGGCGAGGAGCGCTCCGGGCGAGGCGGCGGCTCCCGCCCCCGAGCCCAGGCGCTGGCCGACGAGCAGAGCATCCGCAGGGAGGCCAGGCGGCGGGTCCAGCAGGAGCGGATGCCACCCCAGAGGAGGAGGAGGAGGAGGAGGAGGAGGAGGAGGAGGAGGAGGAGGAGGAGGAGGAGAACTTGGCGACGCCGCTGGCCTTGAGCAGCCTGGCTGCTGGCCGCCAGCAGGGAGCCCCCTCGGCCCCCGCTCTCGGCTGCCGCGCTCGCGGCGGCAGGCACACGCGCGACCGCCCGCCCCCCACGGCGGCCGCCCGCCGAAGCAGGCGCGCGCGGGCGGCCGAGCGGCAGGCGGCAAGACGGGCGGCCAGGCGGATCCCGAGGCGAGCGTGCAGACGCTGGACGGCAGGCCCATCTGCACCCGCTTCGGCTCGCGCGCGGGCCGCTGCGAGTGCAAGCGCTGCCGGTCCCTACACGTCTGCGCGTAGTGTTCAGTCGGGCCTGTCCCCTTTGTAGGGGGATTTTCGAGGGACAGTTTAGAATAGTCCAAACATAATCAAAGATGGCAAAACAGTCATCAGCAAATCGTCCCCTGGCTATTTTTTGACTGTTGTTGGAAATTCCCCCCTGTAGAGGGACACGCCCGACTTGGGCGTCGTGCGTCAGCAAGGGCGACCCGCAGCGCGAGGGCCCAGGGCCCGCGCGCGGGGCGGGCGCCCGGGGCGAGGCGCCCTCGGGCGCGCCCCTCGGCGAGGCAGGCGCCGCAGGGACGCCTCGCAGCCCCGGCGAGGGCAGCGGCGGGCGCCGAGGGGGCGCGGCGGCCGCCCCGAGCCGCCGCTGGCTCCGCCGTCGGCCGCCGCCGTCGCCGGTGCCACCCACCGGGCTCGAGGCCTCGCGACTTCGCCTTGGCGTCGCTCGGACGTGTGCACTGTTCCCTGGGCGAGCGAGGAGCATCGAGGAGCACCCTTGATCCTTTGGCGCAGAAAGCCACGCACGAAACAGAAAAAAGCACAGGGAATGGACGTCCCAGCGATGGCCAGTCGCAGGCGCTTCCAGCTCGGCACGCAGGAGATGGGTACGGGGAGAAAAGGGCACGGTGCCCAGCAGCAGTTCCTGTTCCTTTTGAGCAGGGCTCGCTGTCCGCGCCGCCGCGGCCCGTGTCCATTCGAAGCAAACGGCCGCCTGCCCCACAGCGGCCGCTGTTGGTTTGGGACAACATTTGTTGTTGGGCATTGTGCCCATTATTTCCGTACCCATTGCGAGCGTTGGTCCTCGGTTGTCGAGTTGTTTGGTCCTCGGTTCATGGAGGGTGCCCCGGGCCCCAAGCGAACCGACCGATCAGGCTTAGGGGGGCCGGGTGGCATGTGCCTCTGGGATTACCTGCAGGCTTTCCGGCTGAACCAAGAAAAGGCTCGGCAGCTTTGCCTGTCCTTCCAGGAGCCAGCCACTGTAGGTCCGATGGACCCTCTGGGTGTTTTGGTATGAGCTGTTTGTCGAACTCTCTTGTTGTCCCTCTTGAGGGCGCGCGATCATCCTCATCCTCCCCCTCCGCCTTCCTTCCCTTTGCCGTCGATTCCCTACTTACCCTCTCCTCCTCGTCTCCCCTCCCCCTTTTCCTCCTCCTCCTCATCATCGTCATTCTCTGCTTCGTCCCCCCTCGGAGCCTTGTCTTCTTCTGGCGGAGCCAACCGATTTGCTGCCCGCGCAACCAGCATGTGCTGCGTTGCTCCCCCCTGTCGCACGGCCCTCGGCGCGGCCCACTGGGTCAGGCACGATTGGGGGAGTGCGTTCGTTTTGTCGTTTTGTGCGTTTGTCTTGGGGGAGGAAGGGAGGAGGAGGAGGAGGAGGAGGAGGAGGAGGAGGAGGAGGAGGAGGAGGAGGAGGAGCAGCAGGAGCAGCAGGAGCAGCAGGAGCAGCAGGAGCAGCAGGAGCAGCAGGAGCAGGAGCAGGAGGAGCAAGGGGAGGGGGAGGAGGAGGAGGAGGAAGAGGGAGGAGGAGGAGGAGGAGGAAGAGGAGGAGGAGGAGAGGAGGAGGAGGAGGAGGAGGAGGAGGAGGAGGAGGGAGGCAGGAGGAGGAGGAGGAGGAGGAGGAAGAAGAAGAAGAAGACGAAGAAGAAGAAGAAGAAGAGGAGGAGGAGGAGGAGGAGGAGGAGGAAGGGCAGCAGGAGGAGCGGGAGGAGGAGGAGGAGGAGGAGGAGGAGGAGGAGGAGGAGGAGGAGGAGCAGCAGCAGCAGCACCACCACCACCACCACTACCACCAGTATGTTTTCTGAGTCACTGCTGGCCGAGGGGTCGCAGCTGCTGGTTAAAACGCCGACTCCAGGCCGCCGGGGTACGAGCGCAGGAGGAGAATGTGGAGGCTTCCTCTGCTGTTCCTCCTGCTGCTCCTCCTTCCTCCCCCTTCCTCTCCACCCCTTCGTGCTCTTCCTGCCTCGTCGTGCATCTATGTCCCGCTCGTTCTCGTGATCCTCCCTCCTATCCCACCCTGCTTGTCCTGCTCCTCCACCACCTTCCTCCCGTTGCTGATGCGCCTCTTCATCATCGTGCTCCGTTTCCTAATCCTCGCTCACCCCTCTCATCCTCGTCGTCCCCCTCATGTCATTCCTCTGTGCGTCACCCCCCTTCCTTCCCCATCCCCCGTTCCTCCTCCTTCCCCTCCATCCTCCTCCTCCTCCTCCTCCTCCTCCTCCTGCTGCTCCTCCTTCCTTCCCCCCTCCCCCCGTTCCTCCCGCCTCTCGCTCCCCACTGCTCCGCCGAACAATTTGACCGATGGCGGAGCCGCTCGGGGAGCCAGCTGGGCCCAGCGCGGAGCTGCCGAGAAAGGCCTCCTCTTCTTCCTCCCTCCACCCCCTTTCCTCGCAGGAGGGGCCGGCTCGGACAGGTCCTCCCGCGCGGCACACTCGGTCCCCGGACCCCTCCTGGGGTTCCCCACCCCGGCTTGGGTTCGAGGCGGGTCCAGCCGTGCGCGTCCGCCGGCGCGCGCGCCGCGCGCGCGCGCCATGGCGGCCGGACCCGCGGCCACCGCGCCGGCGCGGGCGCTGCTGGGCGAGTTCGCGCCGTGGGTGCGGAGGCGGGCCGTCCGGAGGGGGGGGGGGGCGTCGGGGCCTCCCACGGGCGGTCGGCGGCGAGCCCCCCCCGGGGGGGGGGAGGCGAGGAGCGGGAGGGGAAGAAGCACACAGACACAATGCTTCGTCGATGCCCCAGAGGATATTTAACGGGCGAAGAACGGTATAAGATAAACTTCCACCGTAGGGGTATAAACTTTCCAGCCACCCAGGGACAGGCGCCCCCGACAGCGAAAAAGTTTATTTTATACCGTTCTTCGCTCGCTGAAATATGGGAAAATACGGGAAGAGGGGGGGAGACACGAACCCAGAAATTTTGGGAAAACATCTGGTGATTCCTGTTATTTGTGTCTATTGATTTGCGTGTCCCGGGGCCCCTTCAGAGGAGGAGAAGGCCGTCTCAGAAGGCTCAGAAGGCTCTCGAATCGACTATAGACGTAAGAGTGACCTTTCGCCCGCGTGACCTTTGGTGCGGGCACAGGCGGGCCCCTAGATGGCTGAAAACGAAGCGGCAGCAGCGGCCTGCGCGCCCAGGTTTGGTCTCCCCGCGACCCCCAAAAAGCCGCGCACCAACGGTCACTCTTACCCAGGGTCACTCTTGCGTGTAGCCGATCGAAGTCCACTGGCCTTCTGAGAAGTTGTCTTGAGCCTCCCCCGAAGGCAGAGAAGGCTTCTCCGAGTGCGCGAGAGCGTCGGAGAAGTCCCGCCGCCTTCTGAGAGGGCCTTCTCCTTGTCACCTCCCCCCCTCGCTCGCGGCCGAGATGGGGTCCGAGTAGATACGGTCGGAGGATCTCGCCGCATCGCTGATGCATCGACGATGCGGAGCGACAATCCGACGCTTTCTGCCTTCGACCCTTGGCTCGGGGGGCGCGATGGAGGGAAGGAGGGTCAGAGTTTGCGGAGATCGGTTATCGGGGTGTTTGGACGCTTGTGTGCCTTCTGGGGGGCCTCGCGGGATTCTTCTCGTCGCCGCTGCAGGGTTGCCCTCACACCCTGACCAGACCGCACGCCAGAACAGGTCCAGGGAACAATACAGTCGGGGCGCTGAAGAAGGAACCCTTTTCATTGGGGAGGGGCTCCGTGTTCCTTAATTGTTTCGCAGCTTGCCTCAGGTTTTCCTTAGGCTTCCAATATGAAATCGAAGTTTGACTTATGGAAAATAGGGGCCTCGTTCCTTATTTAGGGTTCCTTAGGTCAACGTCCCGACTGTATTCTCTGAGAGAGGGGGACCAAGTCCCACCGCGTCGCGAGAAACAACGCCACATTCAGGAGGGGAAAAAACACATAGACACAATTGATCCTCCCAGGAAAGTATGGGAAAATATGGGAAGCGGGGGGGGGGGAGACAAAAACCCAGAAAGTGTGACAAAATGGGGAATCCGGTTATTTGTGTCGATTTATTTGTGTATCACAGGGCCTCTTCACACATGGAGTTCTTGCTCCTGGGCTCAGGCCCTGTGTTACTTGTGAGTATCGGGCCGTTTTCGAGCGAAACCGGAAGAGTGTGTAGCAGCAGCCGTCGGATTCGCCGGCAGATTCTTCACGCGTGAACATACTCGCGCGGAAGAGGTTATCAAGCACGCGTTTGGCGCGCATTGATTTGGCGCTTTGGCACGAGTTATCACGCGTATGCGCGCAAAGGGCGGGCATTCCTCATGCGCTTGACATGTGTTTCCATTTGCACCCTGGAGGCCACGTGCGGTATCCGACATGCATGTGGTCCCTGCTTTGACGTGTGGTTTGTTCCTGGGCACGCCTCTCCCCTGGCACAGTCAGGACGCTGGAACACGGGACGGCTCGGATTCGGAAGGGGCTCTCCGCCAGCGCCTTTCGTGCACCCATGCATTGTTGGTGCCAAACGTTGGCTTCGATCCTTACTTGGAATTCCTTACTGACTATGCTCGACATGCGTGTGGCGTGTGTTTTGTCATGCCATTTGTTCCCCCACGCACCTGGGTGCGCCTCTCTTCCGTCAGCGAGAGGGGACAACGGCGGCCCTCGCAGCCCCTGGGAGCCCAAGAGCCCCCCAAGACGCCCAAAAACGCACCAGAACCTCGACGGCCGATCCAGCGAGGGAGCCCCAGCCGTCGCCGACGCCTGTCTCAGTTGGCCCTCCGAGGTTCGGGTCGAACGACGAGGCTTGGCATCGCTCGGACGTGTGCGCTTTTTCCTCGGCGAGGACCATCGAGGAGCATCCTTGATCATTTGGCGAAAAAGCCACGCACGAAACCGACAAAAAACACAGGGAATGGACGTCCGAGCGATGGCCACCGAGGGGGATAGGGAAAGGGGGACTACGGAGCCGCTGCGTCCAGCTGGTTTCGGCCCAGCTGCTGGGCACTTTCCTCGATTGTTTTGGTGCCTCCAGCGCTGGGAGGCGCCGGTAAAGCCAGCAATCGAATAGCCTTCGGCCCATCCCGCCACTGTGCCTGTGTTGTAAGTATGAAGCCTATTGGATGTTTGTTGGGATCTCGCGGGAGGCTTCTCGAGGGCCTCTTCGAGGCAATTTTGAGGCCTCTCGGGGGCAGTTTGGGGCCCCCTGAGGGCCTCTTGTGGGCCTCTTGGTGGCCTCCTGGGGGTCTCTTAGGGAACTCTTGGGCCTCTTGGGTGCCTCTTCGGGCCTCCTGGGGGCCTCCTGGGGCGGAAGGCGCGGACCTTCGGTCCGTGTTCCCTCTCTTGGGCCCCTTTGGTAGCCGTCTTGGGGCCCTCTCGGGCCGTCTTGGGCGCCTCTTGGGCAGTCTTGGGGCGATCTGAGGCCGCCTTGGGGCCCTCTTGGAGGCCTTTTGGGCTGTATTGGGGTGGTCTTGGGGGCCTCTTGCGCCGTGAGTTTCGGAAAGCCGAAAAGGCGAAACGCCAAAATCTAGTGAACACCAAATGAAAAACAAGATTCGTGCATCTTGAGGCCCTCTTGGGAGCCCTCGTTGGAACCCAATAGGGGGCGTCTTGGAGGCCTGCCTCTTGGGCCATCTTGAGGCCATCTTTGGCGTCTTGGAGCGATCGCTCGGCGACTCGGGGCCCTCTTGGGCCGTCTGGGGAGCCTCTTGCCCTGACCTTCCAGAGCGCTAAAGAATAGCACTCCAGACCTATAGATCTATCTGGACTGCCTCAAACCTCGACAGGAATTAGGACGTCGACGTCCTGGTGCTATTTTTTAGCCCTCCTGGAAGGTCAGGGTCATCTCCTTCTCCTCAGGCAGACACTCCTCCCTCCGAGGGGCCACATCGGCCTCTGGGCCGCGGGAGGCCCCCCCCGAGAGCCCTCTGGGCCTCGGGAGGGGGGCGCTCCCTGGAGGCCGCCGGCGCCCCTTCCTCCGGGAGGAGCTGCTCGACTGGACGTAAGAGTGACCCTTCGCCGGAGTTGCCTAGGAGGAGGGGGAGGAGGAGGAGGAGGAGGAGGAGGAGGAGGAGGAGGAGGAGGAGGAGGAGGAGGAGGAGGAGGAGGAGGAGGAGGAGGAGGAGGACGAGGAGGAGGGGGGGGGAGGAGGAGGAGGAGGAGGAGGAGGAGGAGGAGGAGGAGGAGGAGGAGGAGGAGGAGGAGGAGGATAAGGAGGAGGAGGGTAAGGAGGAGGAGGAGGAGGAGGAGGAGGAGGAGGAGGAGCAGGAAGAGGAGGACAGGCACATTTCGGGAGCCTTGAGACGGGGGTCCATGCAGACGGGGGTCAGCCAGGGCAGCGGATCCTGCAGGATCTTGCGAAGACCCCCTCTGGCTGACCCGGGTTCGCGAGCCGCTCGTGGCCGCGAGGCGGCCGCGCATATTGGCTGACCCGGGTTTGCGAAGATCTGCGTTGCAGTCTTTTTCCTGCATTGCAATGTTTGCTTTCCTGCTGACCCAGGTCTGGATTGACCCGGCTCAGAAGATCCCCGAACATTGGGATTCCCCGATCGCCGAAATCGACGTGCTGGTAGCGTCTTGCGCGCCTGTGTTTGGTCACCCCGCGGCCCCCCCAAAGCCGCGCACCAAAGGTCACTCTTACCCAGGGTCACTCTTGCGTGTAGCCGAGCTGCGGCTTCCTTTGGAGCGCCCCACGAGGACGGAGGGTACGGCCAACAGGCCTACTCAAGCAGTGGCGAAGCGTCCTGGCTCGCCTACCAAACAATGTTCTAAGGACCTCTTGTGGTTTCCACCAAATGTTCTCAGAGCATTTCTGGCGGAGTCTGCTTTGTTTTATCACATCGGGCTTATGTGATGTGAACATTGTTTTGTTCTTCTAACATTTTTGTGTTCTACGAACAGTTCATGGTAGGACAATAGGAATGCCGGGACGGTCGGTCCCTGCTCAGCCTACGGTCCCGCTTATGATTGAGAAACCTCCCCCCGAAAAGCTGGCCCAGCGTTTCTTGGCCACCTCGCCGGAGAGCTGGCTCAGCTTCGTAAGGGGATTGGCAGCCCTGGATCCTGGAAAGGAGCAGTGCACGCTCCGGGCTCCCGAAGCTGGCCTTGCGTTTCCTTGGGAAACTTCTGCAAAGCTGGCCCAGCTTTCTTCATTGACAGTGTTCTTAATCATACGTCGGAAGCTGGAACAGATACATTACCAGTGGCGGCCTGTTTTCCAATCCCCAGGACTTCCTGAGGGTCGAGGACGACGCTGGGGTGGTGTGGTGTATACTTTGTTCCCCGATGTCCAGGGGAAACAACGAAAAATGCATACACCCGGGGGCGGCAAAGAGGGGGGGTGATGACTAGGGGGGGCTGGATATCATGGCGGGGGCCATGATATTTCCCCAGATGTCATGGCGCCTCTTCTTGTTTCATTACGTCCCTGGCCCCCCCCCCGCTGGGCCGCGCACATGCCGCCGGTCATGATTTGCACCCCCCCCCTCTTGGACACCCCCTTCTTGGCCGCTCCCGATACACCAGGGTCCAGTATACACCAGGATCCGCTCTCCAGTGCAAATTCAGCCAGTGGCCTGGAGAGGGCGCCACCCCCTCCGCCGCACCGGCCCCCTCCCCCTTGGGAGGGCCCGGGGCTCCCCTGGGCAGGCAGGGCACCGCCCCCCCCCCCGAGAGCTGTACTAAAGCAGTGGCGAAGCGTCCTGGCGTGCCCACAGGCCTACCAAACAATGTCCTAAGGACCCTTTGTGGTTTCCACGAAATGTTCTCAGAACATTTCTGGCTGGGATTGTCTTGTTTCAACACATCGGGTTCGTGTTCTAAGAACATTGTTTTTGTTTTTTGAACGTTGCCGGGTTCTAAGAAGACTTCGTGATAGGACTATAGGAATGCCGGGTCGGTCGGTCCCTGCTCATGGAAGAGGGGGGGCAGTCGTCGTGGTCGGACGGCGGGGTGGCTCGGGTCAGCGCGCGAAGAGGTTGCTTGGGGGGGGGAGGAGGGGGGAGGGAGGGGGGAGGGAGGGGAGGCACGAGCGGGAGGAGGAGTTGGAGGGGGGGGGGGGAGGAGGGGGAGGAGGGGGAGGAGGAGGAGGAGGGGGAGGTGGAGGAGGAGGAGGGATGGAGGAGGAGGAAGGGAGGGAGGAAGGGAGGGATGGAGGGTACGTACGACCACGACGGGACATCATCTTGGGGACTTTCCTCCTCCTCCTCCTCCTCATCCTTTTCCTCCTTCCTCCCCTCTTCACTTACCATCGTCGCCCCCCCCACTGCTCAATATACGCCTTATTTGGCGGGGGGGGGGTGCGCGCCCTGGCGAGCAGGTACAACGCGGGCGCGGCGCTGCTGGGCGTGGCGTTCGGCGCGTGGGACGCCCCCGAGATGAGGGGGCGAGCGCCCGGCGCCGCCAGCCCCGAGGCCGGCGGCAGCGTCGGTGCCACCCTGCCGCCCTTCGGAAGGGCCGGCCCGAGAGGAGGAGCAGGAAGTTCCTGCTCCTCCTCTCGGGCCGACCAAAAAAGGGGGGATCGGGAAAGGGGGGGGGGGTACGAAAGCTGCTGCGTGCAGCGGGCTTCGGCCCCGCCGAGGGGCCCATTCCTCGATACATGGCCGCCTCCGGCGCCGGGGGGCGCCGGGAGAGTCAGCTCCGTGAGCTGCTTCTCAGACCCCCTCCTTTGCCCTGACCTTCCAGAGGGCTACAAAATAGCACTCCAGACCTATAGATCTATCTGGACTGGCACCAGGACGTCGACGTCCTAATTCTTTTCGAGGTTTGAGGCAGTCCAGATAGATCTGAAGGTCTGGAGTGTTATTTTTTAGCCCTCCTGGAAGGTCAGGGTGCTGTCCCCCCCTTTCGCCCGGCCCGAGCGTCGGCGCCACCCTGCCGTCCTTCTTGCCCCTCCTCCTGCCCTTCCTGGTCGTTCCTGTGCGTCGCCGCGCCATCTTCAGGAGGGAAAAAAACACAGACACAATTTCTCGTCGATTCCCCAGAAAATATGGGAAAATATGGGAAGTGGGGGGAAGACGGAAACCCAGAACCTATGAGACAATATGGGGGATATTTTTATTTGTGTGTATTTATTTGTGTGTCCCAGGGCCCCTTCACTCCTGCTTTTCCTGGTCGTTTCTGTGCGTCGCCGCGCCACCTGTTCCGACGCGCGGCCTTCCGTCTTGTGGAGGGCGCCGCGGCCACCGGGGCAAACTCCGCTTCGGGCGCAGGGCTTGCCGTTGGCTTTGCCGCGGCGCCGCTGCTGCGTCTCCTGGGGCGCGGGGCGCCTGGTTTGCCGTGGGTTGGAGCCGCGGTGTCGGCGTCGTGCACCTGGGCGCGTCGAGAACAGGCGGCGCAGCGGCATGTGCTGGCTAGCCCATTCGTGCGTGCCGGGGGAGGCTCTGAACCAGGCGATCGTGAAACTGAGATGTTGCCACTCCGTGCTCGTGAGCTCCGAGCTCACGGGTTGACGTTCCACTCTTGTCAGAGGTTGCGTGCAGAGTTGCTGGATCAGCCGCAGTGGCACGGCACACACAGTCGGCCCAGATCAGTAGGTCGACCCTGCCACATCAAGGGTGCCCTTGTGTCCTGTGTCTCGCAACCCATGCTTCCTACATTCCTGCGGCAATGTGGCCCTCGGAAGGGTTTTGTGTCCTTTTGCGTGTCCTGTCCAATCGAGTCCGACTGTGCAGCGCTCGACTTCAGGCGTTGCGCTGAGCTCTCGTGGCTTGCCAGCTGAGCAGCCAGTAAGGTGGTTTCATCACCTCGCCCCCCCCCCAGGTTCAGGAGGAAAAGAATCACACAGACACAATTAATCGTCGACTCCCCCAAAAAATATCGGAAAATATGGGAAGTGGGGGGGAAGACAAAAACCCAGAAAATATGTGAACATATGGGGAGTCATGTTATTTGTGTGTATTTATTTGTGTCCCAGGGCCCCTTCGCAGGTGCGTGGAGCTCTCACCTGCATGCCAGGCCTGCGGGGCGCCAGCCCTCTGAGTGGGGCGCTTCCAGGAGTGAGCTTGCCCGCCTGCGCAGGGAAGCGGCGGAGGGGCCTTGGGGAGGGGAGGCCGCACGGGGCTTGACGACCTCTGCCGTCCGTCAGCTCGCGCTGGCACGGCAACGAGTTGCTCTCCAGGTGCCCTCGGAGATCTCCGGGTGCCCCCGGGGTGAGCCAGGCCTCCGTGGATGTGCCTCCTCGATCGGTCTGCGTGCCCTTGCTCTGCCTGCCCAGCCTGGTACCCGCAGGTCGACCTGCGAGAAGTCGGCGGGCCATTCGGGAGGAGGGTGCAGTGCAGCAGCCCTGACGCATCCTCATCCTCTTGGCTCTTCGTACCAGCAGCCTTGGCGAGCTCGTTTTCCCTGTTGTCACCGTCGTGGGCCCTGGACGATCGAATAGCGCTAGAACAACGCTAGGTCGTTTAGCATGTTGAACTGCGTGTTGTAGCGTTTGTTGCTGTATTGCTTTGCAGGGTGATGATGATGGTGATGATGATGATGATGATGATGATGATGCTGATGAGAATAGTAGTGCGAATAATAATAATAATAATAATTATAATAATAATAATAATAATAATAATAATAATAATAATAGTAATAATAATAATAATACTAATAATAATAAGAAGAAGAAAAACAATAATAATGAGTCATCATCGTCCTCATCCTCATCCTTCTGTTGCGTGCTCCGCGTGTGAATGGTGCACAGGGCTCCTGTTGGGCAGGCGGGGGAGGACGTACGGGGCGCCCTGAACCTTTAAGGAGACCGTCGGTCTCCAAACAGTGCCTCCCCCGGGGCGCTCTGTAGCACGCCACTGGGGCGACACAGGCAACTCTGTCTTCACTGGGTTGTCGGCGGCGCGCCCAGGGGGAAGTGAGAGTGTGCAGGCCTTCTCAGAAGACGGCGGGGCTTCTCAGAAGCCCTCTTGCCCTTGAGCAGCCGTCTGCGTCTTCGGAGAAGGCACAGACAGCTTCTCAGAAGTTCAAAGGCCTTCCGAGAGAAGGTCGGCCCCCTCTGACTTTCCCCTACAGTGGCATACCATGGCAAGAAACACCCAGCTTGCCTCCACGATGCCCTGGGTGTCTTGGTTTTCGATGGTTTTGCTTTGGAAAGCGTGACGTGCCCGCAGCAAACATCAGTGGACCTCCTGGGGTCTGAGGGTTGGGTTTCTCGTGGAAGATTTCTTGTGGTCCGGCCTCCACTGTACAGTCAGGAACTTTGGCTTAGCGGGTCGCGGCGAGTTCTGGCCCACTACGCTTCGGCGCGGCACGCTGTCCATATCCTGGTCCCTAGGCTGATGTTCCAACCTATTTGAGCCTTAACCACCAAAAAAGAGTTTCGAGCACCAACAAAGCGCCGACATTTGGAGGTTTTCAGGTGTCGGGCCCTGGATGGCGATGCTCGTTCGACACCGTTTCGATACTTTCCTGGGCGCTCAAAATTGTTTATGAGAGCAACATCAACCTTGATTAGGGTCAAGAACTTTGGTTCAGCGGGTCGCGCCGCCAGTTCTGGCCCACCACTCGGCGGCGAGCGAGAGGGAGAAATGAGAAGGAGGAGACCTTCTCTTGGAGTCCCCTTGGGGTAACTTTGGGAGGTCTTGGGGCGCTCTTGGAGATCCAGGAGGCCGCCCACAGGAAATTTCCGGCATCCGATGGGGAGGCTTGCCCGCCACTGTTGCGGGGCATTACCACATGGGCTGGCCCGCGCGCGCGAACTGGGTGAAGAGCGAACAGCACACACCCATACCCATTGGGGGGACGAAGGGGGCTATGGGTGCGTGTTGTCGGATGGGGGTCCCCGCTCGAACGGAATCCTCCCCCGCGGCCCGACAACCCGCACCCATACCCATAGCCAGTCCTCCTCCCTCCGAGACCCATATGGTCACGGGTGCATGCTGTTCGTTCGTCGCTAGTAGCATACGAAGAATCTGGAACCAAGCTGGAAATTCTAGCACGCCGTTGGCCCGTGGCGCCGGCGAAATTGCAAGAAAGAGAGATGGACGACGAGGCGAAGAAGGCGGAGGAAAAGGAGGAGGAGGAGGAGAAGGAGGAGGAGGAGGAGGGGGAGGAGGAGGAGCTGGAAATAGAGGACGAGGAGGAGGAGGCGACGGCGCGGGCCCTTCGCGCGCGCGCGTTCCCCGCGCAGGCAGCAGCGCCTGACGGCCCGGGCGCCGGCATGGCGCCAGCGAGCGCCCCTGCGCCAGGCGGCGCCGGCGCAGTCGCTGGGCCCCCGCGGGGGGCGGCGGCGGCGGCGGCGGAGCTGCCCGCGGCGCCGCGGGAGCTGGGCCTCTGGCGGACGGAGGGGCGCGGGCACGGGCTTTGGGGCGCCTTGCGCTGTGGAAGTCGAGGAATGGAGAGGGTGCATGCTGCGAAATAATTCCCAGACGTCTCAACACTGGTTCAAGCATGCTGAAAACATGGAAAAAACATGTTTGACATCTGTCTAGAACAAGTTTTACACATGTTAACACATGTTTAATTCAATGATCGTATTGTTAGAGTGTGCATTGTCATGGCATCCACAAGCCTTGACGACAGGGCCGTTTTTTTATCGGTTCCGACGCCGTTTTTTACCAGTTCCGTCGCCGTTCTTTTACGGGTTCCCGCTCCGGTTCCAATCCTGGAGCCGTTTTTGTTGCCGTTTCCGGTCGCGTTTTTTGCCGTTCCCATTTTCAAGGGACACTTTTTTGGGAAACGGTGAAAAAACGGCCCTGCCGTTTCCGGGGCCCACTAAGACCGGCACCGATGTCCGACGCTCTGGAGAGCAGTTGAGCATGTTTGGCCCAGGAGGGAAAAAACACGCCGACACAATTAACCGTCGATTCCCCAGAAAATGTTGGAAAGTATGGGAAGTGCGGGGGGAAGACAGAAACCCAGAAACGATGGGAAAATGTGGGGAATCCTGCTATTTGTGTCTATTTATTTGCGTGTCCCAGGGCCCCTTGAGATGTGTAGGTTCTGCGAAGTTGCGGCGGTCGGGGAGAGGTGGTCTTCGTCTCGGGCTGCAGGGCCACCAGCAGAGTCACGGTCGGGCCGAGGCAAAAGGGCGAGGTCGGTTCGGGGAGGGTGCCCCAGTGTTCTTCGTGTTTGTGGGATGTTTTTGTGCATCCTGGTGAGGGTACCCTCGCATGTTCTGCGTGTTTTTGCCGGCGGAGGGTCTCAAGTTCTTGTCAGGGTGTCACTTGATGGGGCGGGCGATTCTTCATGGGGGGGGCCGCGAGGGCTGCAGAAAAGGGGACCGTTGGGGCTTCTACAGAAGTATATACATGTATATATATATATACATATACATATATATATATGTATACATATATATATATATAGAGAGATCCAAGTATGTATATATATATATATATATATATATATGTATGTATGTATGGGTGTATGTCTGTATGTATGGATGTATGTCTGTATGTATGTATGTCTGTATGCTTGTGTATATGTGTATATAGATGTGTATGTGTATGCCTCCTTGCCCGCTCCTGGGCCCAGGCTGGGCCAGGCCTGGGGCAGCGCACAGGAATCGCTCTCGCCGCTCTACACCCCGCATGGCAAGGGCGAGCAACTTTCCAGGGTTACTCCTTGCATCCCTCCCCTTCGGCTTATGGTGTTCCAACCTACTTTAGCTTTGATCACCAGAAAGAATGTTGAGTGTCCACAGAAGTATCGAAACTCGAGGGTTTTCGCGTGACGGGCCCTGGGAGACACTCGTCCGACACTGTTTCGGCACTCTTTCGACACTCTTTGACACTTTTCCGGGTGCTCGAAATTATTTCTGGGATGCGGTCCTTAAGTAGGATGGGGACAACATAACCCTTCGGCCCATCCTGGCCGCTTTCGCTGGCTGCGCCCCGCCCGCAAAAGTGTCGACATGGTCTTCCAAGGCCCTGGCCTCCTTACCGTTCGTCCCTCTGATGCGGACTCGCTCTTTCTCTGGCCGGCCCCCGCGGGAAGGGTCGAGAAGTTCTGGGGCCCGCGTCGCGAGCAACGTCACAGCGGCAGACGTCTTGGGGGGCACGCGCGGCGCGGGCAGGTCCGGAGGGAGCCAAAACACACAGACGCAGCGAAGCGCCGATGCATCGCTAATGCGGCTCGATGAGGTGCCCGTGCTCTCCCACGCCAGCGAGTCGCCGATGTATCGGCGATGCATCGCCGATACAGGGAGGAGGAGGAGGAGGAGGAGGAGGAGGAGGAGGAGGAGGAGGAGGAGGAGAAGGAGGAGGAGGAGGAGGAGAAGGAGGAGGAGGGGAGGAGGAAGGGAGGGAGGAGGAGGAGGAGGAGGAGGAGGAGGAGGGACGAGGAGGGGGGAGGAGAGGAAGGAGGAGGAGGAGGAGAGGAGGAGGAGGAGGAGGAGGAGGAGGAGGAGGAGCAGGAGGAGGAGGAGGAGGAGGCCCGCCCGTGCCTGCGGGGCCTCTCGTGCCCGCGTGTCCGGCGCAGTGCCGAGCACAGGGCCGCCCGCGGCGCGCCTGTGCGCTGCAGCGGTCCCCTCCGTGGGTCACCCCCCGGGGGGCGCGAGGAGGAGCGCGCTTCTCACGCCTCACGGCCGGCATCGCTCGGACGTGTGCCTGTGTCCTCGGCGAGAGCCATCGGGGGCCCTCCTGGACCATCGAGCAAAAAACAAAAGCCCATCGAGGAGGACCCTCCTGGACCATCGAGCAAGAACAAAAGCACGCACGAGACCGAGAAGTGCACGGGAAAAGGGCGTCCGAGCGATGGCAAGCACGGCTCGGGTTGGAGAGGCGCCCTCCTCCCGGGCGGCGGCACGAGGGCGCGAAGGCGACCGCGCGCCGCACACCGCGGTGTGCGATGCGCGGCAGTTTGGTGGTCTGCGTCCTGGCTGGGCCCATTCCCAGGCCCAGCATTATGTCGGGCCTGTCCCCCTGCAGGGGGATTTTCGACGAGAAATATAAACATACCCCAAAAATACCCCAAGAAGGTCGAACAATACCCCAAAATTCGTCCCCAGACTATTTTTGTAGCATTTTTTGACAATTTGGGGAGTTTTTGTTTTTTCGTCGACAATCCCCCTGTAGGGGGACAGGCCCGACTTAAGCCCAGCATCGTCGGGTGCATGCCCCCTTTGGCCAAGCCAGGAGCGGAGAGGTGCGCATCCGTCGATCCTGGGCCCAGGATTTCCAGGGCCAGGAACCGGGTGCGCGTGTACAGTCGACGTCCGCATGCCTCCCCCATCGAAGGTGACCCTTGGACCTTTCATGGAACGCTGTCTGACCAGGAGCTCGAGGCGGATCCACACGTGGCGGCAAGGACTCTCCAGGGCCCCCAAAGAGTGGTGAAATACGTCAAATGCTGTTATACTCATTGTCATGCGCCTCCTCCTCCTCCTCCTTTCTTTCGTTGCGCGGACTTAGATCGGATGATCTTGGCGTCTGTCCTTCTCCTCCTCCTCCTCCTCCTCCTCCTCCTCCTCGAGGACAGGAGGAGGGCGACTCGGTCGGACAACGGGCCACAGAGGTGGGCACCGAAGCTGCCCCTGGCGGCTCGCCAACGACATCCACGCAACGACGACGACGACCTCGACGATCTCGACGACGATCCTGCGGACGCCGCTGCTGGCAGCGACCACGAAGACCACAACGACCACGACGACCACGATGGCCACGTCGGCCACGACGGCCACGGCGATCGACGACGACGACCACAGCCACGACAACCGCCATTGCGACGACGACCCACGACGACAACGGCGATTGACGACGATCACCACGACGACCGACGACGACGACGACGACGACGACGACGACGACGACGACGACTTCGACGACGACGACGACGACGACGACGGCGACGACGACGACGACGACGACGACGGCGGCGACGACGACGACGACGACGACGACGACGACCACCGACGACGAGCCGCGCGCGAGGGGAGGCCCTGCTCACCGCCCCGGGTGCGGCCCTGGCGCTCCAGCTGGGCCGCAGGGCCCGCGAGGAGCGGACACAGGGGGGCGAGGGCAGCTAAGAGGAAGGGCCGGGCGAGACGCCAGCGGCGATCCTCCTCCTCCTCCTCCTCCTCCTCCTCCTCCCTCGCCACTGTCTCCTCCTTTTCCTCCTCCTCCTCCTCCTCCTCCTCCTCCTCATTCTTGCCCTTCTCCTCCTCCTCCTCCTCCTCCTCCTCCTCCTCCTCCTCCTCCTCCTCCTTGCCTCCTCCTTGCCTCCTTCGGCTCGCTCGTCCTCCCTTCCTCGCCCCTCCTCATCCTTCTCCTTCTCCCCCTCTCCCGGCGCTCCCTCTCCGCGCTCCTTGTCCCCAGGGCTCCCGTTCCTGCACGCTGATCCTCTCCTCCTCCGCCGTCCTCCTCGCCCCCCCCCCCCCCCCCGCGCGCCCTCCCCTCCCCCCCCCCCGGTCCCGCGAGATCGGTGCCCCTCCCTCGGCGTTGGCCCTGGCGGCGCTGCCCTCGCTGTCGTGCCCGCTGCTGCTGTACCTCCTCGGGCGCCGCGGGGGGGCGTGGGCGCAGACCTCCTCCTCCCCAGCCTCCTCCCGCCTACTCCTCCCCCCTTTTCTCCTCTCTCCCCCGTCTCTCACCTCCCCTTGCTCCCCCGTTCCTCCCTCCCAGCTCCTGCTCCTCCTGCCCCTCCCTGATGCCCGTCCTCTGCTTTCTTCACCTCGTGCGGTCTCCTCCTCCTCATCACCCTCCTTGCCTTCCTCCTCCTCCTCCTCCTCCTCCTCCTCCTCCTCCCTTCCCGCTCCTGCTCCTCCTGCCCCTCCCTGTTGCCCGTCCTCTGCCTTCTTCACCTCGTGCGGTCTCCTCCTCATCATCATCACCCTCCTTGCCTTCCTCCTCCTCCTCCTCCTCCTCCTCCTCCTCCTCGCCCATCCCTCCACCCGCCCCTCGCTCGCGTCCCCGCGCGGAGAGGAGGAGTGCGCAATTAGTGGCAGCAGAAGGAGGCGGAGGGAAGGGAGGAGGAGGAGGAGGAGGCGATAATGCCAGCTTGTGATTAACAAAAGGCCCCCCCCCCCTCCCACCCCGTGGGCTGATGAATACACCCCGCGGGGCGCGATACCTTTTTTTAATCACGCGCTCCAGGGGGAAGGAGGAGAGAGGAGGGGGAGGGGGGAAGGAGGAGAAGGAGGAGGACGAGGAAGAGGAGGAGGAGGAGAGGGAGAAGGAGGAACAGGAGGAGGAAGAGGCGGAGCAGGAGGAAGAGGAGGAGGAGGAGGAGGAAGGGGGGGTTGCAAAGCCTGCTGCGCGCAGCTGGTTTCGGTCGCCCTGTCGAAGGACGCATGGCCGCTTTCGGCGCCAGGAGGCGCGTGGAGCATCGGCGACGTGAGCTGCTTGGCAGATTCCCCCTTTGCTGCGCCCCACTTTCGTCCCTCCCGCCTTGCCCGCAGGCCGCATCGGCTTCGACAGACGGAAGGGCGCCCTGGCTCGCCTGTTGCCTCCAAACACCCCTCCCTTGCCCCATTGTTGGCGGCAGGGCGTCGGCGCTGAAAAACCGGCGCCGCCCTGTTGATTTTCAAGATGGTGGGCGCCACCCCGCGATTCGCCCGAGCAAGGGAATTATTGTTGTTTCAATCGCGCGCCCCCCACGGGTTCATTAATCACAAGCTGACAAGAAAGGTCGTCGTCGCCGCCGCCGTCGTCGTCGTCATCTTCTGTCGACGTTGCCCGTCGTCGTCGTGGTGCTTTTGTGTGTGTCGCCGTGGTGCTTCTGTGTGTCGCCGTCGTCGGTTTCCATCGGTGGCCGAAGGCTTCCGGAAAGGGTCTTGTCGGTGTTCTCTTCGGGATGCCCGGCGGAGTCCCCAGCAGATCGGGGCGCGCGCCTCCGTTGCCTTCGGGCGCCAGGACCTTCACAGATCGGCCTAGCCCGAGAACGCACGCGTAACGATGGGGGCCGCCAGTTACCTGTCGGTCGTTGAAAATTTGTATTTTTCTGCACTTCCAGATCCTGGTCTACTTTCGGTGCTTTCCTACCTCAATGGCCGAGTGGTTTCCCCTTCAGGGGGCGGGCGGAAGCCCAACTTATTTCCAACGCCTTCATACTTCATGGTTTTGTTCCAGCTTCTTCCGACCAACGGGTAGTGTCGTGAGTCTTGTGTCCAGCGTCGCTTCTGCTCACGACTCAGGGGTCCCCAGCATCGCTTTTGTGCCAAGTCGGGATCTTAGCCCATCCGACCCTCGGGTGGGCAGCCAAGTGGGTCCGAGTCCAGACGTTGGCGAGTTCGGCCACCGAGTGGGCTCGCTCCTGGGCTCGCTCGGCGACCGAACGCGCGGCTCAAACTCCAAACGGGTTCAGGGGGGAACCCTTGGGGAGTCTACTTCAAGTTCCGTAAATTGTTGAAGCCCACCAAGGATTGCCGAAGACGTCTGCCCAAGCCGCCGAGAAAAGGGAAAAGGCAACAGCACAGGGCGCTGGCAGGGCCGTGCTGGGCACTGCGGGCCCAGTTCCCTCACCGACCGCGCCGATTTCCCAGGCGGGCCGGCGTTTTTTTGCCTTGCTCCCACTGAAGCCCCTGGGACCCCCACCAGAATACCCCCGCACACACAGTCAAAATCAATCCATCTCCTCCCTCCTCCTCCGTCCCTCCCCCTCCCCTCTTCCCCCTCCCCCGAAGCCGACCTCCAGATTCACTCCCGGAGCGCGTCCTGCTCAGGATCTCCAGGTGGGTCCAGCCGCGGGCGGCGACGAGCGGGCACAGGGCGGCGCGAGAGAGAAGCGACGCGCGTCGCGTCCTGCTCAGGATCTCCAGGTGGGTCCAGCCGCGGGCGGCGACGAGCGGGCACAGGGCGGCGCGAGAGAGAAGCGACGCGCGTCTCCTCCTCCTCCTCCTCCTCCTCCTCCTTCCTCCTTCCGTCCTCCTCCTCCTCCTCCCTCCTCCTCCCCCCTCCTCCTTTTTCCTCCTCCTTTTCCTCCTCCTCCTCCTCCTCTCCTCCTCCTCCTCCCTCCGCCCTCCTCCCTCCCTCCCCCCTCCTCCTCCTCCTCCTCCTCCGTCCTCCTCCTCCCTCCTCCTCCTCCTCCTCCTCTCCGCCTCGCCCCTCCCCTCCCCTTCCCCTCCCCCTGGCCTCCTCCTCCTCCTCCTCCTCCTCCCTACTCCTCCTCCTCCTCCTCCTCCTTCTCCTTCCCCCCCTCCTCGAGGATGTGGCACGTGGCGAACCCAGACCTCCGACTAACTCAGCGCTGTTCGGAGGTGGACGGACCTCCTGCCCCGACACGTCGATTCAGGACTTGGCCGTTGTCGGTTCGCGAGAGGGCGTCGCGGCCGTCATTGTTGCGGCTCCAGGCCCGTCGGTTTCGGTCCCAGGCCGTTTTCATTAAGGGGAGCTTTGCTAAAGGGAGGTTTGTCCACCGCCACTCGGTCCCAGCAGCCCTCGGCAAGGACAAGCTCCTCGGCCCGCGTGTGTGTATGTCGGACAGTCCTTGACGGCACTCGGGCCCAGACACGGCCCCCGCAGACGCCGAAAGTTACAACCAACGGCGAAGAACACAACGCAGACATACAGCCGGGGCGCTGAAGAAGGAACCCTTTTCGTTGGGGAGGGGCTCGGTGTTCCTTGATTGTTGCAAAGTTTGCCTCGGGTTTCCCTGAGGCTCTCCATCGGAAATCGAAGTTTAACTTCTGGGAAAAGGGGGCCTCGTTCCTTATGTATCGTTCCTTAGGGCAACGCCCCGACGGTATGAGCGACGCACAAAAGAGGGGGTGTCCGAGCCGACCTTGGCGCGCAAGCTGCTCGCGTCCGGTCGGGCGTGGGCGCCCTCGCTTCCAGTGTGGCGTGCTGCGCCGGCGGCCCGGGTAAGCCGCGCGGCGTAAGGTCGCTGTGTGCCCTCTCGCGCAAGGCCCCTTTTTTATCCTCGCCGCCCCTCCAAGACTGCAGTCGGGGCCCTGAAGAAGGAGCCCTTTTCGTTGGGGAGGGGCGGCGTGTTCCTTGATCGTTTCGCAGCTTGCCTTAGGCTTTCCTTAGGTTTTCGAAGGGGCATCGAACTTTAACGGATGGGAGAAAGGGGCCTCGTTCCTTATTTAGCGTTCCTTAGGTCAACGCCCCCACTGTATGGCATCTCGCGCAAGACCCCTTTTTATCTTCACCGCCCATCTAAGACTAACGCCACAGTCGGGAGAGGCTGGGACAGAGATACGTAATTCCAGAGCGCTCCCAGCGACCTGGTCGTGCGCGCGGGGGCGGCTGTGGTGCCGGAGCCACACGGCGGGGGGGGGGGCGTGCCGGGCGGCGGGGGGGGGGCGTTACGTCACACCCACCTCCCCGCACCCCCCCCCCCCCCCCCCCACATGACGCCCGTCATCGCCGAAGATAAAGAAACGCTCTCCCAGCGCCGCAGCCAGGAGAGGCTGGGACCGGGATGCGTAGTTCCAGAGCGCCTTTCCAGCGACCCGGAGCGGCCGCGGCGCCCGACTCCTGGAGATCTCCGACTCATTTAGGGGGCTCCCGAGCGAAGTGAACCCCACCCTCCCCCTCAGACATCGTGGGGGGTAGGGGTAGGGTTCGCCTGCTGCCCCCCCTATCATTCCGGTCCGCTGCTGGCCCGGTCTTGGCTTCGCCTTGCGTGTCCCCCGAGTCGCCAGAGGCTTGGCAGGTGGCCGGGGCAGGGCAGGGGCCACCCCACCGAGGCGGCATTCCGGGCGTGGTGCGACGACGACGACGACGAGGACGACGACGAGGACGACGACGAGGACGTAGACGACGACGACGACGACGACGACGACGACGACGACGACGAGGAGGGTTCAGCGGACGCGGCACAATCTCCGAAGAATAGACCCCCTGAGATCCTTCAGCTCGGCGATCTGGCCCCTGAGCGTCTCCAGGGCGACTCGGGAGGCGACATGAGCGCCTCTCTGGCCCCTAATCCTCGCCTTCCCAGTCGCCATGGAGGCGCTCAAGGGCCAGATCGCTGAACTGATGGACCTCAGGGTGCGCACCGAAGAATACAGTCGGGGCGCTGAAGAAGGAACCCTTTTCGTTGAGGAGGAGCTCCGTGTTCCTTGATTGTTTTATAGCTTGCCTTAGGTTTCCCCTCGACTTTCGATGGGAAATCGAAGTTCAACTTATGGAAAAAAGGGGCCTCGTTCCTTATTTAGGGTTCCTCAAGTCAACGCCCCGACTGAAGACCCCCGCGAGGGAGGGAGGGCAGGGGCTACCCCACCGGAGCGGTACTCCGGGCGTGGTATGACGGCCGGTTGCCGCGCCCGCAGTAGCCGCGCCGCGGGCGTCTTGGCCGGCAGAAAGGAGCAGCGGCTGCAGCAGGGCGAGGAGGGGGAGGGAAGGAGGCGGAGGAGGAGGAGGAGAGGGGGGCAGGAGGAGGAGGCGGGGGGAGGGAGGGGGAGGGGGGAGGGGGGGGGGGGGGGAGGGGGAGGGGGGTAGGGGGAGAGGAGGATGGGAGGAGGAGGAGGAGGAGGAGGAGGAGGAGGAGGAGGATGAGGAGGAGGAGGAGGAGAAAGAGGAGGAGGAGGAGGAGGAGGAGGAGGAGGAGCAGGAGGGGGAGGAGCAGAAAGAGAAAGAGAAAGAGAAAGAGAAGGAGGAGGAGGAGGAGGAGGAGGAGGAGCAGGAGCAGGAGGGGGAGTAGGGGGAGGAGGGGGAAGGAGAGGGAGGGAGGGAGGGAGGGGAGGCGGAGGAGGAGAGAGGAGGAGGCGGCAACGACTAGGACCGAATCGGATGCAGAAGTGTGGCCCGCACTGGGCCAGAAACAGGAGCAGCGGCTGCATCAAGGGGGGGATCAGCATCCTGCAACCGATCCCCGCGCCCACTGAGCAATGGAGCTCAGCGCGCCACCAGCCCGCGCCCCAAGGTGGACAGGGGCCCCGCGAAACCCGAAGGAACAAACAGATATGGTCCAGGGCCCGTCGACCCCCCCCCTCTATATGGATCGGGCCGCCCTCATTCTCCCGATGGGTGCCCCTCGCACCTGTGTGTGTTGTGTGTGTTGTGTGTTGTGTGTTGTGTGTTGTGTGTTGTGTGTGTTGTGTGTGTTATGTGTGTTGTGTGTGTTGTGTGTGTTGTGTGTTGTGTGTGTGTGTTGTGTGTTGTGTGTGTTGTGTGTGTGTGTGTGTTGTGCTTGTTGTGTGTGTTGTGTGTGTGTTGTGTGTGTTGTGTGTGGTGTGTGTTGTGTGTGTGTTGTGTGTGTTGTGTGTGTTGTGTGTTGTGTGTTGTGTGCTGTGTGTTGTGTGTTGTGTGTTGTGTGGTGTGCGGTGTGTGTGTGTGGTGGTGTTGTGTGGTGTGTGTGTGTGTTGTGTGTTGTGTGTTGTGTGTTGTGTGTTGTGTGTTGTGTGTTGTGTGTTGTGTGTTGTGTGTTGTGTGTGTGTGTGTGTGTGTGTTGTGTGTGTGTGTGTGTGTTGTGTTGTGTGTTGTGTGTTGTGTGTGTGTGTGTGTGTGTGTGTTGTGTGGTGTGTTGTGTGTTGTGTGTTGTGTGTTGTGTGTTGTGTGTTGTGTGTTGTGGTTGTGTGTTGTGTGTTGTGTGTGTGTTGTGTGTTGTGTGTTGTGTGTTGTGTGTTGTGTGCTGTGTGCTGTGTGCTGTGTGCGTGTGCGTGCGTGCTTGCGTGCGTGGGCGTGCGTGCCTGCGTGCGTGCGTGCGTGCCGTGCGTGCGTGCGTGTGTGTGAGTGTGTGTGTGTGTGTGTGTGTGTGTGTGTGGGTGTGTGTGTGTGTGTGTGTGTGTGTGTGTGTGGTGTGTGTGTGTGTGTGTGTTGGTTGTGGGGGGGGGGGGGGCTGCTGTGGAACCCTCATGGGGGTCCATTCTTCGGGGCCTCGCGCCGCGTGCGCAAAATCCTTGTGGTCATCGCAGTGTCTTGCGAGACCTTCAAACTGTTGTGCGCTTTTCACTTCAGGCTAAACTGAGCATGGACGCGCTCGTCCCGGGCGGCCCTGCCTTCTACGCGGAAGCCTGCCAGAAGCTTTCGCAGTTGAGCGCCAACGCTCCTCCTTTCATTCAAAAAGACACCACGCGGCTTTGCGCGGCACAGGGCTTCACCTTCCTCCCCACGTTGGTGGAACCCCCTACGGCGGAGGGTGGGACCGCGAGGCACGCAGTGCCTCTGGGGTCTTGGCCAAGCGGGTGGCTGACGCCACGGGGGATGACGTCGCAGCAGTTGCAAACCAGCGCGCCCAGCGCCCTCCCGTTTCCTTGCGCAGGGAGAACGTGCGGGCGGTGCTGCGGCGCCCCCCGACCCAGCCTGACTGGGCGGGAGTGGCAGCGGCCCGCCTGGCTGGGGCCACGGGTGTCTCCATGGCGGACGCCGTGTGAGGCGTCCCCAGCGCTGCCTAGCGCCCCCCGCCCCCCCCCCCTTCTTGCTGGGCAGCACGGACGCCCACCGCGCCCTTCCGCCCACCGGCGATGCTCTCGTAGCCGACGTCCTCCTGGTCGTTCTGGCCTGCCGGGCCCTGCCCAGGCGGACGGCGGGGCCGCGGGGTCCCTCCGCTTCCGCCTCCAGGCCAGGCGGCGGCTGCGCTGGCCGCGGGCGAGCCGCGCCAAGCCGCGGCGGGTATTAGAATTGATTGTGATGATGAAAGAATCTCGAGATCCAAAGAGAACACAAATCTCTGCTTGCTCGAGGGATCGCAAGATTCCAAAGAAGCGTCCGGATCTTCCTGTCCGCGCACGAGAGCAGGACCATGAGCCTCGTCCCTCACCCCTGAACGTCGAGATTCCGCCCCCCCCTATCCCGCGCGCCTCCCGCTCCTGTTCCCTCTCCTCTTCATCCGCCCGCGCAAAAACGGGGAAACGCAAGAAACGAGTACGCCTGGACTCGGGTTCCGCCCTGGCTTTTGGCAGTCCAGTCTTCGCGAGATGTTTGCTGAGGGGGCTCGCGTCACACTTCTGAGTACGCCAGGACTCGAAGAAGAAAAAACGCATAAACATCAAATTGTGGCGCTCCGCACGGATTTCTTGGATCTGCGCTGGGCCCCCCAGGCGGCGCCTCCGGCGCCGCCCCTGCCGCGCTCCGCGCGCCAGGGAGGGGAGTCCAGCGCAGATCCAAGAAATCCGCGCGGAGCACCAGAAGTTTCTGTTTATGGTTATCTTGTTTTTTCTTCTTCTAAGGACTCGGGTTTGCCGGCGCTTTTTGACGAGCCCGCCCTGGCGTTTGGCGGTCCAGAGTTCGTGGGATGCCTGCAAAGGGAACTCGCGTCACACGTCAGAGTGGGTCTCGTCATTTTCCTGCCGGCCCCATCAGGCCAACCCGAATCTTCCGACTCCGAATCTTACGTTTCACCGCACACGACCCTGGCGAAGGACATCGTTTCAGCGGTGGACCCCTTCGTGATTAACCCCGCTGCCGCAGCGGCACGGGCCTCGGTGCCGCTGATAGTCTCCTCCGTGCTGACATTCGTTCTTGTCGTTATCGTCGCGTTCGGCGCCAGGGAGTTTTCTGAGGTGTGAGCGTTGTTTTTTGTGGCGAGTGTACCCGTGGGGTGTCTCAAATTTCGCCTTGAGCGTTGATGACAAAAGTCCGCCACGTCCGTTTCCAATGCGCGAGTTCCCTTTTTGTTTCCGATTGCGCATCGCATGTCGGAGCGTCGGGTCCGCCATGACACGCGTCGGCGGATAGAGTAAACACAGCACAATGGGACGGGATGGGTGGGAGGGTCAGCATGTCCGATACTCACCACCCACCAAACCACCCCAACCCAACCCGAAGGCTCAGATTTACCCTCGATTTCCAGTTGGGGGCGGGGCGGGAAACATAGAAAAAACACGTGTGGAACCCTTACCCCCCCCAACCCGAAATTCGGGTCTTCGGGTTGGGTTGGGGTGGTCTGGTAGGTAGTCAGGAGGGTCAGCATGTCCGATACTGTGCGAGCGCACCTCCCTTGTCATCTTCCCTTCCTCCACTCCTGCCGCCCCCCGCTCCCGGTGCACCAGCCCCCTCCGATTATTCCCGCTTCTCTCCTGCTCTGCGCACCTCGCTCTGGCCGCAAGGAAGAATGGGACAGCGTGGGCGACACTCGCTGCCACCCGTGCGTGATGCAGCCCCTCTCTTTCAGGAGAGGAAAAAAAGCACACAGACACAATGAATCGTCGATTCCTAGGAAAATATGGGAAAATATGGGAAGTGGGGGGAAGAGAGAAACCCAGAAAATATGTGAAAATATGGGGAAGAACTTTATTTGTGTGTATTTATTTGTGTGTCCTTGGGCCCCTTCACTCTTTCCCAAGACCCCCGACGACCCCACTCCTCCATTCCTGTTGGAGCCGCCGGCCCTCGGAGCCAGCCGCCGGCCTCTTCCTCGGGCCCGGCCCTGCACCCTGCTGTACTCCCGGCCCTGGGGCCCAGGAGCGGCTTCCCGACGCCCCGACTCGAAAACCACCTCCGACGTTGCTTGTCGGGGTCGCCATGTGAGCGACGCAACAACGGTGTCGTTTTCGCCGGCACTGGCGCGTAAGCCGCGGCGTAAGGTCGCTTCATCGTCTCGCGCAAGATCCGTTTTGATCGTCGCTCATGTGGGCAGACTTGGCATCGCTCGGACGTGTGCATTTTGTCCTCGGCGAGGACCGTCGAGGACCATCCTGGACCATCGAGCAAAAAAAAACACGCACGAAACCGAAAAATGCACGGGCAATGGACGTCCGAGCGATGGCGCGTTTGATAATCGCTCATGTGGGCAGAAGTCCAGCCGAAGCCCGTTCAGAATCTGGCCTTCAGTCGGGCCCGTCCCGCTACAGGAGGAATGTTCACCAATAGTCCCGATGGTCTGGGGACTATTTTTTATAGCATGATTTGACGATCTTGGAGTATGTTTTGAGCATTTTTTGTTTTTGGCGGCGCGCACAAGGGGGTAGGGGGAGGGGGGAAGGCTTCTTAGAAAGAGGCTGCTTCTTAGAAGGCGCAGGCCTTACATCCACAGACAAGGCCCGCGCTTTCTTAGAAGCAGCCTCCTTCTAAGAAGCCTTCCCCCCTCCCCCTATCCCCCTCTGCGCACGGCCGAAATTTGTCGCCCGAAATCCCCCCCCTTGTATGGGGGACAGGCCCGACGTAACGCCCGGCTCCCCGAGCCGCGCCCGGCCGGCCAGCACGCGGAGACGCCCCCGAGCGCTCCCCCAAAAACGCTCCCCCGGGCGCCCGCGCGCCGGGCCCCCCCCCCCACCCGCTCTGCGGCGGCACGCCCGATCAGGGGCAGCGATAGGGGCAGGGGAAGAAGCACACAGACACAATGAATCGTTGATTCCCCAGAGAATGTGGGAAAATGTGGGAAGTGTGGGGGGAGAGACAAGAACCCAGAGAATCTGGGAAAACATATGGTGACTCCTGTTACTTTTGTCTATTGGTTCGCGTGCCCCGGGGCCCCTTCAGAGGAGGAGAAGGCCGTCTCAGGAGGCTCAGAAGGCTCTCGAATCGACTAGACGTAAGAGTGACCTTTCGCCGGCGTGACCTTTGGTGCGGGCACAGGTGGGCCCCCAGACGGCTGAAGGCGAAGCGGCAGCAGCGGCTTGCCCCCCCCCCCCGCTCTGCCAGGGGCACGCCCGAACAGCTGGGCGACGATAGGGGGGGATGGGCATAGGGTTAAGTCGGGCCTGTCCCTCTACAGGTGGGAAGATTCAAGAATAGTAAGAAAATAGTCTGGGGACTATTTTTCAAATATTCTGTGGACATTTTGGAGTATTTTTGGGGTACTTTTTTATTTTTCGTCGAAATTCCCCCCCCGCTCTGCGGCGGCACGCCTGAAAAGCTGGGCGAGGGCTGCTAAAACCGTGGCTGCTCAAACGGCCCTCCCGGAAGGAAGAAACAGCTTCCCGGAATGAGGCGCGGCACGCGGAACAGTCCACGGGCTTCTTCCCGGAAGGACGAAGCCAAATTCCTGGAGGTCGATTTTAGCAGCCACGGATTTAGCAGCCCTTGTCCGGCTTCCGATCTGCGGCGGCACGCCCGATCAGGGGCAGCGATAGGGGGGGGGGCATAGGTGTGGGAACAAAAAGTCAGATGAATATAAACACTCGGAGGTCCGCGCGGATTTCTCGGATCGGCGCCGGAGGCGCCGCCGGGAGGGCCCAGCGCCGATCCGAGAAATCAGCGCGGACCTCCGAGTTGTTATGTTTATGTCATTGTTCGTTCCCCTATAGGGGGGAGGCAACGACCCCCAATCGCTCATTGATCGCCGATAGGGGCCCGATAGCCCCAGCCTGCCTAGGAAGGTGCGGCTTCACTAGACTCTCGAGTGACCTTTCGCCGGCGTGACCTTTGGTGCGGGCACAGGTGGACCCCCAGATGGCTGAAAACGAAGCGGCAGCAGCGGCTTGCGCGCCCAGGTTTGGTCTCCCCGCGGCCCCCAAAAAGCCGCGCACCAAAGGTCACTCTTACCCGGGGTCACTCCTGCGTGTAGCCGGCCGATCAAGGGCAACGATAGGGGGGGATGGGCATATATGGCATAGGGGGGGATGCATCGACCCCCAATCGCCCATTGATCGCCGATAGGGGCCCGATAGCCCCAGCCTGCCCAGGAAGGTGCGGGTTCATTATCGGAGGCCTATCGCCGATCTATCGACGATGTATCACCGATTCCAGGTCGACGCATCCCCCCCTGCGGTGGCACGCCCGAGCGTCACCCAGTGCAGGACGACGCTCGCGTTAAGTCTACAGGGGGGATATTCAAAAATAGTCAAAAAATAGTCTGGGGACGATTTGTTGTCAATTTTTGGATATTTTTGGAACATTGTTTGACTATTGTTTGTTTCGCCCGAACTCCCCCTGTAGGGGAACAGGCCCGAGGTGGGCACCACTCCGATAGGTTCCTCGGTGGCGGGGGTCTGCGCTTGACCTCTGAGTGTCGGGGGCCAAGGCTCAGGAGGGGACAAAGCACACAGGCACCTCGTCGACTCAAAGGAAAATATGGGAAGGGGGGAAGACGAAAACCCAGAAAACAACTTGAACTTAGGGGGGTCCTCTTGGATTTGTGTCTGTCTCTTTGTGTGTGTGAGTGTGTGGGTGTGTGTGTGTGTGTGTGGTGTGTGGTGTGTGTGTGTGTGTGTGTCTATGTGTCTGTGTGTCTGTGTGTCTGTGTGGCTGTGTGTCTGTGTGGCCGTGTGTCTGCGTGTCTGTGTGTCTGTGTGTCTGTGTGGCTGTGTGTCTGTGTGTCTGTGTGTCTTTGTGTGTGTGTCTGTGTGTCTGTGTGTCTGTGTGTCTGTGTGTCTGTGTGTCTGTGCGTCTGTGCGTCTGTGTGTCTGTGTGTCTGTGTGTCTGTGTGTCTGTGTGTCTGTGTGTCTGTGTGTCTGTGTGTCTGTGTGTCTGTGTGTCTGTGTGTTCCTGTGTGTTCTTGTGTGTTCTTGTGTGTTCTTGTGTGTTCTTGTGTGTCTCTGTGTCTCTGTGTCTCTGTGTCTCTGTGTCTCTGTGTCTCTGTGTCTCTGTGTCTCTGTGTCTCTGTGTCTCTGTGTGTCTCTGTGTCTCTGTGTCTCTGTGTCTCTGTGTCTCTGTGTCTCTGTGTCTCTGTGTCTCTGTCTCTCTGTGTCTCTGTGTCTCTGTGTCTCTGTGTCTCTGTGTCTCTGTGTCTCTCTGTGTCTCTCTGTGTCTCTCTGTGTCTCTCTGTGTCTCTCTGTGTCTCTCTGTGTCTCTCTGTGTCTCTCTGTGTCTCCTTGTGTCTCCTTGTGTCTCTGTGTCTCTGTGTCTCTGTGTCTCTGTGTCTCTGTGTCTCTCTGTGTCTCTCTGTGTCTCTCTGTGTCTGTTTGTGTCTCTCTGTGTCTCTCTGTGTCTCTCTGTGTCTCTCTGTGTCTCTCTGTGTCTCTCTGCGTCTCTATGTGTATCTCTGTGTCTCTCTGTGTCCCTCTCTGTGCCTCTGTGTCTCTCTGTGTCTCTCTGTGTCTCTCTGTGTCTCTCTGTGTCTCTCTGTGCCTCTCTGTGCCTCTCTGTGTCTCTCTGTGTCTCTCTGTGTCTCCCTGTGTCTCTCTGTGTCTCTCTGTGTCTCTCTGTGTCTCTCTGTGTCTCTCTGTGTCTCTCTGTGTCTCTCTGTGTCTCTCTGTGTCTCTCTGTGTCTCCCTGCGTCTCTCTGTGTCTCTCTGTGTCTCTCTGTGTCTCTCTGTGTCTCTCTGTGTCTCTCTGTGTCTTTCCGTGTCTCTCTGTGTTTCTATGTGTCTCTATGTGTCTCTCTGTGTCTCTCTGCGTCTCTTTGTGTCTCTCTGTGTTTCTCTCTGTCTCTCTGTGTCACTCTGTGTCTCTGGATTCTCTGTGTGTCTCTGTGTGTCTCTGTGTGTCTCTCTCGTCCTCTCTGTGTCCCCCCCCCCCCCACCCCCCCTCTGTGTGTGTCTGTGTGTGTCTGTGTGTGTCTGTGTGTGTCTGTGTGTGTCTGTGTGTGTCTCTCTGTGTCTCTCTGTGTCTCTCTGTGTCTCTCTGTGTCTCTCTGTGTCTCTCTGTGTCTCTCTGTGTCTCTCTGTGTGTCTCTCTGTGTCTCTCTGTGTGTCTCTCTGTGTCTCTCTGTGTCTCTCTGTGTCTCTCTGTGTCTCTCTGTGTCTCTCTGTGTCTCTCTGTGTCTCTCTGTGTGTCTCTGTGTGTCTCTGTGTCTCTCTGTGTCTCTCTGTGTCTCTCGGTGTCTCTCGGTGTCTCTCGGTGTCTCTCGGTGTCTCTCGGTGTCTCTCGGTGTCTCTCGGTGTCTCTCTGTGTCTGTCTGTGTCTGTCTGTGTCTGTCTGTGTCTCTCTGTGTCTCTGTGTGTCTCTGTGTGTCTCTGTGTGTCTCTGTGTGTCTCTGTGTGTCTCTGTGTGTCTCTGTGTGTCTCTGTGTGTCTCTGTGTGTCTCTGTGTGTCTCTGTGTGTCTCTGTGTGTCTCTGTGTGTCTCTGTGTGTCTCTGTGTGTCTCTGTGTGTCTCTGTGTGTCTCTGTGTGTCTCTGTGTGTCTCTGTGTGTCTCTGTGTGTCTCTGTGTGTCTCTGTGTGGCTCTGTGTGTCTCTGTGTGGCTCTGTGTGTCTCTGTGTGTCTCTGTGTGTCTCTGTGTGTCTCTGTGTGTCTCTGTGTGTCTCTGTGTGTCTCTGTGTGTCTCTGTGTGTCTCTGTGTGTCTCTGTGTGTCTGTGTGTGTCTCTGTGTGTCTCTGTGTGTCTCTGTGTGTCTCTGTGTGTCTCTGTGTGTCTCTGTGTGTCTCTGTGTGTCTCTGTGTGTCTCTGTGTGTCTCTGCGTGTCTCTGTGTGTCTCTGTGTGTGTCTGTGTGTGCCTGTGTGTCTCTGTGTGTCTCTGTGTGTCTCTGTGTGTGTCTGTGTGTGGCTGTGTGTGCCTGTGTGTCTCTGTGTGTCTCTGTGTGTCCCTGTGTGTCTCTGTGTGTCTCTGTGTGTCTCTGTGTGTCTCTGTGTGTCTCTGTGTGTCTCTGTGTGTCTCTGTGTGTCTCTGTGTGTCTCTGTGTGTCTCTGTGTGTCTCTGTGTGTCTCTGTGTGTCTCTTTGTGTCTCTGTGTGTCTCTGTGTGTCTCTGTGTGTCTCTGTGTGTCTCTGTGTGTCTCTGTGTGTCTCTGTGTGTCTCTGTGTGTCTCTGTGTGTCTCTGTGTGTCTCTGTGTGTCTCTGTGTGTCTCTGTG
>CAUYUJ010017701.1:210034-227363 GCA_963575745.1 Prorocentrum cordatum | reverse complement strand
CCGCTGCCCACCTTCTCCTACATCCTCCTCACTCCTGCCCTCTGCCTGCCCATGCCTGGCCCCCTCCCCCCTCCTACCTCCTGGCCTCCCCGTGCCTCCCTGCACCTCCTTCTACGTCGTCCTGCCTCCTGCCTCCTGCGTGCTGGCATGTCACCTCAGACTTCCTCCTACCTTGTCGACGTCGTCGCAGCCGCAGTCCAGAGGAGGAAAGGAGGAGGGAGGGAGAAAGCGGCCAATCCACCAATCCATAACAACAGTTCGACTGGCCCCGACTCGGCCCGACGGGTCCGATGATTGGCGCTGGCTGGCCGGCCGCGAACCTGAGATCGGCAAGTCTGGCAAACGCCCAGAGCGCAACCAACTCCACGATGATAATATGGAGGAGGGGGTAGACGGAGGACGGATGCGGAAAAGCATGGAGCATTGGCATTGGGCACGGGGGCAATGGGGGAGGGGCGGGAAGATGGGGGATCATCGGATCAGGGGGGAGGAGAGAAGGAGAGAAAGAGGAATCTGCCCAACGCTATATAGCTACCTACCTAGTTTGGGCATATTGCCTATGCAAAGGCACTGCCTACCCCTTCTTGCAGGACTGGTCCTGGTCCATTGGCAGCGTCTCTGGAGGATCGCAAAGCTGCCTAAAATATTCAAGCTCGTCCAGTCGATCTGGGGGACAAGACTCGGGCTGCAGACACGACTCATCATCATCTGGCACATCGATGAAGCCCCCCAACTCAGCTAGCCTGGGCGAGCTGGCTGGCGCGGCCGCCGCAGCTGCTGATGCCGAGCGCTCCAGTAATGCTGATCCAGCCGCCATGGTCGCCGCCGGGGGCTGAATCGGCTGAGGCTGCCGCTGAGGCCGAAGCTCGGGGCCACCAGGTGGCTCTGGCTCTGGCACGGATTCCACATCCTCCCTTCGCCTCTTGCGATCTGGGCCACCCTGGCCCTGGCTGCCCTGGCCCTGGCCAAGGTCAGGGCCCGAGCCAGAGCCAACTCGCGCCATGGCAACCTCGCCAGCCGCCGGCTGGCCTGCCGCAGCTGGAGCCTCCTGCGAGGCTTCGGGCCCACGGAGCGTGAGCGTGCCCGTCGCTCTGAAGCCCGCAGGGAGCCCTGGGACCTCCAGCTCCACGTGGAAGCCGTCGCTCCCCATGCTGGGAAATACTAGAATGGGGGGGCAGCCGGCCGAAGCTCCTCGAGGCAATCGAGCCTAGGGCTACTGATGATAACGACCAGCGGCCAGTGGCTTCCAGGCTCTTAGAATCTACGCTGCCAGAGATTGAAGATGAGGGGAGCGAGACGAGGAGGAGGATGAACAGGGCGAGGAGGGGAAGGGGGGATCTCAGGGAGAGTGGAGGAGAGGGGCGGCAGTTAGGTCTTGAGGTTTCGAGGAGGCGTAGGGGGGGATACTAAAGAAGAAGGGGCAATGCACCCCCATCTCTACTCTGGGCGACCTATCCACTTCCCCAGGGGGTCAGCTCCTGACAGCTGGCGCGCGCACCTACGTGACCTCTTGCGTGGTTTCCGCCCCCCCCCCCCTGGATCGCGCACACTATGCCGAATCGCACGCCAACCATGCGTAAATGCCTCAACCTGCTAACGTCTGCAACGATTGACTACGTTATGCTATTAGTTGTGCGAAATCCGATATGGATATGGCGATGTCACATTTTTTACATAAATCCCTCCAGACACACCCCGAACTGCCCAACTCCCCCCAACTGGTTTCAATAAGCTTCAACACTACCCAA
The DNA here is from genome assembly GCA_963575745.1 of Prorocentrum cordatum. Taxonomy (NCBI): domain Eukaryota; class Dinophyceae; order Prorocentrales; family Prorocentraceae; genus Prorocentrum; species Prorocentrum cordatum. The sequence continues at coordinate 225,615 of CAUYUJ010017701.1, read as the reverse complement.
ACCGCTTCCAACTAATCCAAATCACTCCAAAACGCTCCAAACCGCTCCAAACACGTTAAATCACTCAAAACTCATCCAAATCACTCCGAAACGCTCCGAAACGCTTCAAAACCATCAAAAATGTTCAAATCACCCCAAATCGGTACAAATTGTTAAAATATGAAACAAATACTAAAAAAAAACTACCAAAACCACACCAATGCATCATTTTTGAACCCATTGGTGACCACTTGCGGGGGAACCTGCGGGGAACCTGCGGGGAACCTGCGGGGGCCTGCGGGGAACCTGCGGGGAACCTGCGGGGAACCTGCGGGGAACCTGCGGGGGCCTGCGGGGAGACCCTTTCCTATGTATATGGCGCTCGAAATCTAACAAATTATTAGAATTGTGAAAAAAAAATCAATTTTTTTTGTTTGTCATTTTGATAAAAAAATCAAAAACGAGCGCAACTCGTGTCAAAACCATCGTTTGGCGCCAACTCAAACCAATTCGGAGCAAATCGGCGCAAACTGAACCAAATCGACCTCGTTTCAACAAAACTGGCGCAACTGAGTGGAAATGAGACGATCTACAGCGAATGGCGCGATAACTGTTCGAAACGCAACTAACGGCGGCGATTATGACAGAAAGTTAAAAAATGTATGCAACCATAAGGAAATGCAATCGAATTGTAGTAAACGCGATGCGAAATGCATGAACCGCTCTCAACGCACGCGTCGAACCTATAACGGGGACGAGCCACTGCGTTCACAATGAACTCATCGAGTAACGACTGAATCACGGTCGAACGCATGCAAACATATCGATGTCAGGGCACACGCACATAAAAACAAATTTGCCATGATGCCGCGATGCGAAGTGGAGTCCTTGATGTTATCGATGTTTTTGTGCATGTTGCTTCCTTTTGTTTGGGGGGCGCGCGGCGCCCCAATGCCCCCCCCCCCAGCAATCTCACGATTCCCCCCCTGCGCCACGCCACACCACCGAAACATCCTCCACCCAGGGCCACCACGCGACTCCCCCCCCCAGGTCTCTTCAGGACCATCATCCTCTGGCTTTCTCTCCTCTTGCTCGCGCGCCTCTTGTTGAAGTTTCCGTATGTTCGATTCGACTCGTCTCCGAATCTTGGAGTCCTTGATTTCCCCCCTCCCCCTCCTCCTCCGACCTCCCGCTCTTCGTCTTTGTTATATCCTAGTCGTCGTTGTCGCCCTCCTCCTCCTCCCTCCCCTCCTCCTTCGCGCTCTCGCCGCTCTCGCCCTCCAAGAGGTGGGCGGGCCTCCCGGCCCGCCCCGGCGCTGGCCTTTGGCGCCGCCGCCGCTCGGCCCTGGCCGCCGCTGGCCAGCGGCGCCGAGGCAGCCAGGCAACCTCCCCTTGCCAACTTGCCCTTCTTCCGAGCTGGAGGCAGGACAGGAGGAGGACAAGGAGGACGACGCGGAGGAGGAGCCGGGGCGGAAACTAGCCGAGCTGGTGAGAGGCCGCGCCTTAGAGAGAAAGTGCGATTATAACTAAACCCTGGACCCCAGTGCCCCAGCCCCACTCCCAACGCCCAGAACGACGCTGAAATGTAAACCCTACGGCTGGAGCAGCGGCTGGAGGCGGAGTTAGGAGTCAGGATAGGTGGAGGGAGGCCGGGGGTGAGGGAGGGGGCCGGGGGCTGGTGCCGCGGGTTGGGGGAGAGGCTAACTCCTGCGTGGAGGCGGAGTCAGAAGTTAGGATAGGTGGAGGGAGGGAGGGGGGGGGGGGGGCTGGGGCCGGGGGAGAGGCTAACTCCTGCGTCGCAGGGCCACAAGCCACACGTGGTCAGAATGATGATCGACGCAGGGCCTCGAGCGGCCTCGACTCTCGAAGCTTCAACTTCAATGAGTCCTGAGTCAGGAGTCCTGGCAGACGGAGTAACATCGAGAGCCAGGGGCGGGCGAGTAGGGGGGGGGGGGGCCTGAGGGCGGGCAGGAGTCTGGCAGGAGGGGGCCGACGAGGGAGCCGACGGCCCCAGCCTATCAGGATAATGAGCATATACATATAAGAGGAGGGGAGGCGAGGAGGAGGAGGAGGAGGAGGAAGAGGGGGAGGACGAGAGGACAGTGAGGAGGAGCAGGAGTCAGGAGTCAGGAGCCCTGGGCCCTGGGCCCTGGATAAGAGGGAGGAGGATGAAGGGAAGAGGAGGAAGACGAGGAGGGAGGAAGAGAAAGATGAGGAGGGAGGGAGGCACCATTACGACTTCCACTCCGCGACGAGGCAAGTACTGAAGCGAGCGAAATCGCGCGTCCATGGTCCATGGGCCCATGGGTCTTACCCTGCTCGCTGCCCCCCTGCCCTGCCCCTGCCCTGTGGCCCGTGCCAACCCTGGCAAGTCGCAGCAGTCATAACTCACTCATAACTTACAGACAGTATTGGTACGCGCACACCGGCAACGCGCCATAAACTGCATGCAATAATGCCATAATTTCATAATCATGCGGCCACCAGCCGCAGTAGTTAATCTGAGCTTGAAGATCCCTCACTTGGAGCAGGGGCCTCAACCGCAGCCGGAACCTCAACCTCAACATCCCCGCCCTCGTCATCATGAGCGATAGGCTCCATCTGCGCCAAGAGATCATCCAAGGATGGGCTGTCGTCAGGGACGTGATACAGGCGGTCTAATCCCATATGGATGTCCCTGCAACTTCTGCCGCCCGACTCCTCCACCCCAAACCCCAGCACACACCATATAGCTAAGATGTGCTCGCATTGCTGAACACCGCCAGCCACTCGGAATGTCAGGGAACGCGTGCACTTGCAGCCCGTATGCCCATCAAGATAGCACTGCACTGACCACCCAGTCCTGGCCCCACGAGGGCCAATCGCATTCCAACGAAAATGCTTGAAATACTTCGTGTCCGATGCCCTGGAGCGCGGGCCCAAAGGACCCACTGGCCCTCGCGCCACTGGTCCGCGTCGCGGGACGGGCGGAGGTGGTGGCGGAACGGGCGGAGGTTCTGGGGGATGCTCAGGGGGCGGCAAGGGCGGCCCGCCCGGCGGGGGCGGGGCGGGGTCTGGGCCTGGGCCCCCAGGACCCTTGCTATCGCCAGAGTCGGATGAGGAAGATGAGGACGACGACGAGGAAGTGGGCGCCCTTCCCGACTCGCCCTCAGAGGAGGAGCTTGCTCTTCTCTCTCTGTTGCTGCTGCCGCCCTCGCTGCTGCCCTCGTCGCTGCTCTCGCCGCCGCCGCTGCCACTGCCGTCTCCAGAGGGGCTTCCGCCCTCAATTGCCAGCGGCTCGAGCGGCTCAAGACGCCGCCGCTTCTTTCGGGGTCTCTTGGTAACTACAGCGGCGGGCGCAGGGTCCGAAGCGAAACTGAATGTCAACTTCTTGGCAGCTGAAATCGGCAAAACTTTGTCCAATACCAACGATCTGTAATACTTCTCCGTCTTCATGTGCGGTACTTCCTAGACATTCGAAACAAAAGCAAGAGGCCGATCCCTATCAATTATCCTGCCCTCTCAGACCTCTCTGCCCTGCCCCTGCCTATCGCCTATCGCCTATCGTTCGCATAATCCTTCCGCCTCCCTCACCCCTTCCTCTCCTCCTTCTCCATCACCCCTCCCCTGCATCCGTCGCTATCCCCCTGCTCGCGCCCCTCCCCCCATCATCATTCCCCTCCTACCATCGGAGTGCTGGGTCTAAGTGGATGCGCGCGCCCCTCCCCGATCCTTGCCCTTGCCTGGCATTATCAACAACGCTCGCATGTACCACGTCTTGAACTTGGCATCGCGCTCTTGCACGAACCACCTCTTTGCCTGACCAACCATGTATGGAATCTTCGCGCTAAGGCCATCTTCATCCACGCCGCCCCTGCACACGCATGTCCAGCCCGATCGCTTGAGCATCTCGGCCAGCTCAAAATCTGTCATATCGCAAATGTCCTTATCCAAATTCACATCCAGGACGGGCTTGGGGGAGACCAGCGAAACGCCAACTTGAAGCCGAGACGCCCCCGTTGATGACAGGCGCCAAGATCTTGGGCCGCACTTCTCAGCCAGGCCCTCATCTACCAAGAGACTCAACAGGGCGAGCACGCGACCATCCGCCAAATCCTCGTCTGAAAATGCAACTGGCCCACCCACCGCGCGACTCTGACCTCCAGGGTCGTCGGAACCCCTGCACAATGACGACATTGCGAGACCCCACGCGGTGCAATGTTCGCCTGGCACTTGAAAGCCAGAGACAAAATCTGCTAACCCGACTGCGCCATCGGCAACGCCAGGTTGCGAGCGTGCGTCGTGCACCGTGCACTTGCAAAACAACGTTCTACTTCCTTCATCGCCCCATCGTCCTTCACCGCCTCCTTCCTTCCCCACCCCCGCCCTCCTCCGGCCTCCCGCTTCAGCCCCCCCTCTCGCCTTCCCTTTCCCCCCTGCTGCCTCCCACGGTGGGCCGGTGGGTTTCTGTGTTGTTTGTTGGTTTCCCAGGAGCGCCTTCCCAAGATAGAACATGAGACTGGGCGTCGGCGTGCGACAGTTTCGCCCTGGGCGGACGCCTGGGCCTGGACGCAAGCTAAACAACCGAACGAAGACCGACGGATTGGCAGGGCGGGCCACAGGCCATCGAATACTCAAGTGATGGAGACATGGTCCAAGACCTCATTGTCTAGATGTCTGTGTATCCCAGCATGGTGTAAGACAACATCTGAAGACTCTCTAAAGACAGCATCTTTGGGCTCTCCAGAAGAACCACCACTCGCTGCTGCACAGGGTCGAATATCCTAAGAGCCAGGGGCTGGATGGCCACAGAGTCACCTGATACAGTTGATGCAAATGCTGGTAGTTTAGACCGTGCAGCGTTGATGTGCTGCACCGTGAAAAACAACAAATCGTTTACAAGTGGCACAACACCGTCGTCATCATCACCGCCCAGATCAGATAGCATCTGACAATCGCCACCGCCTGAAATGCCCATCAAACATCGATCGGGTTCGAAGTCGAACGCAGCACTGCCCTCTGGGGCCAGCACAACAGATAATGACGTTTGGAATATGTCTGGAGACGCCGACAATCGCGGCCCGAGGCTGAACACCCGCTGCGACCCAGCCATCCCATCAAACACGACAGTCGCAGCTGAAGACCAGTGGGTAAAGAACGCGGTTCGCCATAGTCTGTCGTACACTGAACCATCATTTCCACGCTTCGGCCCTGCCCTGCCCTGCCCTAACCCACTGTCACACGATGGGGGAGCTCAGCGGAGAAAACCCTGCCCCAACCCTACCCCATTCAAAGGCCAGTACGAGAACCAGCAGATGGAAGATGGAACGCATGCGAAACCGCTCGCGACTTGCTGACTGGCTCATCGTGCATCCCCCTCTTCCCCCCCCCCCTCCTCCCCTCCTCCCCCCTCCCTTCTCCTGATATCCTCCTCCTCCCTCATCCTCCGCCTCCTCCTTCTCCTTCTCCCCCCCCTCCTCCTCCTCCTCCTCCTCCTCCTCCTCCTCTATCCATGTCATGTCCCCTGTCGCCCCCAGAGAGGCACCAGAGTCGAATCGCGCCCAGCAGGACTGCGACCCGCCATCGCTGGAATGGCAGACGGCAGAGCGACCCCCCCACCCCCGATGGGGAGGGCAACGAGGGGAGAGGGGGGATCGGGATAGCAGGGGCGCCGTGCCCCTGGGCAGTGCCCCTTGTGTTTTCCCCCGCCCATCTGTCACCTCCCACCATCCTCCACTCCCCCATCCATGCCCATGGGCCCCGTCCCCCGTCCTCCGCCGTTCCCGTCCACCTTCACCCCTGCCACCTGCCACCCCCCTTTCCACTCCCCTGCCTCAGCCCCCTTCCGCAGCATTGCAGCCTGAAGCCTGAACATTACATATGTCTATACATATATACGTATGTGTGTATTAGTAGTTGAACATATATAGATATACGTGCATGTATTATTGTACACATGTATGTATACATATACATACACGTTTACACATACATATACATATACATATACGCACACATGTACTTATACATGTACATGCATACATACATACATGCATACACACATACATACATGCATTCATGCATTCATGCATTCATGCATGTATATAGATATACACATAAATCCATGCATATATGCAAGCATTAATACATACATACGTATATGCATACACACATATAGTCTACCATATAAGATATTACATACACCACATATACATACTTACTTGCCTGTATACATACATATATGCATGCATGCATCCATGTAGTTGTATACATGCGTACATACGTATGTACGTACATACATACATGCATACATACATACTACAACCATGCATACATATATACACGCATGCATCCAGCATCTGTACATACATGCATAGATACACACATACATACATACATACATACATACATACATACATACATACAGACACACATACATACATACATACATACATACATACATACATACATACATACATACATACATATACACACATACATACATGCGTGCATGCATGCATGCATGCACTGACAGAAATGCGAGTACAACATACAACATTTGAGCCCCCACGGAACCTCAAGAGAAACATTACCCGCATATCCCGCGATCCCACCAGCCCGGGCCGGCCCTCTGGCGGTCGGGGGAGCTCGCTCTTCCAACGCCCTTCTTCCACGTCGGGGACCCCCCCCCCCTCCCCAACCCGCAACCCCCTGCCGCCCTGGACCTGGGCGGGGGGGGAGGGGGGCGGCGGCAGACGGTCAGAGCGCCCACGGTGGCCCAAGACTGCTCCCAGAGTGCCTCAGAAAGCCCAAGATGACGTCCACGATGGCGCAAGGCAAGACAACCACAACCCAACATGCCTCCAGACCTCGAGATGGCCCCCAAACTGCCTCAATCGGCCTCACGAACGCCGCGCGCCCCAAGAGTGCCCCAAGGGCCCAAGAGGCACCCGAACCCCCCCCCCACGCGACTAGCATACTTCTATTACCTCCTCAGGAAAACTCCATATTCGTCGCGTTCTCGCCTTTTCGCTCCCGATGGCCACGCGCCATCCGAGGCGCCAAGATGGCTTCGAGATAGCCCGCGAGGGCCCCGAGGCTGGGCCCCGAGGGCCAGAGAGAGGCCCAAGAGAGCCCCAAGACGGCCCAAAGAGCGCACAGCAGCGCCCCACGGAGCTATTGTGGGAGCTCCCGATAGCCGACAGGCACAACGCTAATTAAAGAGCCAATAGTGTGTGATCGATGTCCCCCCAGATGGCCCCATGAGCGCCCCCAAGGCCCCCAAGAGCCTCGCCAAGAGCGCCCCAAAAGGGCCCCAAGGCATGGCCGAAACACCATTATTGCCCAAGAAAGCTGAACAGCTAGTGTGTTGTTTGTTTTGAGAGGGCCCCAAACACTCACTTCCCACTGCCCGAGAGATGCCCCGAGAGACCCCAAGAGGCCCCAAGTGGATTTCTTATGAAACCCACAGGGTTCCTTGTGACGCGCACGCGATCCACGATGCCTTATGGAAACCCATCGGCCACATTTGGAAATCCGTCGGACACCTTAGGAAATACATGTGATTCCGTTGGCTACCCAAGTGGGTGCTTAGGAAATCCATCGGGCTACTTGTGGAAAAAAAGGAAACAACAGTCGAAACCAGGAGTAAACCCGCAAGGCCCCTTAGGACACCCATAGGATCCACTAGGACACCCACAGGCTTCCTTCGGGCACCCGCGGGGTTCCTCCTGAAATCTATATGGCTTCTTGGGACACAGATGGGACGCATTAGAACATCACTATGGTGCCTATGCACATGCATCGGGCCCCTTAAGAACTGCACGTGTTCCCGTTCGGGATCTAGATGGCCATTCCAAAAGAGCCACCTGTACTCTTCCGATAACGTGCAAAAAACGCATGTTAACTTCAAAACCCAATCGGTCGCCGCTAAGGTCTCACTTTAGTTTCCAGACCAACATGGCAACTTTTACATTGTGGACAATACAACATTCGCAACGTTTGCGTCCGCACGCGCGCGCGATCGGGTGACCCACGCGCTGCGCGCGGGCGGGTCGCCCGAGATCACGTTGGTCACCCATGAGGACCCACTTTGGATCCCACACCAACCTGGCTACTTTTCCAATGCTGACAATGCAAAACTCGCCGCGTGCGCGACCAAGTGACCCGCATGCAAGTGGGTCACCCGAGATCCCGCTGGCCACCCATAAGGGCCCACTTTCGCCCCAAAGCTACCATGACGACTTTTTCCATCGCGGGCAACGCACAACTCGCCGCGCGCGCGCCCGCGCGCGCGAGCGGTCAGGCGACGCACGCGCAAGCGTGTCACCAGAAATCCCGTTGGTCACAGTTTAGGGTTCACGTTAGTTTCTATGCCAACGTGCCAACATGACGACTCCCCCATTGGACCGCGCAAAACTCGCCGCGCGCGCGTCCGCGCGCGCGATCGGGCGACGCATGCGCAGGCGTGTCGCCAGGTCCCGTTCGCGCGCGCGCGCGGCCGCGCGCGTGGCGATCTCTGCGTTGCCCATAAAATGGGGAAGCCCCCATGTAGCATGGAAAGCAAAGTCAACCTTCACTTCGCGGCGACCGATGTGATGCTGAAGTTAGCATGCGGTTTGCTAACACATCAAAACATAAAATAGATCGCATGTTGGCCTGCAGACGAAAATGAATCCATGACGGTGACCAGCGGTACTTTCGGGCGACACGCCCGCGCGTGGATCACTCAACCGCGCGCGCGCGGACGCGCGCGAAGTCAACCGAACATCCACGACCGACGCTTGTTTGGAAGACTTGGGCTTGGGCCCTTCTCCTTTCCCTCCCCACGAGGAGTTCCTAAAGCGCAGCATAGATGTCCTAAGGAGTCCGATGGAAGTCATTCGCAATCTTATGGGCGTCCTCGGAATTCCATGCGTTTCAAGTGGGGCCTGGTGGATGTCCCAAGTCCCAAGGGGCCCCTTGTGGATGTCCTACGGAGCCCGATTGATTTCCTGAGTGGTCCCATGGACTTTCTCGGGGGTCGCATGGCTTTCCCTGGGAATTCGTTGGGTGCCCTGATGCGTCCCGATGGAACCCCGAATGAATCCGATTGATTTCCCATGGAAGCGATGGATGTCCTACGTGTCCTACAGAGTGCCTAGGGAATCCCACGTATATCCTGAGGGACCCGATGCGCCCCCCTCAAGGAAGCCAATGGAACTTGGAAAGAATCCAACGGGTGTTCCAATGAACCCTCTGGAAGTCCCAAGGAAGTGCCAGGTGCCTGCGCAGTTTCAACAAAAAACACTTGGATTTCCTACGGCGCCCGATGAATTGGCTGGCCCACGCAAATACGGTGCCACACAATCGCTCCGTTGCGTTGGCAGGGCAACAGCATGCATCGGCGAAACACTCGCCGCGCGCGGGCTGCACGCCCGCGGGGCCCGCCCAGCGCAATCGCAGCCAGGGCGCTGCGCGCCTTTCGCCGACGCTCACTTCGCAAGGCGCAGGGCAAACCCTTCTCAACGTCTTCGCTTGTGGGCCACTTGTGGGCCACCGCTTGCCATCAACGGCGCACTTCGCGGGCGGCGTGATCTCTTCGGGCGCTGCCGCCCGAAGCAAAGCCGCCGACGGCCGTTGCGGCCTGCCCGCGGCGCTTCCACTCGGCGAGCGCGCGTTCTGCAATGTCTGCCCGACGCTGCGATTGCTCGGCGCAAACAAAGCGGCCGCGACGCGCTGGACATCTACCCTCGCGAGGCCGATGAGACGGGGCAGAACGTCGGCGCGCGAGAGCGCAGCTGGCACGCGCGGGACATGAAAACGAGAGGGGGCGGTTCCAGGGCGATTGGAGAATTGGGGCACGAGCGCAGGGCAACTGCCAACAGGCCAACAGGGCGAGCGGGGGTTAGCGCTTAGCGCGGGCACGGGACCGACGGGGCCGATGGCGCGAATCGGCGCGTGGGCGCATGCTGCACGGAACATGAAAACGCGAAGCTTCCTACCTTTGCTTTTGGCCGCGACAACGGGCGGGAAGGGCGAGGCGTCGCGGCGCGCGCGCCGCAACCGCGGCCGCGCGCGGCTCGATGATGCCGTTGGACTTGCCCCAAGCACCGTTCGCCGCGGCGCCGCCAGCCCTCGGGATTGAGTCGGCCGCAAGCGCGCGGCGCTGGCCGCGCCGTTGCCGCGGGGGCGGGGCGGGGGCGGGGGCAGGGGGGCGCTCCGCGCCATCCGCAAGCCGCAAGCCGTCTCGCTCACCCGCGCGCCCACGAACCTCCTGCAGCGTATCCCGACATTGCAGGCGGGCGGGTAGAACTCTGCGGGGAGCGGCGCGTAGTTGCCTGCGGCGCATAATTGCTTAGCGACTAACTTAGACTTAACGGCGTAGCGTAGCGGGGCGTGAAATCACAGGATTGCGAACCGATTTGGAACAACGAATGGAAGGCACGGCCGAGCACGCCAGCACGCCGCGCACGCCCCGTGCAGTTTTACCCATTAAGCTGGGTGTTGGGCAGAGCAACATAAAGAAACCAAGTCGCGATAGAGTGGCTGGGCAGAAGGCAGCGCGGCAGGGCGCGGCGGGGCAGGTGGCGGTTTGGGGGTTGGGGCGGGGTAGCGGCGCCACATGCAACGCAGATCGAAACTGATCTGGTTGGTTTAGCGTCGGTGTAAATATACTACCCCAGTGCGACCCCACCTAGATGTTGGAGCCCCTAGGAAAGCAACAGTAGTTGCCATGCTATGCTATGCTATGCCATGCCATGCTGCGCTATGCTATGCTGTGCTATGCTGCGCTATGCTATGATATGCGATACGAATCATACGAATCTATGGTATGTCATGCCAGGTTGTGCTGTACGATGCTAAACTATGATATGCGATGCTATGATATGCTAAGCTGCGCTATACTATGATATGATATGCTATGATATGGTATGATGCGATGTTATACTATGCTGCGCTATGCTATGCTATGATATGCTATGATTGGCTATGTTGTGCTATGCTATGATATGCTATTGCAGCGCTGCGCTATGCTAAGCTAAGCTATGTTCAGTTAAGCTAACCCTCTACGCAGAGCCTAGGAGCCTAGGCTAGGTAGGGAATTACACCCATGCTAATGCTGTTGCTTTGTTTTGCTTTGCGTTGCTTGTGATTTGCTTTGCTGTCGCTGCTGTTGATTTGCCTTTGCTCTGCTGATATGGTATGCTCGGCTATGCTATGGTATGCTATGCTGCGCTGTGCTATGCTGTGTTGTTCTCTGCTGCGCTATGATATGCTATGTTATGCGATGCTATGCTGCGCTATGCTATGCTATGCTGGGCTATGCTATGATATGATGTGTTGCGCTATGCTTTGCTACGCTATGTTATGCTGTGCTCTGGTTTGCTAAAGCTCAGCGAAGCTAAGATGAAGGTAACCTAAGCTAAGATAAACCTGAGCTAAGATGAAACTAAGCTAAGGCTAAGCTAAGATGAAAGAAGCTAAGCTAAGATGAGATAGGCAGCGCTAAGCTAAGGGGACGTAGCTGGGGGAACCGCGGGGCGGATACTGGGGGAACCGCCAGGGGCGGCGTGCACTGCCCGGCCCCTTTAAGAAAGAGAGTAAGAACCCTCTAGGCAGAGCCTCAGAGCCTAGGAAGGGAACAAACACGCCAGGGCGGCTGCGTGTCCAGAGTCTGAGGCCTTTTACAAGGTTTGTTCCTTGAAACAATCATTGGTAATGTGTCGCGCACAGTCGTTCATGATGTGCATGTCTACGTATACGTGGCATATGAATGCACGCAAACTCAAACCATCCTGTTCACATTCACATGCATGAACATCAACGTATGATATAGATACATATATTTATGTATATATGCATGTATGTATATGTATGTGTGTAATAATATAGTAGTTATATATGTATGTATACACACATACATACATATATATATATATGTACACACGTATTCAATGAAGTAGAATATGCACATGCGCGTTGCGCGTTCCCACCAACATCTTGCGCGGCAGAATAACACTGAATGTAGATAGGGCTTGGACGTTTAGATCGGGCATTCGTTTGCACGCATTGCATTGCGGATTGTGATGTGACGTATTCGATTGCGCGTAGAGTGTGCTATATGTAGTTCGGTATAGTATAGGCTATAGGCTGCAATGAGCGCTATCGCCGCCGCCGCCTCCCGCCTCCCGCACCCCTGGCCCCTGGCGCGCCCTGGTCTTCCACCGCCACCAGGCCTTCTATCGGCGGCGACGGCGGCGCCTCCGCCGCGTCGGGCGCCAGGGCGTCGGCGCCTGCGGGACACGCGGGGCATGGGGTGGCGCGGCGGGAAGCTAAGCTGCCCCCCTTGTCCTCTCCTCCTCTCCCCTCTCCCCTTGCCTTCTTTATTCTAGACTTGCTGACCGCGGGTTCAGGGTGCCCCTATTCAGTTCAGACCAGGCCCCCTGCCCCCCCTGCCTGCCCCACCCGCTCCATCATCATCCCGCTGCTGCCCTTCTGTTGCGCCGCTTTCCACCCCTTCGACTGCCTCCTGCCTCCTCCCTCTTCTGCCCCCCCCCTTCCGACTTCCTACTCCTCCTCCTTGTCTCCTCGTCCCTTGTCCCTCCTCCCTCCTCATCCTGGAATCCTCATCCCTAATCTTTCTCTCGTCTGATTCTGATACCGTCTGTGCGAGGCCTGAGGCCCCCCTCCTCTCAGAGACTCCTCTTCCACCCCTCCCCCCTCCCCGCTCTCATCGCCCCTCGCCCTCGTGCGAACCCTCTGCCGCCGCCGCGGCGCCGCCTCCTCAGACTCGGGGGCCTCCAGGGAGCCTCCAGGGCTCCAGCTCCAGAGCAGCCTTCGCTTCCCCGACCCCGACCCTCTGGCCCGGCCCCGGCGCGGCGCAACGGCGCGGCGGCACGGCGCGGCCTCCTCATGTCCTCCTCGCGTCACCTCCTCACTGATCCTCAGCGCCATCATCATTCATTATCATCATCATCCTCTCGCCCCTCGCCCCTCGCCCTCACCTCCTCCTCTGGCGGCGCTGGGCGCTGGGCAGGACGAGCCGCGCCTGCGACCGCCGTGAGCGGCGCTGCCGCGGCGGGCGGCGGCCCAGGGGGGCCGCCTCCGGCGGCTCCGGGCCCTCCCGGCCGCGGGTAGGTAGAGGCGAACGGCGAGAGGCGAGGGCGGGGCCGGGCCGGGGGGGCAGGGATAGCTCGAGGCCAGGGTGGGCCAGGGCGGAGGGCCAAAGCGTTAGGCACCGACGGGCACTGGGCACTGGGCACTGGGCACCAGGCCGAACCAAGTTGACTAGGGCGCCGACGCCGACGCCGAGGCGAAGGGGGGCGCGAACGCGACGGCCCCATCCCATCCTGGGAGCGTCGACCGTCGACGGGCAGGGGGAATAATGGGGCTGGGCCCCAGGCCGGAACGAGGGCAGAGCAAGGGAAGTACAGTAGAGGAAGAGATGGAGGTGGCGGAGGAGGGGTGGAGGAGAGGAGAAGGAGACGGCGGAGGAGGAGGAGGGAAAGGGAGGGGGGGGGAGGAGACTCGGAGGAGAGTCGGAGGATGGAGGAGAAGGAAACGGGGAGTCCGACCGACGGGGAGGAGACGGAGGAGGAGGGGGGTGAGCAGGGGGCGAGTGGATAAGGAGGCGGAGTGGACCAGGGGCCAGGGAGTGAATGGGAAAGAAGAGGAGTCAGAGGAGGGGGGCCTCAGGGGCGCAGGGGCGGATCCGAGGGAGGGGAGGGCCACGGGCCCGGGGCCACCTCCCTTCAAGTCTTCCCTCCATAGGTGGCGGTGATGATGCTAATGATGCTGAGGATGATGGCGACGATGGTGATGGTGGTAATGGCGATGCTGATGACGGTGATGATGGTGATGATGATGTTGATGGTGATGACGATGGTGATGATGGTGATGATGCTGTTGGTGATGATGATGCTGATGATGATGGTGCTGTCGATGATGATGACGCTGACGCTTGCAACGCCCCCCACGCCCCCGCCGTGCCGCCCCGCCCAACGCAACTCCTGGCCAGGATAACTCACCGTGCAAGGTGGCGGGGTCGACGTGATAAAGTATTTTGACCAGATGCTTTCGTAACTTATCGCCTCGCCTACCATTCCAATCGTGGATTGCCGCCTGCACTGCCGGGTGCATCTTGAACCCCAACGATTGCACTGCCCTGATATGATTGCGCACCTCTTCCATCTTGGAGCCTAAGGTGGTGAAGAACGACGGGTCGTCCTCAATAGCTTTGATGATCAAGGGTAGAACAGTTGAAAACGCTAAGTGCACGGGCCCCCCCCGAGGAGCTGTCCTAAAGACTTGCGCTGCTAAGTGGTGGCGCCCCTCGATCCACCGTTCGCTGACTTGTATGAAGCGGAAGCGGGCGGCGAAGCGCGCCAGGAAAGGAAGGTCCGCCATGCTGCGCTCCCCCGATGCAAACAACGCCATCTGATCGTGGCCCTGCCCCCCTGGCTGACATAATAGAACCGATAGTCGGTGATGCTGAAACACGTCCCGGCTGCTGCCTGCGAAGAGTCGGAGACATTCGGCGGCGCACTTGCGAGCCGTCACATCGTCCCAGTGGGCAATGCCTATGAGAAGCCATGGGAGTTCACGCCAATGAGAGAACTTCATCTGAAACCAAAACGCGAAGTGCGCTTTGCAACGACAGAAATCCGTTAAAATCTCAGACCGTTCTATCTCAGACAACGCGGACATCGACGGATGCAGCAGAAGATGGGCGGAAGCCCTCACGAACAAATCCGAAAGCAACGCAAACAAATGGCCTGCAGCGCAGGCTGGGGCCTGGCACCCCTGCAGCGGACAACGGTCGTGCTTTCGTCTCGCCTCGCCGCGAGTTCCCTCGCGGAATTGCACCTCCTTGGAGTGGCATGGGCAGGATTCCGCCCAGAAGGACGCGTGCTCGACGATTTCCCCGGTGGTCCAAATCATATCAGAGTATGCCCACCACCAGTTGCTGGTGATCGCCCGGTCCACCTCCTCAAGTACTAACCCCTTCCCATCATCTGCCTGCGTTGACCTCCCGTACTTTGCCAGAGACCAGCCTGCCCTCAGAGCGCGTTTCAGAGGAAGTAAATGAAACAAGGCAGTTAGAATGGAACCCCATCGACCCTCATATACCTCATAATTGAATGCTTGGATGTGGGGCTGAAACACCTTCAAGGGGGTCACGTTAAAGCACGTCTCGAGCAACCGTTCCTTGGCGTAGCGTCGACGCAGCAAACGACACACATGCTTCAAGCCTGTAAGCCACTTCGTAAAATGCAACAGCGAGTCGCTAAGCTTCTCGGTCATCCCATGGCACACGTGCAAGATTCCTGGAATGAAGATGCTCAAAGTGAAATCGAGAACCACGGGGTCTTCCGGGAACTCCCAATCGCCTTTGTCCCAAGAAATCGGCGTGAACGGGCAGGGCTGACCGACCGCCTCCTCCTCCCCCTTGGACTCGACGTCGCCGTCGCCGTGCTCCACCCCCTCCGCCTCCTCCCTCTCTCCGTCCTCGCCGACAAAATCGAACTGAAATTGTTCGGACTGGGCCTCTGGAGGGGCCGGTGGATCAAGCGCGGGCTCGGACTCCTCAGGCTCGACAAACTCGAACGCACTCTGATCCAGATCGGGCTGCACGGCGCTCG
>CAUYUJ010017701.1:160034-205034 GCA_963575745.1 Prorocentrum cordatum | reverse complement strand
TGTGGAGGAGGAGGATGAGGAGGAGGAGGAGGAGGAGCAGGCGAGGAGGAGGAGGAGGAGGAGGAGGAGGAGTCCCCAGGAGGAGGAGGAGGAGGAGGGGCAGGGGCCCAGGGAGGGGGGAGGGGAGGGAGGAGGGAGGACGGACAGGATTTTGAATCTGGCGGGGGAAGGGAGTCGGTGGGAGGAGAGAAGAGGAGAGGGACAGTCGGGACGGTGACAATTCATAATCTGGCAGAACTCACCGGATAACCGAGAATGGGCGATAACCCCCCCCCCCTGAAATAATAAAGTTCTCGGTCCCCGCGGTGATGATACTAAAGGATTTTCCTGGGACAGGTCCGTTATGATAATGATGATGATGAGGAGGATGAGGATGATGATGATGATGATGGTGATGGTGATGGAGGAGGAGGAGGTTTAACCAGGCGCAGGAGGAGGAGAAGGAGGAAGAGGAGAAGGAGCAGGAGGCGGAGGATTGGCCATGTTGGTAGGGATCAGCCTCAGCACTCGGCGAGTGCTGATCCCTACCCAAACGTCGTTCTGACGTTTACTCCATGTTCGTAACTAGTGCATCTTATGGCTGGCCCTGCCGCACGGTCGTATGGTGAGCAAACTGCGTTTGCGGAAACTGGTGCGTTTTTGATCCCCGCAATGTTCCAGGTGATTATGAAGTTCGACCCCCGCGCCTTCCCCACAGATAAATCCCTGTGGGCGTGGGCGTGGGCGGGGATAAAACATAGAGGGGGGAAAGGGAGGGGCACCTTTATCATCTCCCCTTCGGGGTTATCGCCGAATGTCTGGTTTGAATTTCGAAATCAATCGTTTTACTTCGATACTGCCAAATCTCTAGTTTGAATTTCTAAAATTGCCTTTTCCACACAGTCCAACCGAATCTCTGGTTTGAATTTCTAACAGTCCTGCTGTTCTACGTTTCGGTATGTTCCGCCCATAAGCAAGAAGTAACGGGATTTAGTACCGCCAGTCGCCTCAAAAAGTCGACGTAGGCAACCCGGTCGGAGCGTGGCACCGCATCAAAATAAGGGCGACCAGTGCCATTTTCGCGGCGTTGCAGGAAGACGTCCTTGTCAGCCATTAAGGTCGTCTCGTAGTCGACCAAGAGCCTTGCAGCATCGTGGGCCAATGGTCGATTAGGACAATCCGCGCCAGCGTAGTCGGTGGTTGCGCCCAGAAGCCGACGAGCAGCTTCACGGGACGGCTCTGCGAGCCGATCAGCAAAATCATGCCAGGCCTGCCGCGACGCGCGGAGCACTCACCGCGCCCTCGTGCTCGCGCTCGCAGCCGTAGAGCGCGCTGAGGGCCCGGATGCAATGATTCGCATCTTCCGCGGCAGCCTGGCGGAGGCATCTGCGGCGCTGTCCAGTCCTGGCCTGGCCGTCGCCGCCTTCAGTGGGACATCTGCCCCATTGAGTGGCACGGGAAAGCGCTCGCCCCTGCCTCCTGAGCGGCGCTGTCCAACATCGCCCCCTCCAGGACGAGGGGCGCCAGGCCATCCGGCAGCGCCGGAGGGGGGCCACCTGCGCCGCGGGGCGGCGCCTGGCGACTTGAAGTTGGCGAGGCGGCTGCGCCAGGTGGGGATCGAGCCCCGCCGCCTCGGCTCGCGCGAGCGGTCAGTCCTTCTCCTTGGCCCCCTTGGGGCCTGGCTTCTTCGCCCCCTTCGCCTGGCGGCGCCCCTTGTCGACGGCGGCCTCCCTCGAGAATTCCGCCGCCACGTGTGCCCGCAGCGACGGCGCCGCCAGCGCGCCTGACGACGCCTCGTCCTCCCCCATGAAGTGGTGCGAGCCCTCGAAGTCCGCCTTCTCGGGGTCCTTCGCGCGGGCTTCCTCCAGCTGCTGCCGGCGTCGGTTCAGGTACTCCATCGAGGCGAGGCTGGCGAGGTTGAGGCCGTTGGTCGACGCCGCGAGCTCGAGGGCCTTCGGGATCACCCTATGCTCGTGCGCCGATCGGGACCCCGCGCCCACGCGCGGCTCGACGAGCCAGCGCTCGTGGGATGCCAGGAGCCCACCTGGTGCCCGCGACTGCAGCCCGCTGACCGCGTCGCCCATCGCGGGGGGGCCCCGCAGGCGGATCGGCACGCTCGGGTCGCGGACCAGCAGGCTGGCGCCAGCCAGAAAGGGCGTGGCCTCGGCGCCGCGCGCCCAGGCCCGGGCCAGCAACCGCGGCTCGCTTCGCTGGAGGAGGGCATGTCGTTCACGGGCCGGGGCGTCCATGTCCGCGTTCGGCTCGAGCCGCGTCCCCGCGCAGAACTCGCCCGCGACGGTCACCACGGAGCGGCCGCCGAAATCGAGCGCCGCAGGCGGCAGCGCCACCTCCTGCCCGACCACGTGGCTCTTGCCGGGCACGTCCAGCACCCGCGTGCAACCAGCGTCAGCACGGCGAGGGGGCAGCGGCGGCGGGGCCGCCGCGCCGGGGGTGGGCGGCGGCGGGGGCGCGGGCAGCTGCGGTAGGGGCGATGCCCCCCACGCCGCCTGCGGCGGTCGCGCCCGCGGGCTGGGCCAGCCCGCGCGCCTGCCGTTCCACGATCGCCGCCGAAGCCCCCTCGGCCAGCAGCGCCACGAGCTCGGCCGGCGCGGGTGCCACGGCGAAGCGGTGCACCCGGCCGCCCGCCAGGCCCACGGGGAGTCCCCCGCCCGATGGGCCGAAACGCAACCCGCTGAGGTCCGCGCTCGCGATGTCCAGCTGCTCGATAAACATGTCGTAGTCCGGCGTCAGCACCACATATAGAGGCTGGCGGTGACCCAGGCCAAGATCAGCCTCTCGTGCCATAGCTCGCCTGGGGGGCCGACCTCGTCGTACCTCGCGTGAGCGTAAGACCCCGGCTCGAGCGCCGCCATCAAGCGGTGACGACCACGCCGCCGCCGCCGCGCGGCACCACGCGCCGCCGGGCACCCGCGTGAGCTCCTCCGGCCGCGCTTGGCGCCTCGGCGGCCGCCAGGGGCGCAGGCAGCGGCGGGGCCACAGGCGCCCTGGCCGGCGCCGCACGCGCCAGGTGCCGCGCCTGCTGGGCCGCCAGGCCGCCAGCTGCTAATCTGGTCAGCAGGCTCCCTGCCAGTAAGCCCCAGAGCGCCGGCGACGCCGCGAGCAATTGCTCGCAGGCGTCGCCGGAGCCTTGCCCGCCTTAAGGCGGGCAAGGCTCCGGCGCCGGAGGCGGCGGGCACGGGCGCTGCAGGTTCCCGGGCCCGCTGCGGTCGAGCTGCTTCTCCAGCAGCTCGAGGGCGCCGAGACTGTCGGTCCGGCTGCAGTGGCAATGGCACGGGCGTGCGAGCCCCGCGAGCCACGACCCAGCCGCCGCCGCGCCCGCCGCGGTCCACGGGTCGACCATGCAGGCCGACGCTGAAGCCAGGATTGTGGACTTGAAGCCGAAAAGGCAACAGATGCACCGGTGCCCTCTTGCGTTCGGCACGCAGAAAAAAAAGGGCACCAGGTACGGAAGACACCCATCCACCCTAACTAGGGGGCAGACAAACCTACCTCGCTTTTGACCACCCTCGCTTCCCAGAGATACCAAGCGATGCCAAGCTACGGCCTGTACTGGCCAGGCCGCTTGACGAGGAGGCGCGTGGTATGACTTGGTTTCGCCTGGAAGCGAAAGCGGGGTAGGTAATACAGCATGGGTTACAAACGTTTGGCGCTCCGCGCGGATTTTGGGGGATCTGCGCCGGACCCCCCAGAGCGCGCCAGGGGCGGCGCCTCGGGGGTCCAGGCGCCGAACGAAGAAATCCCGCGGAGCTCCAAAAGTTTATGTTTATGGCGCTTTGTCCTCCTGCGAAACCATGCAGGAAGGAGATCCCGCATGCAGTCAGTGCGTGCTCACACCACACCCTGCAGTCCATGCGTGCGCAGATCACGGAATGGGGGGAAGGGAAAAGGGGGAATGGCGGAGCGGAGCGGACCACCTGTGAGAGAGGGGGGTCCTTCTCTGGCGAGCGCGGCCCATGCTCACCGCATGAGCTCTCGAGCAGCGTTGCGGCACACTCCGCACGCGTGCCATCGGAACTGCATGCGTATAGCACGGAGCCCCCACTACCAGCGAGCCGACGTCGCTCGCGACCCAACAGGGCCCAGAACCAGGGGTGGAGGGGGAGGCAGAGGGGAAGAGAAGGGGAGCGGGGGGAGAGTGCGGGGGGGCGCGGGAGAGGGTGGGGTGTGGGGTAGAGGCGGGGGGAGGGGAAGGGTGCCTCCGAGGGGCCTGTATGGGATGGATCCTCCCAACGGGCCTCCAGTGTGCCTCCAGGGGCATCCTCCTTCTCGTCCTCCTCGTCGTCGCCCTCCTCCTCGTCGTCCTCCTCCTCATCGTCGTCTCTTCTCCTGCCACTCCTCCTCTTCCCTCGCTGACGAGGAGTGGGAGGAGGAGAGCCCAGGGGAGTGAGGGTAGGAGATGGGCCCACGACGCCGGCGGCGGCGACGACGACGGCGGCCAGGCGACGCCTCTCCAGCGATAGCCGCACCTGCCGGGGGGCCACGGGGGGTGGAAGAAGGTTGCTGGCCACCGTCGTCATTCTCGTCGCCGTCGTCCCTCTCTCCTGCTCCTGCTCCTGCCCCTGCTCCTGCTCCTGCTCCTCCTGCTCCTCCTCCTCCCAGCCAATGTCCTGCACCCTCCTTCTCCTTCTCCCGTCTCCTCCTCGGCCTCCTGTTCATCCTGAGAGGCTGGGAGCTCCTGGAGGCTCCTGGAACGCGCTGGGACGCTTCTGGAATCCGGGGTCTGGCCTGGCGGGCGGAGCCCGCGCAGGTGGGCAACCCGACGCAGTTCCACGCGGTGACACTGCGCAACTTGGCGGCGAGCACCAGGGGGTGCGGATGAGGGGGGAGAGGCTCCTAAGAACGAGGCTGCTCCTCAGAAGGCGCGGGCCCCACATCTACACACCAGCCCCGCGCCATTTCTGAGAAGCAGGGGTGCTTCTGGGAAGCCTCGGGCCCTCCCCCTACCCTTAGGTCGGGCCTGTCCCCCTGCAGGGGGATCTTCGGCGAAAAAACACTCAAACAATATTCAAAGATTGTCAACAAATGCTCAAAGATCGTCCCTGGACGACTATTTTTAAAACTATGTTTGAAGATTCCGCCTGAGGAGGGACCGGCCCGACTGAACCCTACCCCCCCTTCTGCACGTGGCTGCCTGGGGCCGGTGCTGCTTCGTCGTCGCTTCCTGGCAGGTCCTCTGGTCGGCGGTGGACAAACCTCCCTTTAGCAAACCTCCCCTTAGTGAACACGGCCTGGGACCGAAACCGACGGACCTGGACCCGCAAAAATGACGGC
The DNA here is from genome assembly GCA_963575745.1 of Prorocentrum cordatum. NCBI lineage: Eukaryota > Dinophyceae > Prorocentrales > Prorocentraceae > Prorocentrum > Prorocentrum cordatum. The sequence goes on along the minus strand of CAUYUJ010017701.1, from coordinate 199,763 downwards.
CGCGACGCCCTCTCGCAGACCGACAACGGCCAATTCCTTCATCGACGTGTCACAGTAGGAGGTCTGTCCACCCCCGACACTGTGGGGCCATGGGCGCGGCCTCCGGAGGCCGACGGCGGCGAACGCCTGGGCGCAGGCGGCTGCTGGGCGGCGCCCGGGGGTCTGCAGGGGAGCGCTCCTGGGAGGCCCCTGCGAGGCGCCCGGGAGGCTGGCTTCTCGGGGCAGCCTCATTGGGCCGCGGCACCCTTTGTTGAACTCCTTTCTGTCCAGGCTTCCCAGGGCAGTTCCCCTGGCCGCGGAACCCTGTCTTTCCATCGTGGGTGGCTCGTGCTGGTTGGTCTTTCTCGGCCCCTGCCCCCCTGAGCCTGAGCTCCAGTTCCCCTCGCCATCCCTTTTGAGGTACACGTCGGTCGGAAGAAGTGGGTAGAAGCATGAAGTAGGAAGGCGGATATAGTGGATCGGGTCCAGGTCCTCCCAGAGAAGAACAAAACACCGCAAGAGCATGCCCCCGAGATACACGTCGGTCGGAAGAAGTGGGTAGGGAAACATGAAAGAGGAAGGCGGATATAGTGGATTGGGTCCGGGTCCTCCCAGAGATCAGCAAAACACCGCAAGAGCATGCCGTGCCTTGAGGTAGGAAGGCGCTTGAGGTAGATTGGGACCTGGGGATCCAAAAATTCTTACTTTCAACGACCGGCGTGCACCCCAAGAGTACAGTCGAAACACTGCCATAAGGAACCCTAAAGAAGGGACGAAGGCAATTTTTTCATAAGTTTACTCTTTGATTGCCCATCGCAGACCTAAGGAGAACCTCAGACAAGCTGCAACACGGTTCAGGAACACTGAGCCCTTCCCCAACGAAAATGGCTCCTTCTCCACGGGCCCGACTGTATCATCACAAGGGCATGATCGCGTGAGAGATCTGGGCCAACTTCCTGGGAGCTTACTCAAGCAAGGCCTGGGCCAGCTTCTGCCGTGGACGCGGGAGGGGCGGAGGCCCTCAAGAAGCAGGAGCAGCTTTTCAGCAGGTTGGCGAAGACACGCTGGCCCAACTCTTCGGGACCCCCGACGTCGCGTTTTTTTTTCTTGCAACATCGACCCCCAGAGGTCCGAACCCCTTCCCCGGGACCTCACCTGTTTTTCATCCTGACTAGGGTTTGGGAGGCCCGGGAAGGGCCCCCGGGGGCCGAAACTAACGAGAAAGCTCCCGCCGTTAGTTTTGTCCACCACGCGAGGGGGTCTGGGACCGTAGCAACAACAGCAACCTCAAGACTGCTGTTCGCTCTTCTCTGCTCGCGTGCCACTCCACACGAATATCCCAAACCCTCGATACCCGCCCTCTTCGTCGCCGACCGTACAACCTTGTGGGTATATCTCTCTTACCTTTAACGTGTATTTCGCGCAGCCCCTGAGGCAGGGGAAGAGAGGACGGATGGAAGGAAGGACAAGGGGGAGGGAGGAGGATGGAGCACGGGGCAGGAGCAGAAAACACGTGGCAGAACAAGACGGGTAGATCGGGCGGGTAGACCCTACCAGGCGGGTCGGGAAGGAGGGCCCAGGCGGCCAGGTCGAGCAGGCGGGTTGCCCAAGCGTGCGTCTTTCATGAATCGCGAGGAAATCTCGAGCGTCAGCTCGATTCCCAGATCAATCATGAGGAAATCCGCAACGAGAGCGTAACTCCTGAATGTCGAAGGCGCGGCGTCTGAATAGAGCGCGATTCCGGAGTAAATTGGAAGGAATTCCCGCGCGAGAGCGCAATTTGGGAATAACGCGTGAGGAAGTATAATGCGGGAGCCGTTGCTGTTGTAGTTCGGGGGCCAACAACGCAGTTCGACCCTAGTGACTTCCCCTGCTAAAAACAGGGTGCGAGCCCTGGGGGAAGCACTTCAACTGAAAAAAACAAAATGGTCACTGGAGGGGGGATCAACTATAATAATTCTTCAGTAATGAGAGCTCATCAACAACACGACAAGACAAGACAAGACAAGACAAGACAAGACAAGACAAGACAAGACAAGACAAGACAAGACAAGACAAGACAAGACAAGACAAGACAAGACAAAACAAGTCAAGAGAAGATAATATAAGAGAAGACAAGACGAGACAAGCAGCAACAGCAGGTGCAGCGAGCAGAAGCCAAGACGACACATTCCGACGAGCGCGGCAACGATGAGGGCAACGAGCAAGCTGTTCTGCAGAGCATGGCACGGAAGCCCAGCACACCAACGGAGCGCGCAGAGCGTGCGAGCGAGCAGCGCATACCACCAAGGTCGACCGGCCGGCCAGCTTTCCCGCTCGGGGCACCTTCTTCCACAGCTCCGAGTGTCGGCTCTCGTGGCCGCCTCCTCTCCGCAGGGTGCTCTGGCACTCAGGCGCTCTGCCCACCCAGCTGGCCTGGGAGGGGCCGCTCCTCTTCCGCCCGCCCGCTGCACACACACACACACACACACCTGCAACTGGGGACGCCGAGAGGTACCGATACCGCTACTCCCTGGACCTCTCCTGGGGCGCGTCTTGACCAGAATGTCAAGGCGAATCCAGCGGTGACGGCGAGAGCCTCCCAGAAGGACCAGGAAGTGGAAACTGATGGGAGGGTCGCGGTGTGGGTACCTTGTCCTCATCTGAGCAACGACGAATCTTGCTGACAGTCATCTGGGTACAGAAGTTGGATCGACTTCCCACGCTGCAGAGCCGCTGTCTCTCCCCACACCCCCGGGCTCCAGATGGTGCTGCCAGGAGTAGAAGAAGAAGACAAAAACAAGACCCCCCTCCCTGGCGCGCGGAGCGCGCCGGGGGCGGCGCCAGAGGCGCCGCCAGGAGGCCCCAGAGCGGATCCAAGAAATCCAGCGCGGAACGCCAAAAGTTTATGTTTACAGAGGGACGCGCCTGCAGAGGGACACGCCCGACTTGAGCATCGATCTCCGACGCCGCCCCCCCGGACCCGCGGACCTCTCGGGATCCCTCACACCCGGGGACGGCTCGTGAAGGGGCCCTGGGACACACAAAAACAAATAGACACAAATATTAGGACTCCCCATATATAGTCGGGGCGTTGACTGTAAAGAACCCTAAATAAGGAACGAGGCCCCTTTTTCCCATAAGTTAAACCTCGATTTCCTATGGAAAACCTCAGGAAAACCCGAGGCAAACTTTGAAACAATCAAGGAACACCGAGCCCCTCCCCAACGATAAGCGTTCCTTCTTCAAGACCCCGACTGTATGCTCCCATATCGTCTCGGCTTCTTGTCTTCCCCCCTCCACTTCCCATAGGTTCCCACATTTCCTGGGGAATCGACGACTACTTGTGTCTGCGTGTTTCGTTCGTGTCTAATCGACTATATTCTTCGAAGATCCCCACATTTTATGGGGAATGGACGACTCATTTCTTGTGTCTCTGCGTGTTTTTTGTTCCCTCCTGGGCTCAAAGACCATCCCGAGCCCGTCGCCCCCCGGCGACCACACGGGCCCCGCTCCTCGGCCCCTGCTGGTCCGCCTCCACTGCCCTCGCTGCCTCGGAGCAGAAAGCACCTCCACGTGGTTCAGAGACTACCACTTTGAATGACATACGCGTTGAACGATGTAAGTCTCATGTTGCTTCAATGTTTGTCCACGATCAACGACACGAACAGAAAGTGTTGGCGCTCCGCGCGAATTTCTCGGATCTGCGCCGGACCCCCCTCCCTGGCGCGCGGAGCGCGCCGGGGGCGGCGCCAGAGGCGCCGCCAGGAGGCCCCAGAGCGGATCCAAGAAATCCAGCGCGGAACGCCAAAAGTTTATGTTTACAGTCGGGCCGCTGAAAGAAGGAACGCCAAATAAGGAACGAAGCCCCTTCTTGGCCCTGTAAGCGCCTCCGTGCCCCCAGGAGGGCAAGAGGTCATTCCGAAGCCAAGCTGTTCCTTATTTCAGCGTCGTGACTGTACATACGAATTCAACATTTAAGTCACATGTTACTTCGATTTTTGTGCACGATGAGGACGGCTGGAAAAGATGACGTTGATGAGAGGGGGTGGCGAGGTGATGCAGCCGAAGAGGTGCGTGGCGGGATCGAGCCAGGGAGGACTTGGGAAAAGTGGTGAGCCATGTCGCCCAGAGACCTCCACTTATGTTGCTCCCATCGTACTTCAGGACCACATCCCAGAAGTAATTTGGAGCACCCATGTCGAAGCAGTGTCGAACGAGTAATGAGTATCGCCTCCCAGGGCCCGACGCGTGAAAACCCTCCAGTTTCGGTACTTTCTTGGTGCTCGAAGCTACAGTAGGTTGGAACATCACAAACCTGGACCCCATCTTCATGCGGAATACCTCGAGCGGAGCCGTTCGTGAGGGTCTGGGGGCTCGAAAAGCCTGGGCGGGAGCGCCCGTCTTGCTAACTCGCATCGTGCCGCCGAAATCCGACGGGCCCCCTCCTCATTCTTGAACGGATTCGGTGAGGCACTCGCCCATTGTGTGCCCAGCTCTCTCTATCTCTCTCTCTCTCTCTCTATCTCGCGAACTCCAGAGGGGCAGTTGGCAGCCCCCACGCGGCGCCCCGTACCTTCGTCCCGCGCTCCATTGATCTCGACGCTGCCGTCGTCGACGTCGTTGTCGCGGCCGCCGCCGCAGCGGCGACGCCAATGACAGCGACGGGCGGCGGCGGCAACGCCGACGACGACAGTGGAGGAAGACGCGGGCGGCAGTGGCCACGACGGGCACCGCGACGGGCGGCGGCGGCCGACGGCGGCGCCAGGTCGCCTGCACCCAAGAGTGACCCAGGAGAGAGCGGCCGGCGAATGGTCACTCTTACGCGCAGCTGGCAAGGGCCGGCGGCGGCGACGCCGGTGGCCCACGACGGCGGAAGCACCCGGGCTTCCCCGCCGCCGGCCGCCCCGTCGCCGTCGGCAGCCGTCAGTCCGCCGACGCCGCCGCCCGCCGCCGCGCGCCGCCGCCCGTCGCCGTCCGTCGCCATCCGCCGCGACGTCGGCGTCGAAGTCGACGGCGACGGCGCCAAGGGGCAGCGGCGGCGCCAGGGGGCCGGCGGCGGCGGGGGCCGCGGGCCTCCGCGCGGCGGGGCGCCAGCGCCGCGCCTGCCGGGCGGCGTCGGGTACGGTGCGCTCGTGGGGCCCCACAGGCGTGGGCGGGAGGCAGATCTGGAAGCAGAAAAAAGGCTGCATAGACAACCTCCTCCTCCTCCTTCCTCCTCCTCCTCCTCCTCCTCCTCCCTTTTCCTCCTCCCTCCTCCTCCTCCTCCCTCCTCCTCCTCCCTCCTCCTCTCCTCCTCCCTCCTCCTCCTCCTGTCCTCCTCCTCCTCCCTCCTGCTCCTCCTCCTCCTCCAACTGTCAAAGGTTCGCGCGGATGGTTCGGATCGGCGCTGGATCCTCCCTCTCCGGCGCGCGGAGCGCGTGCCGGGGGCGGCGCCAAAGGTGCCGCCGAGGGGCTCCACCGCATGGGGCAAGAAAGCCGCGTGGACTTCTGGAGATTGAGGATCACGCCGTCGGCCTTCCGAGAGCGGTTCGCCTCGCCTCGCCCGCGCGCACGTCGAGCACCGAACGACAGAATTTCTATGTTGGGGCGCCTCACGCTTCACGAATTGAGCATGGACCGACCGTCCCAGCATTCCTATAGTGCTACCACGACATGTTCTTAGAACCCAAAAACGTCTTAAGAACAAAAACGATGTTCATAGAACATAAACCCGATGCGTTAAAACAAGACGATCTCAACCATAAATGTTCTAAGGACATTGTGTGGGAACCACAAAAGGTTCTCAGAACACTGTTTGGCAGGGCTATAGGCGAGCCAAGACGCTTCGCCACTGCTTGAACGAATGCCTCCCCCAAGCCCCGAGTCCTTCCTCCTTGCCTGCCCAGCGCTGTCGTGGTGGCAGCTCCTGGGAGATCTTCGCGAGAACGAGAGGGGGGTCCTCCGGCCCAGGAGGCGTGTGAAGCGTTGATCAGGGACCGACCGCCCCGGCATTCCTACAGTCCTACCACGACATGTTCTTAGAACCCAAAAATATTCGAAGAACAAGGACACGGTTCTTAGAACATGAGCTCGATGTATTAGAACAAGATAGTTTGAGCCAGAAATGATCTAAGAACATTTTGTGGGAACCACAAAAGGTTCTCAGAACATTGTTTGGTAGGGCTATAGGCGAGCCAGGACGCTTCGCCACTGCTTGAAAGCGGGATGCGGCGGAATCAACCTGGATCATGCCGGATGAGGCCCGTCTCCAGCCACGGATCCACCGTTAGGTCGGGCCTGTCCCCCTACAGGGCTACTTTGCACGAGAAATTCAAAATAGTCAAAAAATACTTCAAACAGGCCCAAAATACTGATCGTTTTCCAAACTTAATTGATCGCGCCTCGGGGTGGTGTGGTGGGGTGGGCCGTGTAAGATAGTAGTGCAGGTTATATCCCCCGTCCTGCCCTGCCTGTCTTTCGTGTCCGCTCAAGCTTTTTCTGGCTCGAGATCGTTCGAGCCAGGAGCGCGCGCTCGCCCTTCTGCCCCACCAGCGTGGGTGCTCGCGGCGCGGGCGCTGATCGTCGGCACCACGGCGAGGCGGTGGTGGCTCGCCAGTGCTGCCTTGCTCTCGTACATCGGGGACTGGGGGGTCCTCGACTCTGTCCTTTCGAAGCCGCTCGTGGAGCCCGGAGCCCGAGGACGACGCGTCCCTGAGGTACACGAGAGAGTCCGAGCGGCTCAGCTTCTACGACTATATACGGTTGCATATGTCCAGCGTGACGCGATGGAGCCGCTTCTATCGGACGACTGGCCCTCAGCGGGGGCAGGTGGTCCTCCTGGTGATGCGAATGTACCCCAAGAAGAAGAACGATACGAGGTGGATCTACGTGAAGCCGGACCGCGCGCTCGGCGTGGGCGACATCAAGGATCGGGCGAAGATGTCAAGTCGTCGACAGCCAGGCTGGGACTACGAGGCGTTCCCGACCCTCACGGCCCCCGAGAAGACGGACATCCTGGAGAAGGCCAAGGAGAAGCAGCTCGAGGCCGAGCTGTATCTGTCCAACATCCGCGGCTACGTTGCCTCGTTGTCCTGGTTTCGCTCGGGTCTGGCTGGCGTATGGAGCACATGGAACTGGGGGTCGACGGCGGGCGCCGCCTTCTTATTCTGGAGGGTGGCGGTCTACTGCAACCTGTGGCAGTGGATGCGCTGGTCCGTGGAGAAGCTCGCGGACGGCCACAACATGATACTCGAGATCGACGATTTCCGAGGATATCTGCACGACCTCTACCAGGACGGCAAGCTCGAGATTCCCATCATGATCTTCACCGCGGTGGTGGCTATTGGGCCAAGCCTCCTGCGATGCTGCAGGCAGCGCCCCTCCCCTCTGCTCGCGGGGGCCTCGCCTCCAGTGAGCGACGTGGACAGCGACGGGGAGGCGGGCCACTCGGCGGCGGGGTCGTCGGACGAGTCCGAGCCCGCCAAGGACATGCAGGAGATGAAGGCCATGATGAGCAATCTGCTCGACGAGATCACCAAATCAAGGTCGGAGTCGCCACGGGCCCCCACGAGTCGGAGTGCCTCATCGGCCGCGTCCCCTGGAGAGAGCAGTCACGCCAGCTGGGAGAGAGTCCCCAGTGTCAACACGGACTCCAGCATGGACATGCATGTAGACAGGATGATCGACCGGCTGAAGCGTTTCGAGGACACGATCAATGCGGACAAGGCCTCTCCGGGATGCAAGCCCTTGCAGGACGCCTCATCCACGTCGGCCACGGCGGGATCTACGACGTGCCCTACCATCGACCTGGGGACGAAGGAGACGCTGGAGGGCGCGGGGGTGAGCCTCGAGCCCTTGCGGGAAGCACTCCGGGACCCCAGGGAGAGGTTGCTGGCCAACCTCTCGAAGATCGATGCGCCGCCCACCTTCACCCTCCCAGCGGGCCTCACCTCCCGCGTGGCCCCCGAGCTGTTGGTCCAGACCTACGGGAAGTACGGCAGCATGGCGAAGTTCGCGACGGACTGGGTTCGCCTCAAGGAGCTGAATCGCAACCACATCGGCCACGAGATGATGCTGCACTGCATGACGCTGGACCGGATGCTGGAGGCCTCGCCCGAGTTCATCCAGACGGCCGGCTGCGAGATCCTATGCGCACGAGTTTATGCTCTGAAGCGGGCGTTCAAGGACGTGGCATGCATCAACGACTGGAAGCAGCCCCGGGGCAGCGGGGCCAATAAGTGGAAGTCCAAGGTGCGCTGGGACCTCGCGAACGAGCTGGACTGGAGATCTCTCACGGAGGGCGAGGAGGCGCTCCCAGGCGTGGAGCGCGACTTGACGGCCAGGCTGCAGCAGAAGGCTCTCTTCCAGAAGTATCTGCAGAAGGGGGGCTCGGGCGCAGTAAAGGAGGAGGACGAGTAGACGTTGGAGAAACTTTCCCTGTCTGTGGTGCCTCGCGGGGCTCCCCGCGCTTGAGGGAGGGGCTGGCGGTTTACCGTTCCGTTCGCCCTGACGACGGCCACTCTGGTGGGCTTACTCTCCCGATAGCTACGGTGACGCTCCTGCTTGTCGCGACGATCTTTTCGCGTGGCCCTGCGCCCCTCGGGAGGCGACGCCATGCCCGTTTTTCTCCATCCACGCACTTCTCCATCGTCTACCTCGACGGCGGCCACAGGCGCGCCTCCCGAAGCCGTTCCTCGAGACCGAGACCTTCTGCCGGATTTGCCGCTACTACCGTGGTCGGTGTTGGTGGACCGCGCGGGGCCGATGCATCGTGGCACACTGAGACATGTGCGAGCTCTGGCCAACGGGCTGCTCCGATCCATGCACCACCTCGCGCGGGGCACGGTCGGAGCGGCCGAGGGTGCTGGGCCGTCGGCTGCGTGGGAGCGGGCAACACACTTCCAGAGGGCTACTTCGAGGAGGTTACTGGAGGCGTGGCTAGCTTGGGGCAGCCAGGTGACCGCGATCAAGGAAGACGAGGACGCCGCCCTTCGGCGCGTCATGGCCGGTCGGGCCTCGCCATACTCAGGCGATGGGGCTACGGCTGCCCTGGGAAAGGATTCAAAGGGAAGGGAGATGCTACCAAAGGGCGCGATGTGCTCCGTCGACGTGGAGGAACTGGCTCTTCCGCCGCCAGGGACCATCCCTGCCGAGCTCGTGGACATCTGCCCGCTGGCTGCCGAGTACTTCTCCGACGTTGTGGGGGGGATGCTACGCGAGCCCAGCAAGGCCATGGACGAGGAGCTGAAGGGCCAGAAGGTCTACCGAGATCCGTCTCTCCGCTCGAGGGCGTCGCGTCTCCGCCTAGCCGAGAGGCTTTGGGATGCGGGGATGCTCGGGACCACCGACGAGATGGTCGAGGGGGTCTCGCTCTTCGGAGTCATCAAGAAGTACCTGCAGGAGGAGGGGGACCCCCTCAGCCCCGCCCGGCGCCAGGCGCGCGCCATCTGGGACCAGAGGCGGGCCAACCTCCGCTGGCAGAGGCCCCCGTACGTGCCCCTCGGCAGCCCCGCGACCTTCGCTCACGTGGACCTCTCCAACCTAGGCGAGAGGGACGTGGTCTACACTGGCGTGGGCGACATCCCAGACATGTTCTATCGTTTGGAGACGCCGCCCGATGTCTGGCCCTACTTTGTCTTGGAGGAGGTGCCAGTCCACGAGTTCGTCGAGTGCATGAGGACCAAAGGGCGGGACTGCGTCACCCTCGATGGCGGGCCCTTCCTGGCGCTGAAGGTCCTGGTCATGGGCTGGTCGTGGGCCCTGTTCTTGGCCCACTCTACGTTGCATGCCTGCATGGCGCGCGGGCTCGGGGAGGACTCCGTCGGGGCTCGCCTGGTCTACGGGGCTCCGACGCCTCAACTGACCGGGCCCGAGGGGTTCGAGTCGGTGAACTGGGCATGCATGGACGACTACGGAGTCATGGCCACGTCCGCCAGCGCGCAGCAGCCAGTGGGCGAGGTCGTGAGCGGACTGACGGCCCCAGTCAAGCACTACTTGAGGCAGGTCGGGCTCCCCGTCCACAAGGAGTCCGAGGGCGAGGGGCTCGAGTCGCTGGGGGCGGTCATCCGAGGCCGACCCTACTCCGTCTCAGCAGAGACCGACCGCACCTGCGGCCTGGCTCTGGTGACGCTGCGGCTGGTAGAGCGGACGTACTGGATCGCGGAGCTCCTCGAGCGTGTCGTGGGGTTGTGGGCGTGGGCGGCCATCTTCCAGCGCACGGGCCTTGCCATCTTCGACCAGGTGTACCACGAGATGAGACGCCCCGAGACCGCCAAGACGCCGTTCCGACTGACGGGCGCGGCGAGGTGGGAGCTGACTACGATGATGGCGTACTGCGCACCCCTCTTACGTGCAGATCTCGAAGCTCCGTGGCTCTCGCAGGTGTTCATGACGGACTCCAGCGAAACGGGCTACGGAGTGGCGGTCACCGACGCCTCGCTGGAGGAGATCAGGAAGGACGCCCGTTACAGCGAGATGAGGGGATGGACGATCGCCACCGAGGATATCTACACAGCCCAGGAGGAGGACGCCTGGGTCCCCCATGCTGGGGGGTGTGCCTGCGATGTCGACGAGCTTATCGAGGCCTCGACTGCACCGCCGCCGCGGGTAAGTCGGAGGGCCCACCGGGGGCTGCACCTCTTCGCGGGCAGGCGCCGGGAGGGGGATCTAGAGGAGGCCATCCACTCGCGGGCGGAGCTCGACGGCTACGAGGTCGAGGTCTGGTCCATCGACGCGGTGATCCACCCGAAGCACGACCTCACCAACTACGAGTTCGTCAGCCTGATCCTGAGCCTGGCGCGCGACGGGTACTTCCACGCAGTGATCGCCTCGCCCCCATGCTCCACTTGGAGTCGGGCTCGCTTCCTGGGGAAGGGGCCCAGGCCCTCACGGACACGCCTCGAGCCTTGGGGGCGGAGCGACATGTCATTCACAGCCTTCGAGCGCCTCCGCCTGGACCTGGGGTCGCGCCTTTTGCTGTCGGCCATGCAGGCGGTCCGCGAGGTATGTCGAGCTGGAGGCCTGGGCTTGATGGAGCACCCTGCGGACCCAGAGGAGGACCCATGCCCGTCAATCTGGAACCTACCCGAAATGGCATGCCTCCTCGAGGAGACGGGCGGGAAGATCAATCGGATCGACCAGTGCCGCTACGGGGCCCCATCGATGTAGCCGACCATGATTGGCATTTTCGGGTTCTACGACGACACACTGGACTTCGCCGCGGACCGTCTCCGCTTGAGGTGCAACCACCGAGGGAGGCATCAGACAGTACTCAAGGGACGGGCGGAGCGAGGCCGTCCCGATTTCTGCACCGCCTCCGCCCAGGCGTACCAGCCGCCGCTGTGCGCCGCGCTGGCGGAGGTGATCATCGAGGCTTTCGCCCGCCTGACGAGGGAGATGAGTGGCCCCGATCCAACGGGCTCGCGCGTGTCTCCATCTACTTCGTCCTTCGGCCCGCCGAGGCCGGGGAGGGCGAGGATCGAGGTAAGGCGGGGCGATCGAGTCAGAGCCCCCCCGCTGTCCCCCGCTTGGATGCCGATCGCGAGATGGCGGCCGCTCTACTTCGGGAGGCGGAGGATCACGGAGCACACGAACATCAACGAGACGCGGGCCGTGGTGGGCCTGCTGCGACACCTGGCCAGATCATCACGGATGTGGAGGCGGAAGGTCCTGATCCTTGCAGACAGCATGGTAGCTCTGGGGGCCCTGGGCAAGGGCCGCTCGAGCTCACCAGCCCTGCTGCGCTTGTGCCGCCAGGCGGCGGCGATCACCATGAGCTTCGCGATTCAAGGATACTACCGCTACGTCCCGTCGGAGCTGAAAGTCGCCGACGGCCTCTCTCGGGGGGGCTTCCTCGGCGCGGCGCCCGAGACGGTAGTTGCTCACAGCGACCGACGCCCCGCTCCAACGGACAGCCGAGGTCACGATCTACGCGACCTGGGCCGCGCCTGTACGGGATACGCTGGTGGGTAGCCGCCCTGGCATTGGAGGCAGTCCACCCTGCTGGTGCGGTTCGCCCGAAGCCACCCAGGGCGGGAGACATCCCCCTGCAGAAGCGAGGGCCACGTGCGTGGGAGAACTACGAGAAGGAGCCGCACCTGGGCATCAGCGAGGGCGGCTTCACAAGGCTGCTCACCCACTCCGTGGCGGACGTCACCGCGGCGCAGTGGGCCCCGAAGGTTCGAGACTTTCTCAGCCACTGTGTCGACAAGGGTTGGGAGCTGCGGTCCGCGAACGCCGTGGACCACGCCCTGGCCGACTACATGGACATGAAGTGCTACAAGGACCGGCTCCGTCCTACATGGGGGTCGATTGTCTTGTTTGGGCTGCTGGTGATTTGGCCTGAGCTGAGGAACCAGCTTCCCCTGGCCTTGCGAAGCCTGAAGAGCTGGCAGAGGCTGGTTATCTCTATGGAAGGGGGTCCTCTGCCTGAGGAAGCCGTCTTCGCCATCGCCATCTACTTCTTCGAGGCGGGGCTCCTGGATGAAGCCATCTGGACCCTGGTGCAGTACGACGTCTACGGGCGGGAGCAGGACATGGAGATGCTACGCGAGGCCGACATCATCTGGGATGGCCGATGCGTGGGCCTCCTGTTTGGCATCCCGGCCCGAGGCGAGGAGGGCAAGACGGGCAGCAACCAAGGGGTCGTCATCCGCCGCGGCACGGTCGCGAGCCTCATCCTGGCCCTGAAGGACGTCAAGAAGAATGTCGCGGGGCCCATCTTCGGCCCCAAGCAGGCAGGCTTCCGCAAAGAGTGGCACCGCGCATGTCGCTCGCTGGGGATGCCATGGGCGCCGCCTCCGCACGGGCTCCGCCACTCGGGGCCCAGCGAGGACGTGGCCCGAGGACGGGCCAGCCTGGAGCAGGTGCGGAGGCGGGGCAGGTGGAAGGCATTGTCCAGCGTCCAACGCTACTCTAAGACGTTCGCCCTCACGCAGTTCCGTGCAAAAATGCAGAAGAAGGTGCTGGACGTGGGATCCCGTGCGACCTCCGACCTGGCCGCCGAGATACTCCGTGCGATGGAGTCCCGCACCAACTACAGCAAGCAACAGCAGCAGCTGGTCGACGGCATCAGGACGAATCTGAAGACGAAGAAGGTGAAAGATGTCGCCGCAGAGCTCCTGATGCTGGGACTCACCACCAACAAAAGGTCCACCACCAACAAGAGGTCCACCAAGGGTGACACAAGCTGCCCAGAGTCCGACGACCTCTACTCCGACGAGACGTGGGGAGAGAGCACTGGATGGTGGACAGAGTGAGGCGACAGGCCACATGGGGGCGCCCCATGGGGGCGGCTAGGGGCGCCATACGAGGGCCCCCTAGAGGTGGTGGCCTACGGGCGCGACCACCACCCCACGGTGAGCTTGGCTGGTCGCATGAGTTTCGTCGTTGTGGCCCCCGCCCGCCCGCCCTGGCCACAACATGTAGTTGTTGTCGGCTACGCCAGGCACATCAAATGCGGGAGTGGGACTGAGAATTTTCTGATGCCGATCGCAACTCGAGTTTTTGTTGGTTGTGATTTGGTTGAGGTTATATGGATCTCAATCGGCCTCCCGATGAATGATTATATATATATGTATATATATATATATATATATATATATATATATTTGGCCCGTCTGGGCCCTCGTGCAGTGTGTGGTTGAAACAGTACCTCCTCATAGGCCGCTTCGCGGCGTTGCTGCACGTCCCGCTGTCAGAGACTGTGCATCCTGTCAGCTTCGCTGGCCCCCCGCCTGCCCCCTGAGACGTAGCGATAATGATCGCTTTCCAAACTTAATTGATCGCGTCTCGGGGTGGTGTGGTGGGGTGGGCCGTGTAAGATAGTAGTGCAGGTTATATCCCCCGTCCTGCCCTGCCTGTCTTTCGTGTCCGCTCAAGCTCCCCTCCCTATTTGCACGCTTTGCCCGGCCCTGCTCTCACGACACGTGGGACTGAGAATCTTCTGATGCCGATCGCAACTCGAGTTTTTGTTGATTGTGATTTGGTTGAGGTTATATGGATCTCAATCGGCCTCCCGATGAATGATTATGTGTATATATATATATATATATTTGGCCCGTCTGGGCCCTCGTGCAGTGTGTGGTTGAAACAGAACCTCCTCATAGGCCGCTTCGCGGCGTTGCTGCACGTCCCGCTGTCAGAGACTGTGTATCCTGTCAGCTTCGCTGGCCCCCCGCCTGCCCCCTGAGACGTAGCGATAATAAACAGAAATCGTCCCCTGATTATTTTTTACTATTTCTGAATAGTCCTCCTGTAGAGGGACGTGCCCGACTTAAAGTGTACCAGCGACGGCACTGATCTTCCCCCTCGTGGAAGCTGCACCCCGACGTGTCGTTGTGCCCTCCCCGCCTGGCGCCGGTGGCCAGGACTGCAAGGGCGAGCAGGTGGCACATAGGCCACGATTGGGGCACGCGCCGACCTGGATTACAGAGGCAGGGGGATCGTGGAGCATGGGTTCTGCCACACGAGACTTGGGCGGTCTCACGCCTCGTACTCCGCCTCGTCGTCTTCCTCCTCCTCCTCCCCCTCCTTCCCCTTCCTCCAGCATCGTGGCACGGGTGGGGGGGTCTTGCAGGAGGGCACCTCGGCAGTCTGAGGGCATCTTGGAGGACAGCAAGTGGGCAGAAAACACACGACTCACCCTTCCAGCCCACTGCCAAGAGGCGAGGGATTGGACTTTCGAGGATCACGCTCGGGGGCGGGGGGGATCTCTTTCTCTGTTTTTGTTTGTCTCTCGCTCTCTCTCTCTCTCTCACTTTGCGCTCGCCTCACAGATGATCCCCCGGTAAGGGTCTCTGTAAGAAGGGTGCCTCAGGACCACTTCCTCGAATAAGGATCCGGAGCCCTTTCGTAAGGAGCTCTTCGGCAGCAGGGAATGGGTGGGAGGCTTGGCTGCTCTCCCACACATCCCACAACAGAGAGGGGGAGCATGACAGAGGAAATGTGTTTGTTTGTTCTCTCTCTCTCTCTCTCCCTCCCTCTCTCTCTCTCGTTCTCTCTCTCTCTCTGGGGTGGAGGGAAGGGGGCGGGGACGAGGGAACGGGAGGAGTACGTCGTCGACGTGGGCGATGCATCGTCGACGTCGGCGTGAAGCAAATCGAAGTCCACATCGAACCGCATCGGCGATGCATCGGCGACGCGGCATGATCCTCGGACACCATCTACTCAGACCCCATCTAGGAGGCCTAGACTGTTTGGGGGGGCAGGGGGGCAGGGCCGGGAACGGCTGCAGGAGAACACCATACCCGCCGTTAGCAGCAGCCGCAGCAGGCCGGGGGGGGTGGGCCGCACGTCGCGCTCATTCCGTCGCTGGGCACGGTGCACCAAGAGAGCATACACACGGCTCGCTCAATGCGCGCTACCGCGGGCCTCCGTGAGTGCAGGGGGTAGGAGGAAGAGGAGGAGGAGGAGGAGGAGGAGGAGGAGGAGGAGAAGGAAGAGGAGGAGGAGGAATAAGTTGAGGAGGATGAGAAGGCGGCTGGGGAGGAGCAGGAGGAGGAGGAGGAGGAGACGGAAAATGAGACGGAGCAGGCGGCGGAGCAGCAATGAGAGGGACGAGGGAGTGGAGGAAGGACGACCGAGGGAGGCCGGTCAGCTGTCCCGCGGGAGGGCGCCGCTCAACTTCTCCTCCTTCTCGGCCTTCATGCGCTCGAGGAAGCCGGCCACCCTCTCGTTCGCCTTCCGCTGGGACTCCCACCACGTCTCCGCCACCTCCTCCGGGGGCGTCATGAGCACCTTGTGCCACAGCTTCGTCCCCAGCTTCGACTTCCAGTCCAGGCAGACTTTGCACACGTCCCCGCAGTTGCCCCTGTCGCCGCCTCCGAGAAAAAGGGCGGGCCCGGAGGTCTACCGCGGCGAGGACAAAGAGACAACGACACCCCGGCGACGCCACGACCGTAGCCACGATCCGCGAGGGCCCAGGGGTCCGAGACAGAAAGCAGCCGAGGGGGGGAAGGAGGAGAAGGAGGAAGGGGAGGAGGATGAGGAGGAGGAGGAGGAGGACGAGGAGGAGAAGGAGGAGGAGGAGAAGACGGGGAGGAGAGGGAGGAGGGGGAGGAGGTCAAGGCAAGGGTCAAACGGAGGAGGGGCAGCACGAACACAGAGAGGAGCATAAGCCCGTCGACAACGTCCTCACGACGCTCGGGTGCCAGGGGCAGGAGGGATCTAAGGCGGCACACAGATGGCCGATCGGGGGCATCAACACCGCCACTTGTGAACCGCCGATTGCCGGGAGGGGCTTCGAGACCCTCGGAATCTCCGAAACCTCACTCAGAGCACCCGAAGCCTCCGAAGCCTGCCAAAACATCTGGGCGGGAGGGCGACAACGACGACGGCGACGACGACGACGACAACGACGAGGCGGCAGCGGCAACGGCGGCAGCGACGACTACTACAATGGCGGAGCCTCCGAGCACCGCTGGGAAGATGAGCCTCGGAGTCACCTCGTAAGTGCTCCCGCAGTAGATGCACCGGCCGTTGGTGAGCGCCTTGGCCCACGTCGCCGCCAGCCCTGGCGAGGGAGGTCACGTAAGGAGGAGGAGGAAGAGGAGGAGGAGGAGGAGAAGGAGGAGGAGGAGGAGGAGGTAGATCCCCCGAGGGAGGAAGGGATGGGGAAGGTACCACCCGACCCCCACCACTGGACACCCAAGGGAGGTGGCCGCAGCGGCGGAGTTGGGCACAGTCCGCGCGCCGCCCGGAGGAGGAGGAGGAGGACTGGAGGGAATCCAAGAGGCATCAGCGATGTGCAGCAGTGCTCCCTCCCGTCCCGAGTGCCCTCCTCGGGAGTGCCTGCCAGTATGCCCCTGTCCACTGCGGAACGCGCCCCCCTGGAATGACGAGCGCCGGGTTGGGTTGCCGCTCACGCGAGACCCCGTTCTGTCAAGGACCCACCCTGCGCCGCACTAGACGGAGAGAAGCACAACTACGAAAATCACGGAAACGTCCATCGATAGCCAGGTTCGGACAAGCATAAATCCTCCCTCCTTCCGTGTAACTGCTGCGCAAGTGGGAGCTTCGGGCCGTAAGCTTTGAGGAAGCCTCCAACAATAGATGCTTTCGAAAACGGGCTTGCCTCAAGCCCTGCACGTGCTTCAAATGTTCAAAACAAATGCGCACGGCGCTAGGGCGAGAGACGCATTGTGAAAACCGCCCCCCACCCGTTCTTGTGACACTTGGATTGCTGTTCGAGGTGGGTCAATGCCTGGGCGCGCGCGGCGCTGAGGCGAAAGCCATAGTTTGAAAACGTTCTGCCCTCCGTCTTTGTACATGCTGGATTTGTTTTTGCTTCTCCGCGCGAAGGCGAGAGCCGCATTTAGGAAGCCACGGGCCACCTATCCTTGCGGGCGGCCTGCTCAGCTTCGAAACCACAAGCACCACGGAAATCTGAAAGCGCACCGCCTGGCCAAGCCCGCGGACGCGCGTGGCGGTGCGACGCGGGGGGGGGAACAGGCACAAGGCAAAGGGGCGGAGGAGGATTGAGGAGTGAGGGCGAAGGGGGGTGGCGGGGGGAGAGCAGGACCAGCGGGTCGGGTGCTCTGGGGGCGGGGCTCCGGCGGAGGTCCTGGGGGCTACACTCGCGCGAGCGCCTGCGCGGCCAGCGAAGGAGGTCGGGCGCACGGGGCACACGTCCAGTCTCGTTCACTGCTCCCTCGTGCTGTGTTGCCCCCGTCGCACTCAGGCGCCACATCCCAGAAAGAAGTGCGAGCACCCAGGGAAGTAGCGAAAAACAAGGTCGAACGAGCATCGCCTCCCAGGGCCCGACACGTGAAAGTGATCCAAATTTGATCCTCTCTTGGCGCTCGAAGTTCTTTCTGTTGATCAAGGCTAAAGTGGGTTGGAACACCATAGCCCCAGTAGCGTTTCGCCGTCTAGTTCTAATACAGGTCCGCAGGCCGCGTTGTTGGGCCACCAGGCTGCGCGGCTGAGTTGTTTCCTGCGCCTTGCGCTACTTTTCAGTTTTCAGTCCCCAGTGTTACAGTACTACGTTCTGCTTCCTCCTCCTCCTCCTCCTCCTCCTCCTCCTCCTCCTCCCCCTCGGCCTCCCCCTCGGCCTCCTCCTCCTCCTCCTCCTCCTCCTCCTCCTCCTCCTCCTCCTCCACATCGTCATCATCCTCATGACTCTCCGCGCGAAGGGTGAAACCGAAAAGACACTGTGACCACCACTTCGGAGTCGCGTGCTCGAAATCCATTGGGGGCCTTGTAATAGGTTCAATTATGTGATACTCACGCCTCCAAAACAATAGTCCTTCGTACATTGCGACAGATTCGCGTTCCCGAAGCCGGGCACCATTTCAAATTACACCAGATTCGCGCTCCTGGAATCAGATCCGATTTTAAAATTACGCTGAATTCGCGCTCCCGAGGCCATTACCCGTCGTAAATCATGCGAGATTTGAACTCCCGACGCCACAACCTTCTTTGCAAGTTGCGCCAGACTCGCGCTCCCGAGTGTCCAAAAACGCAAGTGAATGTTTTATGGTCGCCGCCGCATCTCAGTATGGTTAGCTGGTTCCTGTCCGTCCCCCCAGATGTCTTCAGGACGGCGCCCAAACACCCCGACACGGTTGAGATCGGGGAGCCTGAGTTTTTTCGTTCCAGCGGCCACTATTGCAGCAGCCGTTTCGCATGACAACTCCTCACAGTTCATGCAAGAGCCACACTCTCGCTTCAATGCCAGCTACATCCACGACCCCTGGCAAACACACGCTACGGTGCACATGGCCGTGTGCCCACCGCTGTCACACGGCCACGCCCCATGGCACAGATAACACTATTGTGCACGTGGCCGCGCTCCCCCCCGAGTCGCACGTCCACGATCCCCCGTTGCACTCACACCACGGTGCATATGGTCCTGCTCTCGCCCCTGCAACACGGCCGCGATCAATCTGAGAAATCTGCAACCGTGTACACGGCCCCTCCCCGCGACGGCGGGGGGAGGGGGCGGTGCGAACCCCTGCTCGCCTGAGCTCCTCCCCGCTTACGCAGAAGACGCTCTTTCCCATCGGCAGCCGCTACCATCACCGTGACTAGAAAGTGGACACTGGGGGGGCTGGAATAGTAACGCGCCCGCCATGGAGGGGGGCGCTTTTTTTAGGCGCTGGAGCAGGGCGGGGGGGGTCCTGTTTCAGGGTGGGTGGGGCCACTGGTCAAGGGATATTGAAGAGGGATATTGAAGAAGCCGCGGCAGACGGGAGCGAGGGAGGGGAATGGAACAGAGGGGGCAAGGAAAGGCACACAGAAATGGGGCAACTGGGCTCATCCCTTGGTGCCCATCCCCCATCTCGATTGCCTCCTTATGAGGCCCTACCCCTCCGCCGCCGAGTCCCTAAGCAGATCGTCCCTCTGCTTACGCAGCCTGCAGCATTCCTCGCGAAGGCTGTCAAAATCCTGCTGGGTGGTTACTATACCTAGGCAGAGAATGGACTCTGCTGTCTGTGCCTTACCAGGCCTGGCCTTAGTGGGGACTGAAATGGACCGGGTTGCCTCTGCAACGATGTGCGTTGGCGGGGGGCCCTTTAGGCTGCGTTGGCCGAGCAAACTTGAACTGCGGCTGGAGCTGGCCTAGCCTGCTCGCACGGCTCTTAGTTTGCACCACTTTGGGCGTACTGGAAGGCTTGGGAAGCTTTGGGGGGGCTGGCTCTAGACTGCTCCTCAGCGCATTCGACTGAGCTGCTTCGAGGGGCCCGATCGGGTGCTGCATCAGCGCGTCGAGCGTGACAGAGCGCCCTTGGTGCGCCTATCTCGCACCACAGTCGAGGCGCGTCGTGTCCTCGGCCTTGGGCGCCCTGGCCATGAGGCGGTCTGCGTAGAAACCACGGTATGGGCAGCCAATCAGACGGCAGTAGAGCAGTGGGCCCCTGGCGCCCCTCACCCTAGTGGTCAAGTTAGGTTTGCCTGAAAACTAAACATGACACACGGGCTGCAGAGGGGAGAGGGCATGGATGGCGTGCTGGGCGCTCGCTGGAGCAAGGGATCCTCCAGACCCCCCTCAAACATTATCCTGGCGAAGGACCCAACCATATGCAGTTGTGAATAACGCGTTGTGGGTGCCGCTTTCGGTGGAGCTCCCTACGGGGCCACGAGGACGCATGAGGGACGTGCCGTAAGGTTAGGGGGAGACGCAAGCGGGCGGTGCCACTGGGGCCTTCGTTGGGGCTCCCTATGGGGCCACGAAGCGCTGTAATGGGTGGTGGTTGACGCATGCTGGCTGTACCTTGCTGGAGATCCCGATGAGGCCACGAAACGCTGTACTGGTTGGGGAAATGCATGCGGTCGGTGACCCTGGGGCCGTCGGTTGGGCCCCCTATGGGGCCACGAAGCGCTGTGCTGGGTGGTAGCCGACGCATGCGGGCGGTGTCAGTGGAGGCTTCGGTGGAGCCCCCTATGCGGCCATGAAGCGCTGTACTGGGATGGGGAGGGAGCATGCGGGCGGCGCCACTGGGGCCTTCAGTGGAGCTCCCGATGGGCCCACGAAAACTGTAGTTGGTGGGGGGTCGCATGCGGGTGGGCCACTGGAACTTCCTACGGGGCCACGGAGTGCTGTACTGGGTGGGGGAGGCGCATGCGGGCGGTGCCACTGGGGCCTTCGGTGGAGTTCCCTATGGCGCCACGGCACGCTGTACTGGGTGCTGGACGACGCACGCAAGCGGTGCCACTGAGGCCTTCGGTGGAGCCCCCTACGGTTACACGAAACGCTGTACTGGATGGTGGCTGACGCATGCAGAGTTCCATTGGGGCCATCGGTGGGGTTCCCCATGAGTCCACGAAGCGCTGCACAGGGTGGCGGCTGACGCATGCGGGCGGCCCCGCTGGGACCTGCAATTCGGTTCCCTATGGGGTCACGAAGCGCTGTACTGGGTGGTGGTTGACGCAGGCGGGCGGTGCCATTGGGGACATTGGTGGAGCCTCTTTATGGGGCCACGAAGCGCAGTGCTGGGAGGTGGCTGAAGCATGCGTGCGGTCCTATTGGGAGCTGCGGTGGAGCTCCCAAAATAGGAGCACGGAGCGCTGTACTTGGTGATGGCTAGCGCACGCTGTCGGTTCCACGGGGGCCTTCGGTGGAACTTCTTGTGGGGCCACGAAGCGCTGTACTGTCTGTGGCTAATGCATGCGGGCGGTACCGCTGAAACCATCGGTGGGGTTCCCTATGGGACCACGAGGCGCTGTACTGGGTGGTCGCTGACGCATGCGGGCGGTCATGTTGGGGCCGTCGGTGGAGCTCCCTATGAGGCCACGAAGCGCTGTACTGGGTGGTGGTTGACGTATGCGGGCGGTGCCACTGGGACCTTCGGTGGGGCCTTTTTTTTATGGGGCCACGAAGCGCTGTGCTAGGTGGTGGCTGACGCATGCGGGTGGTGACACTAAGGACTTCGGTGGAGCCTCCCTAATAACAAAAAGGCCACGCAGCGCTGTACTGGGAAGTGGTTGGCGCACGCGGGCGGACCCGCTGGGACCTTCGGTGGAGTTCCCTATGGGACCACGAAGCGCTGTACTGGGTGGTGGCTGGCGCATGCGGGCGGTGCCATTGGGGCCTTCGGTGGAGCTCCTTGTGGCGCCACGGAACGCTGCATTGGGTCGTGCCTGACGCATGCGGGCGGTCCCACTGGGACCATCGGTGGAACTCTCTATGAGGCCACGAAGCGCTGTACTGGGTGGTGGCTGACGCATGCGGGCGGTGCCACTCGGGCCGTCGGTGGGTTCCCTTTTATGGGGTCACGAAGCGCTACACTGGGTCGTGGCTGACGCATGCGGGCGGTCTCACTGAAACCATCGGTGGAGCTCCCGATATATGTGCACGAAACGGTGTATTGGGTGGTGGCTGACGCATGCGGGCGGTGCCATTTGGGCCTTCGGTGGGTTCTCTTTATGGGCTCACGAAGCGCTGCACTGGGTCGTGGCTGACGCATGCGGGCGATCTCACTGAAACCATCGGTGGAGCTCCCGATATATGTGCACGAAACGGTGTATTGGGTGGTGGCTGACGCATGCGGGCGGTGCCATGTGGGCCTTCGGTGGAGCGCCCTATATAGGTGCACGAAACGCTGTGCTGGGATGCGGCTGACGCATGCGGGCGGTGCCAGTGGGGGCTTCGGTGTAGCTCCCTATGGGGCCACGAAACGCTGTACATGGCGCGTGAAACGCAAGGAGGCAGGAGGAGGGTTAGGAGGGGGAGGAGGAAGGAAGGAAGGGAGGATCGAACTCGGGGACCGCCTCTTCAAAACGAGGACGCAACACCACAGGGTGGTTGAGAAAAATACCCCCCCGCCCCCCCTCCTCGCCAGGCCAGGAGTGCGCGCGACACTGCACCGCGCGTACATTACTACATGCACGCGCCGAGCTAGGCACTTCTCCCCGGGCAAGCTTCCAAGACAGAGCGCGTGTCTTCGCGCGCATAACTTGCCCAGCTTGGTGGGCGCCCTTCCCGTGGAGAGCTCTCCACACCTCGTGCTGCAGAGGATCGGCAGTCCCGTCTGGCCAATGGTCCCTATGAGAGCTGAATGCTGAAACGAACGTGCAATGGGGGACATGAACGAAGGTGTCGGGGGTGCCTTGCACCTAATCTTTGTGGATGGGGCGAATGTTTGCATGGCAATCCCTGCGTCTGCGCGCCTCCCCCACAGGCATGGGAGATCTTTCTCTGCTGCGCACATTTCGCCCCAGAGGTCCTGAGCAAAGGGCCGTACTCCAAGGATCATAGCGCAACAGTAGATATGCTCTTTGTGGTCACCCTGTGGATCAAGTGCAAGTGGTTGGACAGTTCGGTCTGCGTAATCAGCTACTTCTCGGCAATTACTATATCAAAAAAATCCGGGCCCGAGGTGGCCTGGGAGCCCTGCCTATGTGATTTGGTCTTCCGGAGGGATGCACAATCTTCGCGCGGTGGCAGCGGTGCCAGTTCCCTCCGCATGCGTCGAGCTGCACTCTTTGGGTAAAGTTGTTCGTGGACCACTTCCGAAGCGCAATGAGCCGCAAACCGCTACTGTGGGCACTCCCAGTTCGGGGCTGTGCGAATGCGCATGCCAGTCATGACTCCTGCCTTTGCGTTGACCGAGGCTTGGTCCACGTGCCATAGCAGCGGTGAATAGATCACTTTTTACCGGCTTCCGCCCTCACCTAATTGCGCCGCCGCTGCAAATGCCACGGCAAAATGCGCGTTCGATGGGTCTCGGCAGCTTCCACCGCGGCGACAATGCAAACCTGGGGGACAAGAAGGTGGGTGTGCTCATTGCCCGTCGGGCCCCAGGTGCGCGCGCGTCCAGTCGCTCGCTGGGCTCGGTTTTGGCGGCCGTGGTACCCGCAGAACGGCGAACAACTGGTGGTCGGCAAGTCCACGTGATTCGTGAACGAACTGTTCCAAACTCGTCGCGCATGTGGAGCGCGCCCTTGTCGCGGCAGCGCGGGCAATCTGCAGACCACGCACCCCCCCCCATCCGATGAGAACTTCGGCTGCTGCCACGACGCCACAGAACATGTGTCGCACGGTTGCCAGCCGTGATCTCATCTTTACACTTGCTTAATGTAGGGGTCACATATCCCACCATAAGCCTTCTTGGTCATTGTCGGAGCAGGGGCGTCCGTTTGCAACGTATTCCAGTATCGGCTTGCTGTGGTGCTGGCCTGTGAACTTCTTGACTATTTCCACTGGCGGTGTGTCTACATATGTTGTAGGTGATGTCGTTACAAGCAATGAAGGGTGTTGCGTCGACGATATTCCACCCTGCCTGGTCGAAGCAATAAATCATGGAGCTTATAAGTCATTTGATTCGTTGATGTCACGATTTGTCCCATGCGTTGGCGGCAGCGATCTGTGCCGCGTCAAATAGCTGCTCGGAGCTGCGACGGCGTCAGCGCATCCCTGCGCGCGTACTTGTTTTGTTTTCGTCCGGGGCGCTGATGCCCACCATCCCTTGACATATCGCTGAAGTGCTGCAACAGAGAACTGTTGCGGGCCATCTTTAGGCGCGACTGCCCTCCGAGAGCTGACGTCTGCGCGCGCGCATCTGACTGGGGAATAAATTGCTGCTACCTCGCGGAGACAGGATCAGAGCGAGGGGGCCGAACGGCCATTCATTGTCCCCGGGTGCGTGGCTGAATAAAGAACTCGTGTTGAGAGTTATGATTGTTGCGCTGTTGTCGTTGCTTGTTGTCGTCGCCCCACCCGCGACCCACCCTCGACCCGCCCCGCGACCCGCCCCGCGACCTACCCCGCGACCCACCCCGCGACCCACCCCGCGACCCACCCCGCGACCCGCCCGCGACCTAACCCCACGCCCCACCCGCGACCCACCCCGCGACCCCCGACCCATCCGCGACCCATCAGCGACCCGCCCGCGACACGCCCCGCGACCCGCCCAAGGAGGGAAAAGCCCCCGGACCCAACATTTGACGTTTACTGAACGGCCCTGGGCGTTTACTAAACAACCCTGCCCTGTGCGATTCATCCTCTGCGAGCGCATGCTACAGGGCTTCGCTTGTCGGCGCGATTCTCATGGGGGTGGATTTTCTGCCCTCTGCGCCCGTGACCCAAGCGAGACCCGTCAGCGACCCGCCCGCGACCCGCGACCCGCCCGCGACCCGCCCCGCGACGCACCCGCGACCGACCCACATCGGTTTAACAAAAAATCGACGCCTGCCGCGGGCGCGTTGTATCATTTGTGAAACTTTGGCGCCTGCGGCTGGCTTCTCCGGAGTCTCGCGTGCTGCCGGCGCCGCCACCGCCCCCTCACTCTTACCCGCATCTGCGGGTTGCTACGTATTTTTCGCGGCGAAAGAGTTGCAATTGCGACCCCGTAGCTGACCCGTTGTTTGGGCGCCCGACCGACTTGTAAAACTCAAATTTCTTCTGGCCTCTGGTTCCTCGGAGTCGCTTGGTTCTGCGTCTCAGTTTCTCCCGTCTGCGAGACTTGATCGCTGCCGCTTCATTGCCCGTTCGAGGCATGCCTGCAGGGGCAACCCTCCAAGGTTGAGGGCGCGTGGCGCTTGGTTGCCTGCCGGGCATTATAATTGTAATTGCGCGCTGTGGGTGGCTTTGGTTGGGCTGCCCGTCGCGGTCGTTCATATTGCCACTGGCTAACTTTACGAGCATGCCGCCGCGCGCCCGCTTCAACTCTCAACCGGCCTCCACGATTGCACGCCGCGCGCGCGAGCTCGTTCCTTTAATTTGCGCTCACAGTGCCAAATCATCCACCTGCACGGCCGCCTCCGCGCCCGCGGGGTTGAAGTCGTCGACAGAGCGGGTCAGGCACGCGCTAGCCCCGCACATCCCCGACGGCCCCCTGTCTGCGATCTCTCTCGTTGCAAATGGCGACCGGGCAAATCTACCCTCCAATATTCGCCCGCGACCCTACTTGCACGCATTGACCACGAAATGTGACGCGCGCGTGGGTTAATGCACCGGTTGCGCCTGCTAACGCAACAACGCATAGCCCATGATTTCAAAAGTTGCCCGCTGCGCCCGCGGGGGCGCGAGGCAGGGCAGGTGCTGATCGGGCGCCGGCTCCGCCTTGACAGCTCGCTTCCAAAGTGCGCCCTCAGGGCCTCTCTTTTGCGCCCGCGCCCCCTGGATTCTCTCCGGGCCCCGGCGCGCTCGCGTTCGAAGCTTGCCCTGCGCCGGACGCAGAGCTGGAGATTGCGCGAGGGCCGCCCTCCCCCCTCCTCTGCGCTCGTGGACCAACAGCGATATGATGTTCTGCATCTGGGCAGGGGCATTCGGGCGGATGCTCGCGATGGTCAGAATTGCGGGCATCACTTCCAAGGCAGTTGCCTTCAGCAGACAGATGCGCTCGGGGCGACATCCGTCTGGAGTGCGCGTCCGTTCTGCGGACTTTCTTGAAGCTGCGCGCAGATCTACCGTCGGGGAGGCGGCGGGGGCAGTGCAATGGGGCGTGGAGACATGCATGGCTGAGCCTGGTTAGGTACCTCCGCAGATTGCCGCTTCCCACGCACTGCTGCGCACGCTTGTCAAGAAGATGAGAACCGGAACTTTGCAATCCGCGCTCAGTTCCCACATCTTTGATTGAGTGATCGCTGGGGCCTTTCGCGCGCCGGCGTGCGAAAGGAGAACTTCCTCCTGCCGCTTGGTCGCGCCACTCTTCCCATCTGTGCCTCGACTGCTCGTTGTGACTCTGAAAGGCTGCGACTTTGTCGCGGGCGGTGGCTTGCCTGATCAGGAGCTAGGTGCTTGACCGCGAGGGCGAGGTGCCGCATTCGATCCTGGAGGTGCTGTAGCCCTGGCTTCCAATACTTCGCGAAAGGCCCATTGGCGCCCATGCTCTCTAGACTAGTCACGAGCTCGTCGGCGCGCGCGTCCACGTTGCCGATTTTGATGCGAATCCGCATTTCAGCCACCCGGCTTCAAAGGTAGTGGGGGGCTGGAGCAGGATGTTCTTCGCAGCGCTGATCTGCGCCTGGCATACTTGCCAAGGATACCTAGTCGGATTCCGGCGCCGGGCGCGCTTCCACCTGCTCCGATGCAACTGCGGCTACTCATTGCCCACAATAGCTAACCGAACCCCATCGGAGCCGCTCGCGAGACGAATCGCGTCCAGACTGCGCCCGCGGCGCGCCATCTTGCTTCGTCAGACCAGCAATAACATGGTCAAGTTGTCTGCTTAGACCGCTGAGGTCGGGCGGGGGCCTCCTGGGCCCATGTCGTGATGCGGCTGGAACATTGGCGCAGTTGACTCGGGCGGCCACGCGGATCGCGCGAGCTGCGTTGCCATGCAGACGTTCCACTGGGCGGCGCGGCGGGATCCAGATTCTCACGTCGACGCTCGCGTGCCCACCGCATGGCATAAGACAATGATCACGTGGACCTAATCCACATGCGAGTCTTCTCCTGCTGCTACCATGGTCGGTTTCCTGCCCGCCGTTACCTGAACTCCCAGTGCGGGCAATGTGCACGCTCATGTAGCACCTCGAATGACACGCTGGAATCTCCTGCAGCAGACACAAGGCATCCATATACTGCTATGCCTTTACCAAGTGCAGACAAGACGCTGAGGTTGCGTGGGATGCGGCCTACCTTATCCTTCAGTGTATTGAATACGATGCAAACGTTGTATGTTGAGCACAACGCAATGGCTCCACAGCCGCTGGGCCGAAAGAAGCATATGCAAAGCCTCCCCATGTA
Organism: Prorocentrum cordatum; assembly: GCA_963575745.1. Taxonomy (NCBI): domain Eukaryota; class Dinophyceae; order Prorocentrales; family Prorocentraceae; genus Prorocentrum; species Prorocentrum cordatum. The sequence continues at coordinate 172,693 of CAUYUJ010017701.1, read as the reverse complement.
TTACTTCACCGGACTGCAGGCCTAGGAAGACGCCCAAGTGTCGTTTAGCCAACGTGGCTGTTCCTGCGGCAGACCACCTACCGCCCGCGCGGGGAAGAAGCGCCAACCCTTAGCCAGAAAGTGACTTACAGCATAGGTATGCTTCTCATTCCTCGCCCGATGCTCCTCAATAAACATCGCATCTCTTTCGAGCTGAACTTGCGCTGCCTCCAGCGTAGCCCAGCCACTGGTGTTGGCTGTGACTACGTTGGGCGGTTTACCCTGGGGATCCAGGGCCGCCCTGTCCGACGATCGGGAAGTGGCCGGGCGTGCCTGGTGCTTGACCTGGAGGTCCTGCTGGGAGTTGCTGGGGCTGTTGCAATGGTGGCACTGCGTCTCAGGGCGACTGAGCGCCCCCAACAATTGGCGAGGCAAGCGCAGCTTCCGCGATATATCCCAGAACGACCCGCTTCGGGACATTCCCTGCAAGGGCATGGGTTCCTGCAGTCACCTGCTAGGGCAAACGGCCGTCTACGATGCAAACTTGCTGCAGGGCGGAGTCCAAGTCAGCAGCGTCAACGCCAGTTCTAAGCTACTGGTTAGCACCTCCAGGTCCTCGCATTGCTCGACTAGCCGTGCCGAAAGATACGGTCGTGCCCCATGACTGCACGATCTTCCATCCATTGCTCTTCTGCTGCTTGTTGGCGAAATGTGCAACTCTGCCTGTGCCCTCTCTGTCCCTCGCGCGAAGCTCCCCATCGGAAATCCTATCGTCATCCTCCCCTTCGTGCTGGGTGTAGACCTGACCAGAATTGGCCAAAAGCTCGCCAGTCTGGGGATGGAATGCGATGGCCTGCTCCCAATACGCATGCTGGCGCGACAGAACTGCCATCGTCGGGCCCGTGGATTTCTGCTCGGTGATCTTAACGCTCTGGAATGCGAAGAGCCCCCATGTCCACTTCAAGTTCTGTACCATGCTCGACCAACGATGGTCCAGTTGTTTGGACATGCTCATATTGGCGTCGCAGTGCGAGACCTCTTCCTGGAGCGTGGCCTTCTTCTTTTCCCTCCTACCCATACCTTGTTTTGCTTTAAGCCTGATCTTGGCGGGGCTGGGAGGTGTTGGTGCATCTTGGGGTGGGGGAGCAATCTCTGCAGGCTGTTCCTGTGGTCTGAGAACCCCGTTCCGCAAGACGATGGAGCAATTCTGCCGGACCCTGCTTCGCATTCGGACCTCCTCCTTTTACCAGTGTCGGCGGCACGCGCGTTTCCCCAGCCTCACCTCCACAGGGCCTCTTTCCGTTATTCCCCTTGCCCTCCCATTGCCGCCCTTGGTGTTCGCGCCTTTGGCGGTGCCCTCGGTGCGCCGTGGCGGCCGTGCTCTGGGTACCAGGCGCTTGAAGAGCGAAGTCCTTTGGAAGGAAGGAAGCCGTGTTTATATACATATATATATATACATAGGAGGAAGGCCCTGCTCCTAAGGAGTACCAGGCGCCTGAAAAAAGGAATTCCTCTGGGAAGAGGGAAGCCGTGTGTGCATATATACATCTATAAATAAGGCGACATTGTGGCCATTGGGCCCTCTGGGGCTGGTGGGGCCACATATGTCCTGAAACGCCGTTGCACAAGCTGGGCCCACCACTGCCTCGCACGAAAGCGGGAAGGGTGCCCCAATAGGACTGGGTTTGGGTAGTCGTGGATGAAGAAGCCGGAGCGGTAGAATGCACACGCGCCCCACAGTGTTAGCAACACCTCTACCACGAAAGCTTGTTGTTGTACCCTCACGAGGTGCAAGTAACATGTGGAGAACTGAAAACTAGAATCGGTTTGCTGATGGGTGTCCTCACCTGGTTGGGGAGCCACCTGTGGTGGGACGTGTCGTATGCGTGCGGACGCCTTTTTGAGGGTGGGGGTGCAGAGTTCCAACAGGTTTTGCCTTCAGTCAAAGTGGCGACGGACCCCCTCCACGTGCTCCACCTGCTCGACCTCCTCCTCCCCCTCCTCCTCCTCTTCCTCCTCCTCCTGCTCCTCCTCCTACAACTCCCCCTTCCTCCTCCCCTTCACCGTTCCTCCTCCTCCTCCTCTTCCTCCGCCTCCTCCTCCTCCTCCTCCTCCTCCTCCTCCTCCTCCTCCTCCTCCCCCTCCTCCTCCACTTTCCCCCTCCTCCTCCTCCACCTCCTCCCCCTCCTCGCCCCTCCTCCCCCCCCACCCTCGCGGGCGAGCGCGGCGAGACTTCCCATCCCAATGGCCTTCGCTCTTGGCCAACTTCGAGATGGGGTCGTCGGGGTCCCTGTCGGGTTCCTTGAACGATGTGTTCCGAGGTGGCTGCCAGTCGGTGAGCATGCCCTCATGCGCAGCCCTGGCGGCGGGCTCCACATTCCAGCGGGGGACCATGGCGGCGGGGTCGACCTCGCGCAAGGCCACGAGATCCGAGATGACCCCATACCGTCTCCTCCCCCTCGTGCTCCTTCCTCCCCTCATGCGCTTCACCTGCCCTTCGTCCTCACCGTCCGTTTGGTTGTTTGTTGTTTTGTTCGTTATCGCTCTCTCTCTCTCTCTCTCTCTCTCTCCTTCTTCCTCTCTCTCTCTCTCACGCGTTCCGTTATGTGTGTACAGTCCGTCCCGACTGTATATGCATGTCAACAGTGTGTGTGTGTGTGTGCGTGTGTCGCCCCATATTTGTTTACATGTGCGTCCCATCTCCCAACGTGCTGGCAACTTGATTTGTCGTACGGTTACATAAACGCAAATGTATGTTGTTCTATCGCATATGCAGAAGTATGCACGTGCGCGTGCATATGCGCATATGCGTGCAATCATGTGCGCTTATATAAGCACCGTGCGCGCGTGCGCTGTACTGAAACGGCAAATTCGTGTTACGCACACAGGCATGCCCATGCAGGTACTCGCTCAGATGTCATACCAGCTTGCGCTATTGATATGGATGCATGCACGCATGTGTATATACATATATATATGTATATGTGTGCGCGTGTGTAAGTGTCAATACGTGCTGTATGTATATATATATATATATATATATATACGTATGCATGTGTACATACCAAAAACACGGCTATGTGTGCGTGCGCATGTATCTCCGCCACCGTGCACCGAGTCACGGCGTGGAGTGTCCTTAGCACCATCTGTGCCCCTGTCTATGGGGCGCTGCAGTACGCTGCACGGGGCCCGCAGCACCGAGTGGCGGGCGCTCCCGGGCGCCCCCGAGGCGCTCTTGAGCCTTGTCGCCAAACCTGCCCTGTTGCCCGGGAGGCCAAGACGGGCAAAGCGGGCCCCGAGAAGCTCCCAAGACGGCCCAAGAGAGCCGCGAGACGGCCCAAGGAGAAGCCCAAGAGCGGGAACTCGAGCTGCTTCTTCGCGCACTCCGTCCCAAAACGACCCCCCATGACCACAAGTAGGCCCTTGAGAGGCCCCCAAGCATCCCCAGGTCCCCAAGGTGCCCGAAAGAGCCCCTAAAAGGCCCCCCAGGAGGCCCCCGAGAGGCACGAAGACACCCCAAACCACCTCCAAGAGGCTTACGAGAGATCCTAGAGGAAAGAAGCCAAGAGACCGCGGACCTACAACCCAGGCGGCGGGATGGGCCGAAGGCGAGTAGATCCACCGCCCCCTGTTGATGTATCACAAGGGTGTCTGGCGTGCTAGATCCTAGACGGCTTTGGTTCTTTTAGAAAACTCAATGGGGCTTCAGCACGTCCCGCCGGCCACCCGAAGAGCCCCCGAACTGCACATGCCAATGCCTTTCATGCCCAAGATTCCCCCCAAATGGACTCCAAGATGCTTCCAAGACGGGCAAGAAGGCTCAAGATGGCTTCCAAGTCCGCCAAAGATGGCCCAGGATGGCTTCCAAGACGGTCTACGAGGGTCCAAGATGCTTCCAAGACGGCCCAGGAGGCCTCCAAGAGGTCCTCCACGAGGGCCCGCAGAGGCCAAAATCATTGGGTTTCTCCAGGTGTTTGAAGGATTTTGGCATGTGCTTCTTCTCGGCCTTCCGACAGCCCAAGACGGCCCAGCAGGTCCCCGAGATCGCCCTAAGAGCGCTCCATAGGCCTCCAAGATGGCCCAAGAGGCCTCCAAGACGACTCCAAGAGGCCCCCAATACGGCCCAAGAGGCCTCCAAGACGCCCAAGATGGCCTCCAAGACGGCTAAGATGGCATCCAAGATGCCTCCGAGACGGCCAAGATGACCTCCAAGACGGCCAAGATGGTCGCTAAGACAGGCAAGCTGGCCCAAGATGGGCCCGAGAGGCTTCCAAGATGACCCCAGAGGAGCCCAAGAGGTCCTCCAGGAAGGCTTGAGGGAGAGAAAATCAGGAATGTCCCTTCGGTGTTTGAAAGATCTGTGCTTTTCCTCCCTGCTGTTGCTCCAACCGCCCAAGACGGCCCAAGGAGCTCCCAAAATCGTGCCAGAGGCCTCCAGGATGGCTCCAGAAACGGTCCAAGAGGCCCCCAAGTCAGCCCCAAGAGGGACCCAAGACGGCCCAAGAGGCCTCACGTGTTCTTCTGTTTACTCCCCTCTCCCCATTCTCCTCCCCTCTCATCATCCTCCTCTTCCTCTCCCTACGCCACAACACGACCCCAAGAGAGCCTCAAAAGCTACGGAGAGACCATACAGGACCTCAAAGTCCACGAAAGATTCCTCCAACACGGCCAAGATGGCCTCCAAGACGGTCCCATGACGCCTCCAAGACGGCCAATATGGCCCAAGATGGCCTCCGAAAAGAATCCAAGACGGTCAAGATGGCCCCAAGAGGCCCCAACAGAATCCCAATCTGGCCTCCAAGAACGTCCTAAGATACCGTCCAAACCGCCAAGATGGCCCAATAGAGCTCAGAAGTGCCCCAACAGGCTCTCAAGATGCCTCCTTCTCCCTCTCTCTCTTTTCCTCCTCCTCCTTCGTTTCCTCCTCCCCCTCGTGTTACCCGAAGGCTTTCCAAACCGACTCGGGGAACACATGGTCCGATAGCTTGGCCAAGCTCTAACCCAACGTTCTGCCACATAGGCGTTTCCAGAAAGGCAAGGGGCGGCGGTGATTCGCCGTAGGCGTCTTCGATCCGCCGCCACCTGTGTTTATCACAGGGGTGCGTGGCGTGATGAACTTTGACGGTTTTGAACATATGGTTTGAAGGTTCCGAATATAGGGCGGGCCAGACGGAAGACACGGACAACACCATCAAAGGAGGGAGGCATGGATTCTCTTGCCCAAGATGACCCAAACATGACTGCCAAGTTGGCCACGATGGCCCAAGATGGCCTCTCAAGACGCCTCCAAGGCGGCAACGACGACCCCAAGGCGGCCCACGACGCCCTCCAGACAGCCCAAAGACGCTCCCAAAACGCCGAAGGAGGGCTCAAAGAGAACCTCCAGGAGGCCAACAGGATTGATGTCCCGCTGGTTGCTCCATGACTGTTATCGTCCTCGCCTGCTCGGGGTCCCGACGCTCAAAGGCGGCCCCTGCAGGCCCCCAGGATCTCCCCGGAGCCAGCCCAAGAGGCCCCCCAAAGAGGCCAGCACGACGGGCCAGGAGGGCCCCAAGACGGCCCACATAGGCTCCCAAGGCGCCCCGACGATGGCCGCGCAGACCACCAAGACAGCCCTACGAACTTGTTAAGACGGCCTACAGCGCCCAAAGAGGGCCCCACGGCAATCCAGAGGGGCACCCAGGAAGGCTTCCAAAGGTCAACAGCCCCCGAGAGGCCCCCAAGATGCCCCCCATAAGGCCAAGGGGCTCCAAGACGCGGTCAAAGCACCCAAGAGGCCCAAGAGGCCCAACGAGACCTCCGTTTCCCTTTTCCTCCTCCTCCTCCTCCTCCTTCTCCTCCTTCCACTCCTCTCCTCTTCCTCCGTTTGGCAAGACTTCGGCACAACGTTTGGCCACGTAGGTGTTTCCAACTAGCAGGGGGCGGCGTTGGTTCGCCAAGGGCGTCTTCGATCCGCCGCCCACTGTTGCTCGCAAGTGGGGATGGCCTCCGCCTCAACCCGCCGGCCACCCAGAAAGCAGATCTGCAAGTTGTACAACAAAGGCATGTCGCCTCAGACATCCTCACAGGATGGCCAAGAGGATGCCTCCAGGATGACTCCAAGACGGTTGCGGTGGCCTCCAAAACGTGTGCGAAACGTCCACGATGGTCCTTGGAGAACCTAAAATCCCCGCCTGGAAGTTCAAGAAGCCCACAAGACGCCGCAAGAGGGCGAGGACCTCCAGGAAGCCAGAATGACTGATGTTCCATCGGGTTTTCTCCAGCACTCTCCCCTTTCAGGCTCCACGGTGCCTCCGAGACAGCCAACCATGGATCCACACGGCCCAATGTAGTAGCTGAACGACGACACAAGAGGCCAAAGATACGCTCCAAGCTTCTCCAAGAGGGTCTCCAAGAGGCCGTCAGGATGCAAAAAATCATTGATGCTCATGGTGTTCTTCAATGGTACTGCTTGTCGCCATTTCGGGCTTCCGACAGCCTCTAACGGCCCCCAGAGCCTGCTATATATCCCCAAGGGGGCCCTAAACGACCCCATGACGGCCTCCAAACAAGCCAAGCAGACCCCTAAAACAGCCAAACAGGCCTCCTAAATGGCCCGAAGAGGCCCCAAGAGGGCCCCAACACGGCCCCAGAGACGTTCAATGCGGCAGAGTCAATCTGCACGCGAGCTCAGCAGGCCAGGCGACGGCAATGCGTATTGTCCCGAATGCAACAGGGGGGGAAAAAGAGAGAAGGGCGGCCGCGGGCAGACGGAAAGAGAAGGGCGAGCGCGCTCACACGGCAGGAACCGCAGCAGGGCGCCGGGGGCGGCCGAGCCAGAACAACACCCCTGGCAGCGGGCGCGGGGCGGCGTCGCTTCCACACCCAAGGGAGGGGGGGATCGGCAGCAGTGCGGGACCGAACACCGGCAAGTGCGAGGAGCGAGTGCCAGGGCAGCAACAGACAGTGGACCCCAGCAAAAGGCTTGGAGACCCGGCGTGCCGGCTGCAGGCCTGGCTTCGCAAGCGGGCTGCAGTGGCCACCTGGGGGCGCGGGGTGGCCCGCCAGGGGAGGCGACGCAGCGGAGGCGGAGGCAGGGGCGCGTCCGCAGCGCATACCGAGGCGGGAGGGCCCGGGGAACGCGGCCAGGACGACCGACGCGGGCAGCCACGAGACCCGGGCGGCTGCGGCAGGCGACGGCGCGGGAGCCACGCCGGTGGCCGCGGGCGAACGGAGCAGGCCCAGATCGGCGCACGCATCACAGCCGAAGGCAGGCGGCGCCCAGCCCGCGGGGGGCAGGGCGGGGCTCGCTGGCCGCCGGCAGGCGCAGGGGGAAGGGTGACGGGCGCGCCAGCCTGGGCGGCGGCCTCTGTGCCGACCTGAACGCGGAGGGCCGCGATCCCTGGGCGGCGGTCGGAGAGGCCGCCCCCAGAAGGTCAAGGGGAGGCGAGCGCGCCGCCTGAGGCGGGGGAGCGCCCGCAGAAGAGAGGAGAGGCACACCGCCCGGGGTGGACGGCGCGCCTCGCAGGGAAGTGACCAGCGGAACTTCACCGGTGCACGAGCAAGCGTGCCATTATCCGTCTGTGGCGTCGACCCGCCAGAGTGACCAGGGGTGGCCATTCCGTGGGCAAGTGCGGCAATCGCCGCTTGCAGGCGACGGGGCAAAGAGGGCAGCCATCCCGCGGGCACGCACGGACCAGGACTCCGAGAAGAGCCCGACTATGGCGACAGGGAAAGCGCCGTCCTCCCCCAACAGAGGTGGTCAAGGTCACGCGACTGCAGAGCGAATCAGGACGGGGGGCCAAGTACGCAACGGTCTCGTTTATGGTCAATGGTCCCCAGCTGGGCCCGCGGGCCGCACCCCGTGCTGGTGCCACGGCAGCGCCGCGCCCTCTCGCTCGGCCCACTCTATAACATCGTGTCCAGCGGACGCAAACCCGCGGAGGAAGGCCGCACATTGGACAGCTCACCGCCTCGCAGGGTCGAAGGTGACGCGCCGCCTGTCTCCGTCTTGCGCAGCGCAGGAAGCGTGCCAACCAATGACAAACGTAGACCCAGCCTCGCGTTGGAGCCGCTCGACGCACTGCCCAGGTGTCTCGCCAATGGATCAACCTCTGGGGACGCTTGCGCAACTTCTGTGTCCCCGCGGCTGTCCCGCGACGTCCCGGCCCATCGTCGTGCGCCCCTGGGTCATCGCAGCCGGGGGCCGCCCCGCCCACCCGCGCGGCGGCGGCGATCTGTTCCAGGGCCGAAGCGGGGACGCTGGTCGACGCCAGGGGCGGGGTTTGTGCGGGACTCGGCGGCCGGTTGCGGCCCCCAGGGCTGTCGATGGCGCCGTTGGACGCGACCTCGACAGAGGCGTCGGCCAGCACGTCGAACGAGGCGTCGGCGCGTGCGCAGGGGGGGTCCCTGGGCCCCCCGCGCCCTGCTCCCCCGTAACATCGCCAGCGTAAAGGGCGTCGTCGTCGCCCGAGCCAGGGCGCCGAGCAGAGTCGGCACGGGCTGGGTCTTCGGCCGCCGTCGTGGCCATGCGGCAGCGGAGCGCCGGCCGCCACCGAGGGGGCCCAGGGCTGCTACCAGACTGGCGGTCTCGCCACCAGCGTGGGCGGCGGGCGCACCCGACGGCGAGATGCAAAAGAAGCCCGCCGCAAGCGTCGAAAATTTTGGGTGGGTCGCAGGGTGGGTCGCGGGTGGGTCGCGGGTGGGTCGCGGTGGGTCGCGGGTGGGTCGCGGGCGCTGTTTGGGTCGCGGGTGGGTCGCAGGTTCTCCACCTGGAACGAATGCAAAAGAAACCCGCCGCAGGCGCCGAAAATTTTCGGTGGGTCGCGGGGTGGGTCGCGGGTGGGTCGCGGGTGGGTCGCGGGTGGGTCGCGGGTGGGTCGCGGGGGTCGGGTGGGTCGCGGGGTGGGTCGCGGGTGGGGTCGCGGGTGCGGTCGGGTGGGTCGCGGGGTGGGTCGCGGGGGGTCTCGGTGTGGGTCGCGGGCGGGCTGCAGGGTGGGTCGGGGTGGGTCGCGGTTGGGTCGCGGGTGGGTCGCGGGTGGGTCGCGGGGTGGGTCGCGGGGGGGTCGCGGGGTGGGTCGCGGGTGGGTCGCGGGTGGGTCGCGGGGTGGGTCGCGGGTGGGTCGCGGGGCGACGACAACAACAAACAACAAACAACAAACAACAAACAACAAACAACCAACAGCCAACAACCAACAATCAACAAGAACGACAACAACAGCAACAACAACAACAACATCAACAGCAACAACAACAAGAAGAATCCGCATCGTGGAATTCCACTTCAGCCATGCACCCAGGGACGGTGAATGACCGTTCGGCAGCCCCCTCACTCTGACTTCTGGCGCCCGTCTTGCGAAACTTGGAGAGCTGTGCGCTGGCCCTCGCAAGGATAAGAAGACCGGTGGAATTTACAAGTATAGCCCGCACAGCTGGAACCAGATTTGTACAGGCCTCCATCCAAAAGAGAAAGGAGTGACCATCTTACAAGATACTTTTAGTGTGGTTTAAGCATGCAGCGCAGCGGTCGTTCTCCTCCTCCTCCTCCTCATCATCATCATCATCATCACCATAATCGTCATCATCCTCATCATCATCATCATCACCATCACCATCACCATCACCATCCTCATCCTCATCCTCATCCTCATCCTCATCCTCATCCTCATCCTCATCCTCATCCTCATCCTCATCCTCAGCCTCAGCCTCAGCCTCAGCCTCAGCCTCAGCCTCAGCCTCAGCATCAGCATCAGCATCAGCATCAGCATCATCAGCATCATCATCATCATCATCATCATCATCATCATCATCATCATCATCATCATCATCATCATCATCATCATCATCATCATCATCATCATCATCATCATCATCATCATCATCATCATCATCATCATCATCATCATCATCATCATCATCATCATCATGCACTTCTCGCGCGCGCTGAGACGATGCTGGCGTCGGTGCTCCCAACCGTGCTGCCAGGAATGCTGACGACGGCGCTCCAGGGTGCACGGGCCAGGAAACTGACGACGGGGCTCCCAGCTGTGGTGGCGAGGAGTGCTGGGGTCGTTGATCCGCACTGCGCGGGTAAAGCTGCTGGCCTCGGTCTCGCTCCAGCTGGCGAGCATGCTGACGCCGGCGCTCCCCGCTGCACTGGCAAGGATGCTGGTGTTGGTGATTCCCGCTGTGCAGGCGGGGGCGCAGGCGCCGGTGATCCAGGCCGTACCGCCGAGGCTGCTGGTGCTGGCGCTCTCGGCTGAGCTGGCGGGGATGCTGGCGTGGGTGCTCCTGGCTGTGCCGGGGCAAAGGTCCTTGCGTGGGTGGAGTCGGCTGTGCTGGCGAGGATGCCGGCGGCACCGTTCCCGACTGCGTTGACGAGGATGTTGCCGCCGGTGCTCTCAGTTGTGCAACCGAGGAGGCTGTCGTCAGTGCTCCTGGCAGCGCTGGCGAGGATGCTGGCGCGGGCGCTCCAAGCTGCTCTGGCCGGCACGTGCGCGTGCCAGGAGAACCAGGGCGGGACGAGGACGGAGCAGACTTCCTGAGGGCACGTCCGCACCAGGATGTCGAAGCCAGTCCAACTGTGATGACAAGGGGAGCGCCGTCCTTCACCGGGCTCCCGTCCTCAACTCCGTTTTCTCGGCGGTGGACAAACCTCCCTTTAGTAACCCTCCTTGTAGGGAAAACCGCCTAGGACCAAAACCGACGGACCTGGACCCGCAAAAATAACTGCCGCGACGCCTCTCGCGAGCCGAAAACGGCTAATTCACTAATCGACGTGTCACGGCAGGAGGTCTATCAGCCTCCGATTTTCGTAGCCGTGGGCGTCGCCGTCGTCGTCGCCGCCCCGGCAGAGCTCTACGACCTCCTCTCGAGTCGTCTAGTGGCCCCACGGCGGCCGCCAACGGAGCCCGCCCCGCAGACCGAGGCGCGCGCGGGCCAGCGCGCTGCCGCGGCGGCCGCCGCAGCAGCGGCCGCGCCCGCAGCCGCCGCGGCCACCGCGTCCACGGCCGCCGCGCAGGCCGCCGCGGAGACGGCAACAGCCGTGGCGGCCCTGCACTGAGCAGGGACCGACCCTGCTCTGGTAGGACTCTCTAGGCACGCCAGGGCGCTTCGCCACCGCTCGACTGCGAGATCCGGCGTTCTGGCTGACTCCCGTTCGCATCGACACCCGTCTCTCGACCTCCGTTCCGAAGTCTAGGGAAGACTCGGGTCCCCGGGTCGCGCAGGCCAGCTTGGAGCCAGAGCGGCCCGGGGCCGAGCGGCTGGAGCCAAAACTACGGACGTTTGGCCACACAGGCGCTTCCAAAAGGCAGGTGGCGGCAGTGGTTCGCCGCAAGCGTCTTCGATGACTCCCTCTCTCTATGTATACAGATCTCCCTACATACATCTACGTCCGTATAGACTAGCGGCCATGATGAGTCCCAACGGATGACTGATACCCCCTCCTCCTCCTCCTCCTTCTCCTCCTCCTCCTCCTCCTCCTCCTCCTCCTCCTCCTCATCATCATCATCAGCAGCATCAGCACAAGCATCAGCATCAGCACCAGCACCAGCATCAGCATCAGCATCATCATCATCATCATCATCATCATCATCATCATCATCATCATCATCATCATCATCATCATACCATCATCATCACCATCAACACTGACCATTACTATCCATATCCATTGACTCCCCTTACCCTTGCGTTTCTTCTCCCGCTCCCCTGCCTCCCGCACTTCCCCCTTCCCCGTTATCCTCGTCGTTCGTACCCTCGTCTTTCCCCTGTTCAAGCCCTTCGCCCCTCCTCCTGAATCCTCACTTCCATCCTCCTCCCCCTCTCATCCACGTCCTCCTCGACACGACTCTGATGACATGGGAGTTCGGTGACCAAGTCCTCCTCCTCCTCCTCCTCCTCGTCCTCCTCCTCCTTCTCATCCTCCTCCTCCTCCTCGTTCTGGTCTCGTGTCATCCTTGCCGTTATGACTTTATCCCTCTTCCCTGCTCCTCATCTTCCTCCCCCTCCTCCTTCTCCTCCTCCCCCTCCTCCTCTTCCTATTCCTCCTCCTCCCCCTCCTCCTCCTCGTCCCCCACCCCCCGAATGCCATTCCTCCTCCCGCTTCCTCCCATCCCCTAGTCCCTCCTTCTCGCCCTTCTTCACACTTCCTGTCCGTTTCCTTCCTCCCCTCTCGAATCCCCTGCCTCCCATTCTCTCTAGACCACGGTCGAACCTCCTCGGCGGCCTCGATCGCCCACATCGGAAGGAACCACGGCACCTTCGGGGAGGAACGAGGAGATAAGAGGAGGAGGAGGAGGAGGAGGAGGAGGAGGCGGAGGAGGAGAAGGAGGAGGGAGAGGAGGAGGAGGAGAAGGGGGAGGATGAGGAGGAGGAGGGAGTGGAGGAAGAAGGAGGAGTAGGAGGAGGAGGGCGTGGAGGAGGAAGGAGGAGGAGGAGGAGGAGGAGGAGGAGGAGGAGAGGAGGTGCAGGAGGATGAAAGGAGGCAGGATGATGATGATGATTAGGATGACGATGATGCCGATGAATAATGATGATGATGATGATGATGATGATGATGATGATGATGATGATGATGATGATGATGATGCTGATGCTGATGCTGATGCTGATGCTGATGCTGATGCTGATGCTGATGAGATGATGATGACGATGGTGATGATGGTGAGGCAAAGGAGGATGAGGAGGAGGAGGAGGAT
>CAUYUJ010017701.1:122467-159934 GCA_963575745.1 Prorocentrum cordatum | reverse complement strand
TCGAAGGCGAACTGCTCCCTCTCCTCCATGCACTGCAGCGCCAAGTCGTACACCTCCATGGGGTCGCCCCGCCTCACCACCTCGGGACTCTGGCAACCGCGCGCGCCCAGCCCTGGCCAGGCCCATCTGGGGCCCCAGGCTGGGGCAGAGGCCTTCCTGCCGTGCTGACATCTCGCCATCGCTCGGACGTCCATTCCCTGCGTTTTTTTTCGTGCGTGGCTTTTTCGCCAAATGATCAAGGATGCTCCTCGATGGTCCTCGCCGAAGGAAAAATGCACACGTCCGAGCGATGCCAAGACATCGGCCCTCTGCCTCCGACTCCTCGTGGACCGCTCGGCCTCAAAAGCGATCTCCGCTGCCTGGGGGGGCCCGAAGAGGCCCTGGGCCGCACCTCTCGCGCGCGCGGACCTTGCGCCGCGGGCTAGCCCCCCTGGAATGGAGGCAAGATTGAGCCAGAGTCGAAGTGGGATAAGTCGGCAATCTCTGAAATCCGGCGGTTCTCAGGGACGTATCGGGCGCCACGGCCTTCTCAGAGAGTTCCAGAACGCTCGGGAGCGACTTGCGGTAGCTTCGTGCGGCGTCAGCGCGCGCCAAGGTTTGTGACTCCGCTCCGATCTTTCAACCTCGAACCGATCGCGGCCCCGTGGCGTCACCCTGTCCCCCGGTGCCTCCGCGTCGCAGACTTCTTCCGCCCTGAGCGCCTTCGCCGGCGTTGCCGGCGCGCCATCGCCGCATGAACCTTCCTTGAACGAAGGATTGCAATCCTTGAACGAAGGTTTTTTTGCAATCCTTCGTTTTTTTGCAATCCAACGAAGGTTGTTTTGCAATCCTTCGTTTTTTGTGCAATCCTACGAAGATTTGTTTTGCAATCCTTCTTGCAATCCTTCGTTTTTTTTTTTGCAATCCTCCCGGTCCAGGACCCGATCTCTCCGCGCGGCTCCCGAGGCCCGACGCGGGCCCGCCGAGGGTGTGCTCCACCCCGCACGCCCGCGGCGACGGCCGGCGCGGCCAAACGCGGAGGCGGCGAGCGGAGGGGCAGCAATCGGGGGGGGCTAAGGGGGACGGGCTCAGAGGGGGGCACAGAGGAAGGGAAGACACAGCGGAAAAGGAGCACACATTGGAAGGGAACACACACAGACACACACACACACACACACACACACACATTGGAAGAGAAACACGACGTGGCTTCCAAGGTGTGCCCCTTCCAATGTGCATTCCCTTCCAATGTGTGTTCCCTTCCAGTGTGCCCATCGTCGGCGGCGGGCCCGGGGGGGCAAAAGGAGAAGGGGCGGGTCCTCTCAGAAGATCTCGGCAGTCTCCTGGCCTTCGGAGAAGAGTCCTGCACCGTTCCCGAAGACATAAACAGAAACTTCTCGGAAGGCCAGAGGGCTTCTGAGAAGCCCCGCCGCCTTCTGAGAAGGCCTCCTCCTTCTCACTTTCCCCCCTGGCTTGCCGCCAAGGCATCGACCTGCAATCGGCGAGACATCGCTGATAGATTGGCGATAGGCCCACGATAGCAAAACTGCATGTTCCTGAGCGGGTTGGGCGATCAGGCCCCCATCGGCGATCACTGGGCGGTTGAGCCAATCTCCTTTGAATGCTGCCCCTTGGCTTGCGGGTCATAGCTCGGCTCTCCAGCGGCCGCTCGGGACGATCTGGGCACCCTGAGAACGCTCTCAGCGAGGCGCAGCTGCTGGAGAGCGCCCCGAGCCTGGAAAGCCGCCGAGACAACCAGCGAACACACCCGGAAACCTCGAACCCCGAACCCTGAGAACGCTCTTGGCGAGGCGCAGCTGCTGGAGAAGCGCCCCGAGGCTGGGCCGCCGAGATGGCCGGCGAACACAAGCGGAAGCCTCGAGCCTCGAGCCCCGAAGCCGGAGCCTATGCCCTCCCGCTGGCGGGCCACTGAGGCTCGGCGACTCCGAAGGGTGCGGTCTGCAGTGGGTGTGCTTTGCAGCCAGCACCCTGGGGGGCAGTCTGGGCGGGGTTTGGGCGGGGACCTCGACTGAGCTCTCCGCCGCGCCCCGAGGAGGCCCGACGAGGACAGCGTCGTGCCCCCCAGGCCCCAACGGCGCCGATCGCAAACCGCACAACCTTCATAACCATACCCTTTGCAGCCGCCGAACGAGGCCCCCCGAGCGATGTGGCGTTCCAGGACGACCAGAAATCGACAAAAACTATGACCAAAGTGCTCATGTCGAGGTCGGTGGGTTCTCTCCCCCGAGGGGCCCTCCCGAAAAATCAACTCAGCTGGCGCTCCGCGCGGATTTCTTAGATCCGCGCCGGACCCCCCCCCAGCGGCGCGCCGAAAGCTTGTGTGTACGCCATCTCTTCTCCTTCGAGAGGGGCCCTCCCGAAAAATCCACATAGTTGTGGTTGTGGTTCCTAGCTGTGTCTGGAGAGGAGATGTGGGGCAACGATAGGGGGGGATAGGCATAGGGGGGGAAACATCGACCTCGAGTGAGCGACACATCGCCGACAGATCGGCGACAGGCCCCCGAGAGTGAATCCGCACGCTCCTGGGCAAGTTGGGGCCATCGGGCCCCTGTCGGCGATCACTGGGCGCTTGGGGGTCGATGCCTCCCCCCCTGTTCGGGGATGGACAGACCTCCCTTTAGTAAAACGTGGTTTGGTGAAAACGACCTGAGGCCCAAACCTGGCGGGCGCAAGCCTGGAACACAACGGTCGCGGCGCCCTCTCGAGAACCGAAAACGGACACTTCACTAGTCGACGTGTCACTGTTGGGGGCTCTGTCCACCCCCGACCTATCCTTGCCCCTGAGAAGAGAGCCGGCCGCGCGGCCGGCCCTGCTGGATCCCGGCCACCCCGTACTTCGCCGCCAGCCGCCGGAGCCTGCGGACCTCGGGCGTCTGGCGGTCGGCGGAGGCCCACAGGGCCTCTGACGGGCCAGGCTTCCACCACCACCACAGGTTGGAGGGGGGGAGGAGGTGGAGGATGAGGAGGAGGAGGAGGATGAGGAGGAGAAGGAGGAAGATGAAGAAGAGGAGGGAGAAGAGGAGGAAGAAGATGAGGAGAAGGAAGAGGAAGAAGAGGACCCCCACTCCTACTTATGCTGGTAACGGTGGAAAACAAGCCCACCAGCCTTCTCGACGTTGTCCGCTCGCTGCGCGGCGGTCCAGTCGACGTCGAAGTGCACCGAGCACATCACCTGGGGCAACTAACTTGGCGCTTCGCGCTTCCCCGATAGAAATGATGCACGAAGGTGGGGTCCGAGGTTCAGGTCGTGATTTGTTGCGATGCTGCATGTCTTGTAGCATCGGATCTCAGGGTGCGCGCCCCGCGAAGCAGGAAGACCTTCGCGCTCTCGCGCCGCCCCCCCCCCAGCCCCACGCCCTGGCTCTCCGAGACGGCGAGGCGCGAACCGCCGCGCAGCCCCGTGGTGACCCTATAGACCACCGCACCTGGCAGGGTCCAGGAAACCCTGACGCTGAAGATGGCGTCACCCCTTGGGGAGGGCGACCCTTTTGCTTCCGCCGGCCGTCCCCTACCGTCCGCCGGCGGAGCCGCCCCCGTGCTGCTTCTGCGGGCTTCCGCCGACCTTCCGGCGGCTGCAGAGATGCAAGCTCCTGACGGGGCCCAGGGACACACACAAACAAATGCACACACGAACAACAGGATTCCACTAGTGTCCCATCTTTTCTGGGCTTGCGTCTCCCCCCACACACTTCCCATGTTTTCCCATATTTTCCTGGGATCGACGATGAATTCTGTCTGCGTGTTCCTTTCCCCTCCTGAAAACTCTTTCAGTCCTCGAGAGCGGAGCCCTTTCTGCAACGCCTCGCCTGGGGGACGCCGGCCTGGCACCCCAAAGGAGGGCGAGGCGCCAACGTCCTCCCCAGAGGCGATGGGTCGGGGAGCAGGCGCCGGTTGGCATTCGGCCTTCCCCCGGGTCACCAGCTCACGGATCCTGTTCGAGTAAGTGAATCTTTCGTCGCTCGCGTTCTCCACCTTGGGGCTGGAAGACAGGCGAACAGCGAGGTGATCCAGCGCTCCGATACGTGTAGGAAGAGGAGGAGGGGCGGGAGGATCTGACGGGAAGGACGGGAGGAGGGGGAGGGGGAGGGGAGAAAAGGAGGGATGAGCAGAAGCAGGCGGAGAGGGGTGGAACAAGGAGAGGGGGGAGGAGGAAAGGTAGAAAGGCAGAGGAGGGCAAGACGTCGGAGGGACGTGGGAGAAGAGGGCAAGGAGTGCGAGAAGGGGGAGGAGAGGGAAGAGAAAGGCGGATGAGGAAAAAAGGAAGAGGAAGAGGAAGGGGATGAGGGGATACACAAGGGGGAGAGAGGGGGAGGAAAAGGATGAAACAGGGAAGGAGTTGGAGCAGGAGGAGGGCGGATAAAGGCGGAGGAGCGGAGGGAGGGAGAGGACTATAAGGAGGGGGGGCGAAGAATGAGGTGGAGCAATCGGGAGAAGGCGGAGGAGGGTGAGGAATGGGGAGCAGCGGGAGGGGGGTGAAGAGGAGGAGGAGGAGGAGAAGGAGGAGAAGGAGGAGGAGGAGGACGAGGAGGATGAGGTGGGAAAGCGCTTGCTATATGACACATGACACATATGTTGCCGATGTTCGAGTGCCCCCCGGAACCCTGGGCGCCTGTGAGTACCCCAGCCCATCGGGGGATCATAGTCATCATTGGGGCACTTGCTGCCAGCCCGCCTCCTTGCTCGACGTGCCTATGGCCGACCTCACGTGGGCCTGACTCCGGGCCGGCGTTGGGACCCTCACGGAGTGTCCTGTGGGCCCCTGCCGAGGCCGCACGGGTTCCCGGGCCCGGCCACGTCGTCGTTGTAGTCGTCTCGCCACCCGTCGATGAGCCCGAAGAGCTCCGCCTGGTCGAACTCCTGTCGGGGCTGCGGGCAGGCCGCCTCGCACTGCCATCAGCGTGCACAGGTAAGCGGACGGCTTGCGATTAGAGCTCCTCCACAAGAAACCTTCCACGACAAGCCCAATCCTGAGACCCCAGGACGTCCCTTGATATTGGGGGTGGGAACGTCACGCCGTCCGTCGCAAAACCATCGAAACCCAAGAAATCCAGGGCACCCTGGAGGCAAGCCAGGAGGAGGAGGAGGAGGAGGAGGAGGAGGAGGAGGTGAAGGAGGAGGAGGAGGAGGAGGAAGATGAGGACGAGGATGAGGATGAGGATGATGATGATGATGATGATGATGAGGAGGAGGAGGAGGAGGAGGAGGAGGAGGAGGAGGAGGAGGAGGTGGGGAGGTGGTGTTGTGTCTTGGCATGGGTCTCCACTGTATGGCCAGTCAAGGGCGAAGCAACCTCTTTTCCCTGGGAGGCGCCTCCCGCGCGGTGCCCCGCACACTCCGCGCGAGCGCAGAACTAACGGCAAGGAAAGGCGACACCAAAACCACCAGGGCGAGGAGATGCGAGGAGAAAGGGAGGTCTCCCTGGTGATGTGGTCCCCCCTCTCGCTTGAGACATCCCCAGCCTCCAGCTCGGGGAGGCATCGTGGACCTTCTCGCTGGAGGTGGCCCCCCTGGTGGTGTTGGTGTCGCTTCTCCCCCCTCCGAAGAACGGCGCCCTGCCTGGGGGTCCATCAGGTGGGCGTTTTCTTATCCGGCGTTTCCACATTGGGCCGAAGGGGGGGGGGGGGCGTCTGGCTCCGGACCTCTGCTTCGTGCGACTGTTTGCAACTGTGCGTCCTCTGGGGGAAGCTCCGTCTGCTCGAAGCATGCGCCAAAGACAACCGATACCTACTCCAGCGGGGGAGATGGTGCGAGGGCCCGCGCCGATCGGCAAAACAATGAATCAGAAAACGATCACCAGACACCTCAAATCAACCAAGCTACCTCCGCCCTCCTCCCTCTTCGTCCTCCTTCTTCAACCCTTCCGTCCACCCCCTGGGACGCTGTTTCCACCCGCCCTGGGCTGGTCGTAGCAGTATAGTCCAGTTGCGCAAGCCACTAGATCCGGTAGGTTTGGCAATGGTTTTCCTGGCCGAGTAACCTGAAATGAGGGTCAAGGCTTCAGGGGGCTCTGCCACCCTACGCATCAAGCCGTCTCGTGTGGGCAGCGAGTCGCGGCCGAGGTGGTCTGCTCACCATTCCTTGATATGCATGTTGGGAAGGCATCGTCTTTATACGGTCTCCCAGTCTCCTCAACCCTTCCCTCACTCCACGCTGCTCTGAAGGGGCCCTGGGACATTCAATTAAATAGACACAAATAAACATTTTCCCCATGCTTTCTCATATTGTTTGGATTTCTGTCTTCCCCCCCACTTCCCATATTCTCCATATTTTCTGGGGAATCGACGATTAATTGTGTCTGTGCTTTTCCCCAACCCTCCTGCGTTGGGTACTCGTTTTGAATAGAGCAATGCGGACTCCACCTTCCTTCCCGCCTCCCCTCTCTTCGCTCCTCCTCTTCTCGCTTGCCTTTTACCTAGCTTGCCCCTCGCCATCCCTGGGGGGCGATGATCGGCGAGACTGTCGTCACTTTCGAGGGCTGCTGGGGTGGCCAGCGGAGTGACGCCCCACGGGGACTCAGATTAGACCTCGCCATCCCTGGGGGGCTGCGATCTGTGAAACTGTCGCCACTTTCGAGGACTGCTGGCGAGTCCATCGGATTGCGCCCTGCGGGACCAGATTAGACCGTCAAGCCATCCCTGGGGGCTGGGGGGGCTGCGATTCTGTGAAACTGTCGCCGTTTTTCGGGGGGGGAGGGGCTGCTCTGGGTGCCACGAGTGACGCCCTACGGGACTCAGAAGAGCCTCGCCATCCCGTGGGGGGCTGCGACTATGTGAAACTGTCGCCAACTTCTAGGGCTGCCCTGGGGTGGCCAGCAGTTGCGCCCTACGGGGACTCGATTAGACCTTCGCCATCCCTGGGGGGCTGCGATCTGTGAAACTGTCGCCACTTTCGAGGGCTGCTGGGGTGCCTAGCGGAGTGGCGCCCTACGGGGACTCAGATTAGACCTCGCCATCTCTGGGGGCTGCGATCTGTGAAACTGTCGCCACTTTCGAGGGCTGCTGGGGGGCCCAGCGGAGTGACGCCCTACGGGGACTTAGATTAGACCTCGCCATCTCTGGGGGGGGCTGCGATCTGTGGAACTGTCGCCACTTTCGGGGGCTGCTGGGGGGCCCAGCTGAGTGACGCCCTACAGGGTTACGAAGACTCAGATTAAGACCTCGCCATCCCCTGGGGGCTACAGCGAATCTGTGACACTGTCGCCACTTTTCGAGCTGCTGGGGGCCCCGTAGTAACGCCCTACGGGACTCAGATTTAGACCTCGCCATCCCTGGGGGCTGCGATCTGAAACTGTGCCACTTTTTCGAGGCTGCGTGGGGGGCCCACGGAGGTGACGCCCTTACGGGACTCAAATTAGACCTCGCCATCCCTGGGGGGCTGCGACCTGTGAAACTGTCGCCACTTTCGAGGCCTGCTGGGGGGCCCAGCGCAGTGGGTAGTCACCGCGGATTCAAATTAGACGTCGCCATCCCTGGGGGGCTGCGATCTGTGAAACTGTCGCCACTTTCGAGGGCTGCTGGGGGGCCCAGCACAGTCTGCACCCGCGGCGGATTCAAATTAGACCTCGCCATCCCTGGGTGGCTGCGATCTGTGAAACTGTCGCCACTTTCGAGGGCTGCTGGGGGGCCCAGCGGAGTGACGCCCTACGGGGATTCAGATTAGACCTCGCCATCCCTGGGGGGCTGCGATCTGTGAAACTGTCGCCACTTTCGAGGGCTGCTGGGGGGCCAGCGGAGTGACGTCCTACGGGGACTCAGATTAGACCTCGCCAGCGCTGGGGGGCTACGATTTGTGAAACTGTCGCCACTTTCGAGGGCTGCTGTGGGGCCCATGAAACTGTCGCCACTTTCGAGACCTGCTGCGGGGTCCAGCATAGTGACGTCCTACGCGGACGCAGATTGGACCCGTCATTCTACTTCGTTTATCCCGCATCTGCGATCGACTGTATGTGTGCGAGGAACTAGACATGGAGTGGTCTGGCACTGACTGACGTCAAATCGTTGTGTGCCAGTGTCTCCTGGGGTGTTGCCTGATGTGGATGCAGCTCGTCGGCGCTGCGACTCGAGCTGGCGGTCGTCCTTCGGACCCGCATAAACATCTGCTGAGCTCGATGAGCTAGGGGAACTACAGGAAAGAAGTGCAGGAAACGGAGGCCGGTCATGCACTCGCCGGTACCTCGTTGCTCTGTCATCGTCTTTGCTGTTGCATGATCCTTATCTGGCCTGCCGGCGCCGCGGCTCGAGCTGGCGGTCGCCCTTCGGGCCCGCGGAAGCATCTTCTGAGACAAGTGGACGCCGCCGCCTTACTTGCAGGCAGCGCATTGCATTCGCGGACAGCAGCATGGCAGACCGCAGTGAGATCCTCAGTCGCGTGGTGTTGCCGAGCCTGGTGGAGACGCGCGTGATCGACCTGAAGTCCCAATCGCGCGTGCACTGTACCTGCGTGGCGTTCAGGCGCGCGCGTGATGCTGCTCGCTCCGCGTTCAACCAGTACGTCGCCAGTGCAACTTTGGACGATGGACAACCGATTGATGATGCGCGACCCCGGCCTTGAGTTTCTTTCCCGCGGGCCGCCCACAGACCTGGCGGCGCGCCTGCGAGCGTTCAGCTCCCGCGCTGAAATGTGCGGGAAGGAGGCGGAGAAGCTAGCGGGCGAGCTACTCCTCGCTCGTTCCTTGCACTCTAAACAAGTTTTATCATGTGGAACTCTGCGACGACATGGCGCAGGCAGCGCTGCGGGTTTAGCTCGCACTTGAAACACGCGGCAGTCTTCTGTCTCCTCCCGCCACTTTCATCGTCGTCCTATTCCCCGCCTCACCTTCTCCATGCATGTTGCTGCTTCCGCGATGGCCTTTCGCCCCCCCCGCCCTCCATTCCATCCCTCTCCTACCCCTCGTTCCCGTACCCGTTCTTCTTCGATCCTGGGGCCTCACGTCGCAGGGTAATTCCCCTCCACACTGCTCGCCCGCCCTCCCCTGCCTCAGCCGCCGAGGCCTCGCGGGGCACCCGCCCTGTGCCCGAGAGGAGCCTCGCTCGGGCCAGCTCTCTGCTCGGGGGTCGGTGGCTGGGGCGAGCGCTACGCATTCCGGTTCCTCTGTTCGGGTGCTAATATCAGGTCGGGCATGTCCCCCTACAGGCGGAGCTTGGGCGAACAAATAAAAAGACTCAAACAATACACCACATATCAAAGCATACTCAAAAACTCGTCCCCTGACTATTCTTGAGCATGTTTCGAATTTTACTCCTGTAGAGGGACATGCCCGACTCAATACTACCATGCAGTCACAAGAGCTTCAGTCAGGGGCAGAGGAGGCCACGACGGCTCCTTCGGAGAATTGCGCTGAGGAGCTCGACCAAGAGGAGCGGCCAATCGGATCAGACCCCGGGGCCGACAGGCTCGATGTTTGTCCAGGTGCCATGCTTCACCCCGCCTCCCTCGCCTCTCCTCCCGCCCCCGCGCGACCCGGCCTGGAGAATGCACGCCCGAATGTGGGCGCAGGCTCCTCCTTGCCATTCCCCCCCCCTTTCCCTGGCACCATCGCATGACACGACACCGTCTTCGGGACGGGAAAATGACCACAGCCACTGCTTCTTGTTTGCGCCGCCTTCCAGCCAGCCGAAAAAGAAGCGGTGGTTGTGGTCATTTCCCTGGTGCCAAGCTCACCGAAGCCACAACCACTGCTTTGTTGCTGCGGGTTGGAAGGCGGCATAAAAAGAAACGCAGTGGCTGTGGTCGTTTTCACGCCCCGTACCGTCGGCTTGGTCGACACGGTGCCCGACGGCTGTGGAGCCGACGCCCCCTTCCGTGGCCCTGGGGCCTCGGCGCGAGCCCGCCATTGCCAGAGCTCCCACCGCTTCGAGCCGACCCCACGAGGCGGGCAAAGCTGTGCGTGAGGAGCCCTCTGGGGAGAACCCCTGGCGACCCTGACCCTACAGGGCAGGTTTTAATACATAGGATTTGTTTTAAACATCGGATGTTAATACATGATTAAGTTATGAATAGATTTATACACAAACGCAGAGTTGTTTTGAATACTAAATCCCTGCATTTTAATACATGATCCGCACGCGGAG
This sequence comes from Prorocentrum cordatum, assembly GCA_963575745.1. Taxonomy (NCBI): domain Eukaryota; class Dinophyceae; order Prorocentrales; family Prorocentraceae; genus Prorocentrum; species Prorocentrum cordatum. The sequence continues at coordinate 149,864 of CAUYUJ010017701.1, read as the reverse complement.
CATGTATTAAAAACGGCATTGTACCCCTCTGCCCACGCTGAAGGTCCCGCAGGATTGGGCATCGGATGTCGCCGCCAAAGGGGCTCCGTTCCAGGGCCTCGGTGCGCAGAGCATGTCCGTCACAACTTGCTGCGTTTCGCAGCCTGCAGGCTCAAACCCACAGGCACCCATTTACCACAGTCAGGTATGTACGCAGCATGGGCGGCCACAGCGGAGGCAACCATCACTGCACATCACGACATATCACCGTAAGGATCGCGTCGGGAACACGGACCAAAGATCTGGCTCAAGAATGTGCAGGAGACAACGCAGTAGCGACAGATCCACCTACGCGACTTGAAACCACAATGGTGGACGAGGGTACACATAGTAATCGACTTAGCCGGGCACTTGACGAGAGACAATTGAGCTGTTCAGGTGAAACGTTATCGTGAAGCATGTCCGAAAGTGCGCAGGGACCGACCTGATGCGATTATATTCACATGGTTCTCAAGGCAAGGCCATAGCCCACCTTGGCAAGATTGGCTCAACCTGCTGAGCGACAACGGGCCACAGGACATGGCCATCCTGCAGCCCTTCGAGGTCAACGCCAGGAGAATCGCAGAGAGTCTAGAGACAAGTGTTCAATCTTCGCTGAACTACCTGGATTCAGAGACCGGGTTGAAGAATCACCGGCCGCTGGTATATTGCAAAAGGCGCTCAAGCCGATGCCACTACCACCTGTGGAGATGTAGGCCAGGCGAAGCGGTGGTTTACAACCCACGCGATAACATGGACGAGAAGGTCAAAAGCTTCAAAGCCCTCACGGACACGAGGGAGCTGTTCAGACAGACCCGGGCAGTCGCAGATAGCGATCTGCTCGCCCCAAGCACGACGGACATATTGCTGAGAGGGGCGGCCGAGATGAAGGCCAGGGCAGGGTTGGAAGATTCACCCCCGGCGACGTCTAGGGGCTCCCGCAGGCTGCCCTGGCGGAGTTCGCGCTGCTACGCACAGCTATCGAGGACGTCCTTGCATGACGAGTGTCAAGCTGACCCCCAAGACATCTGGAGCCGACCGTGGTATGAGATTGTTTTCTATACTGCGGAAAGTTGCGGCCTATGACTCGAGGACAAGACGCTCGGGGCTGGTCGGCGCAGAGCGCCCAGCACTGGAATGCTGCGATCAAGGAAGCGGTTGCCGTCAAGGAGGCATGCTTACGAGCGACAGGCGAAGAGGTAGCAAATTTACATTCGGGGGCAACTCGGCCATACAATCACAGTGATAGAAGCAAGTTGCGCTTCGTCACCGTGGGCGCACCGTGTGCCGGCGGCGCTACCACTGAAGCCCCCTCCCAACAGATTGTAATCTGAGCTTCTTCCATGCTTCGCCACCTTCACATGGGCCCGTGAGCAGATGAGAACAGCACCGTCAGAGGCGTTGCAGCCCTGCCAGAGTGGTCCATGGCTTGCGCTCTGGGACGAGATTCGCTAAGATCCTCACACACTATGTGCTGCAAGCAGTGACGACGACACACTCGAACAGGGGCATGGGCCTCAGTCTCTATATCGATAACCTTTCCCATACGGCCACAGAATTTCGCGAGGCCGTCCACAGACAGATGGTGGAGTGCCTCCTCACCACATGCAAGGAGCTTGCCAGGAGAAAGTTGTGGCTTGCGCCGACGCCCGTGGTCATGAGCGCGAACAGGGCGGACGCCGAGTACATTGCCAAGGCTGTGCGCAGGTATGGCTTCACCCTCCGGGCGGCCAGCCAGACCAACTGCCCGGGCATCGACGCCGGCCCCCGGCGCCACGCCAGCGCCCCCGGAAGCCGAAGCGAGAGTCCAAACACAGGAGTATGAACCTGAGGCTTCGGGAATCCACGCGCTGGCCCAGACGTTCATCCCGCTCACTGGATCTGTCCTTCGAGCCGCCGAACAAAAAGAATCCACGCGCGCCTCCCGTCAATGCGCCGTGATGCCCCAAGCTGCAGAAACAAAAAACACGGGGGAGCTCCCCGCGGGCCTGCACGGCCACCAGGGGCACGGAGCCATCGGCCACCGGCTGGCGGCGTGCAGCCGCAGGGCTGGCCCAAGAGCATGCAGCTCGGCCACCCAGGGCGGGTGCTCGACGACGGTGCTCGACCTACGGGCGCCGAAGGCCGATCCAGCCACGGCCACGCCGAAGAGGGGCCTCGCCGTGTGGCCCCAGGCTCGGCGGGATCAAGAGATCAATGCTCGGCATGGCCGGCACGTGACACGAGCATGGAGTGCCACAGCCGGCAAGGCGAAGACCACCGTGGAGGGACCAGGACTGGAACGTTCGTGGCCCCGTCTCTGGGGCTGTGATCAATCTGTTGCGTCTAGGATGGATGCTAGCAGAATCGGACTTGTGGCCTTACCCACCGCGAGATAACTCTTGGACAACTCTCATCAGGACCAGCAGAATCTACACAGGATGCAAGACACATGCCACTAACCGAGGTATCCTACGGGTCATCGATCGGGAGGCGTCCATGCGAGCTCGGGAGCAGGCCAGCAAACGCTACGACAGGGCAGGTCTGGAATTGGGGGCCGACGACGACCCCTACCGCCTCCCTATCCTATAGGTAGAACAGCTCGACAAAGTGAAGAGCCTTGTCGAGGCCGAAGTGATGATTACATCGGCCGGGTGCTGGCCAACATCGCGTATGCTCGAGTTGGTCAAACGAATGCCTGGCGATGATTCGTGTGACAGGTGCAAGGAGGTTCCTGATACTTTGCCCACAGATAGTGGAAGTGCTCAGCCAGCAAGGGCTCACTTGCCTACGAACAAGATGAAGAGTTTGTGCGCGAAACGCTCACCCACTTCAACCTGTGTGAAGCATGTTGGTTAAGAGGTACTCTTCCCGAGCCATGGAAATCTGTGCCACAACCACATTCGATCAACTGGCAAGCCACTGGCATCAGCGACGGGACGGAAGGATGCATGGGCCATGGCGAGGCTCACTCGCACATCATGCTTCTACGTGATGCGTCTGGAGGTCCTGATTCCAGCTCGCCCACCTTCCGTCGAGTGGGTCTATCCATTGCAATGTTCAAGCAGAACGAACCCGAATTCGACCTTCGTGACACCGCATGGAAGTCTCTAGCGGAGCATCGCCAGGCTGCGGCGAAAGGTGAGGTCAGAGCGCGTGATCCGGCATCGTTTTGCACCACCGGACATTCAACCCATACTGTGGACCATGAGCATCCGACGGTCTCTTGGTACAATCAGGAATCCCGGGATCCGAGGCTAACGGACGGAGATGTACGGGCAAACGTGAAAGGTATAGCATGCGAGGCCGGGACCCTGCTCCAGTAACCGTCCGCTTCGCCACAGCCATCGAGAACGAGCGTGATACCGCAGCAGGCAGGGCGATCCGAAGCAGCGCCCTGGCTGACACTGTAGCAGATGAGATGGCCGGCTCCGCGGCCCCCAAAGCGCACGAGGCCTCGAGCGCTTTCGGCACCGAGCTCCCACGCCTGAGAGGACGGCCTTCCCGCACGACTGCGTGTGCCGCGGGCTAAGCTGGCCTGCGCGAGCCTGGCGGCGAAGCGTGACACCGCCGGGGGAGGCTGGAGAGGCAAAGGTGGCGAGGCGGGCGTGCCCCCGGCCTCCCCCGCCCCCGTCCCTGCTGCTGCCCTCGCACAGCTCACGTCGCAGCACCAACCTCCTGAGGGCACGAGGACGTGCTTGGACTGCCGCAGGTCGCCCACCGAGGCCGCCGCTCGGGAAGCTCGTGTTGCACGCCCCTGCCCCAGGCTTGCGGGTGCTGCTGGCGACCTGTGGGCCTCCCCGTGGCAGGCACAAGCATTCGCGCAGCGGGGGGGCTGGCTGCACCCTTCCCTCCCCAGGAACCGTCACACCGTGTGGACGACGCGGCTCTGTGGGAGGTGCGGGGCCATCGCCGACAAGCAGCATCGGCCCCTCGGAAAGCTCTGCACCACCCCCACGCCTGCAGGCCGCGAATATCTCGAACTTCTCAGGGATGGGCATGCCCCGAAAGTCCTCAGCATAGCCGAACGGGCAATTCGGCAGCGAGGGTCCTCCCTTGAAGTGGTCGTTTGAGGGTACCATGCGTAATGCAGCTGGCTTCTACTCCTGCTCCTCCTCCTCCTCCTCCTCCTTCTCCTCCTCCTCCTCCTCCTCTTCCTCTTCCTTCCCTCCTCCTTCTCTTTCCTCAGTCCTCTACTCTCCCTCCGCCCCTCCCTCCGCCCTGCCCTCTGCCCCCGCCATCCCTTCCCCTCCCCTCCCCTCCCCTCCTGCCCAGCGCCCGTGCGGCCCCCGCACCCGAGCGGCACCGCTGGGGAGGGGGGGGGGGCCGTCGAGGAATGGAGGAGGAGGAGGAGGAGGAGGAGGAGGAGGAGAGGAGGAGAGGAGGAGGAGGAGGATGAGGAGGACAGGATGGAGGATGAGGATCAGGAGTAGGAGAGGGGGAGGAGGAAGAGAAGGAGGAGGAGGAGGAGGAGGAGTAGGACGAGGGGGCGGCCTAGTGGGGCGGGCGGGCCTTTGGAGAGGACGGGCCCCGCGCGCCACCTCCTCCAACCTCCCGCCGCCGCACAACCCCACTGCTGAGAGGGGCGCCGCGCATTCATGGAGCGCCAGCACCTCCTCCTCCTCCGCCCCCTCCCCCTCCACCTCCCCCTCCAGCTCCTGCTCCTCCTCCTCCTCTCTCCTCCTCCTCCTCCTCCTCCGCCTCCTCCTTTTCCTCCCTCCCCCTCCCCCTTCCCCCTCCTCATCCTCCTCCTCCTCCGCTCCTCCTGCTCCTCCTGCTCTCCTCCTCCTCCCTCCTCCTCCTCCTCCTCCTCCTCCTCCTCCTCCTCCTCCTCCTCCTCCTCTTCCTCCTCCCCCGTAGCCATTTTGGCTCAAGCCATTTTGGCTCAAGCCATCTTGGCTCAAGGTTGGTCGGCGCGACCTGGGTCACCCAGGCGGCGCGCGGCGGGCGCGCGCTTGGTAGCCATGGGGATCCGCCGGAACCGCCCGACCTTTGCCGAGATGCAGGGGTTCAAACGCCTCCGGAGCGGCAGACAGTACTTCGCGAAGTACGACGTCGCTTGGCCCGTGGATGGCAAACAGTGGCAGCAGGGGCTCGACGGCGAAGATCGATCTCACAGCGAGTGCGAGAGAGAGAGGTGAAGCTGGAGACCTATCCCTACAGCCACAGCTTTGGGAGCAGCGCGTGCGACAAAGAAGGACGAGCCCAACGCCATCAGCTACCTACTTGGCATCTGTACAATTTCGAGGCGAAGTCGGAACTCGACGTCGCCAGCACAGACTCACAGAAGTTGTGAGGAAAGAGGGAGGCGAAGCTGGAGCCCAATTCCTACAGCTATAGTCTCGGGAGCAGCGCGTGCGACAAAGAAGGACGAGCCCAACGCCATCAGCTACCTACTTGGCATCTGGGCATTTCAAAGGCGAAGTCGCAGCCCGTCGTCGCCAGAACAGATTCACAGAGGTTGCGCCAACAGAGGGAGGTGGAGCTGGAGCCCAATTCCTACAGCTACAGTCACGGCAGCAGCGCGTGCGACAAAGAAGGACGAGCCCAATGCCATCGCCTTCGGACCAGCAATGTGGGCATGTTGGAGGCGAAGTCGCAGCCCGACGTCGCCAGCGCAGATTCACGGAAGATGTGTGATAAGTGGGCGGCGAAGCTGGAGCCCGTCTCCTACAGCTACAGCCTTAGGAGCAGCGGGTGCGAGAATGAAGGACGAGCCCAATGCCATCAACTATTACGCTGGCATCAGGGCACTTTGAAGGCGAAGTCGAAGCCCGACGTCGCCTGTACAGTTTTCCAGAGAACGTTGGAAGCATGCGGAAAAGTGGGAGGCGAAGCTGGAGCCCAAGATCTACAGCTACTGCCTTAGAAGCAGCGCGTGCGTCAAAGAAGGTCGAGCCCAATGCCATCACCTACTTCGTAGGCATCAGGGCATTTCGGAGGCGAAGTCGCAGCCCGACGGCGCTTTCACAAGTCCCCAGAGAAAATTGAACGCATGCGAGCAGTGGGAGGCGTAGCTTGGGCCCGTTATCTGCAGCTACATCCCTAGAAACAGCGTGTGCGAGAAAGAAGGGCAGTGGCCGCCGTCGATGCCATACCCCGAGTGAGCACAAGTGGCATGTTTGGCGCTCGAGCCGTCCCAGGAGCGGAGTCGAACGCATCTCATATCAAAGCGATGGTCCTCCTCCTCATCCTCATCCTCCTCCCTCTTCCTCCTCCTCCTCCTCTTCCTCCTCCTCCCTCTTCCTCCTTCTCCTTCTCCTCCTCCTCCCCTCCTCCTCCTCCTCCTCCTCCTCCTCTCAGCTCCTCCTCCTCCTCCTCCTCCTCCCCTCCCCCTCCTCCTCCTCCTCCTCCTCCTCCTCCTCCTCCTCCTCCTCCTCCTCCTCCTCCTCCGCCTCCGCCTCCTCCTCCCGCTTCCTCCTCCTCCTCCTTCCTCCTCTTTTCGCTCCTCCTCCTCCTCCTCCTCCTCCTCCTCCTCCTCCTCCTCCTCCCCCTGCCCCTCCCCCTCCCTCTCGGCCTCAGGACGCCAAGGTGGCGGTGGCCTGGGGGCCCGACGGGGGCGGTTGTGCTTTCCCAAGGGGGGGCGGTGGCTTCCGAAGCTACCCCCCACTCCTTCTGTTGGATTTTCCAGCTGGAGGAACCTGGCTGAAGGGGGGGGTGAGTCGAAGCTACTTTTCTTTTTGGCTTTCTCGGCGCCCCGTTGATTTTCGACGTGCTTGGGGTTTTCGGCGTCTTTTTTGGTTTTCGGCGCCTCGCTGGTTTTCGGAGCCAGTGACGGGGCGGTCACGCCGCCATACCAGTGGGCCCCACGACTCGGAGAGGTCCAATAATCATACGGGGGGGACCCTTGCTCACGTCCCCCTCCCTCCTCCCCCCCCTTGCTCCCCCATCCCTCATCCCCCGTCACTCGTGCTCTCATGTCCATCCCCCTTCCCCGCGACGACCTCCCGACAACCGAAAACGCAAACAAACACATGTCAACAAAAACCAGCGTCGGGCCTGCGAGGGACCTGGACACTGGGCCATGGCGCACGGATCCGCTCCGAGGAGATCCGGCGCTCGCACGCTCCTCCTCCTCCTCCTCCTCCTCCTCCTCCTCCTCCGCCTCCTCCTCCTCCTCCTCCGCCTCCTCCTCCTCCGCCTTCTTCTCCTCCTCCTCCTCCGCCTCCTCCTCCTCCTCCGCCTCCTCCTCCTGCACCCTCTGCCTCCTCCTGCTCTCATCCTCCTCCTCCTCCTCCTCCTCCTCCTCCGCCTCCTCCCCCTCCGCCTGCTCCCCTCCTCCCTCCTCCTCCTCCTCCTCCTCCTAAGCCTCTGCCTCCTCCAGATCTCCTCCTTCTCCTCCTCCTTCCTCCTCCTCCTCCTCCTCCTCCCCCTCCGCCTTCCTCCTTCCTCCTCCTCCCCACATCCTCCTCCTCCTCCTCCTCCTCCTCCTCCTCCTCCTCATCCTCCTCCTCCTCCTCCTTCACCTCCTCCGTCTCCTGCTCCTGCTCCTGCGCTCCTCCTCCTCCTCCTGCCTCTCCTCCTCCTGCCTCCTCCCCTCCTCCTCCTCCTGCTCCTCCCCTCCTCCTCCTCCTCTTCCTCCGTAGCCTCCTCCTCCTCCTCCGTAGCCTCCTCCCCGCCTCCTCCGCTCCCACCTCCCCTCCTCCTCCTCTCCTCCTCCTCCTCTCCTCTCCTTCTCCTCCTCACTCCTACCTCCTCCTCCTCCTGCCTCATCCCCTCCTCCGCTTTCCTCCTGCGCCCTCCGCCTCCATCTTCTTCTGCCTCCTCCTTCTCCTCCGCATCCCTCCTCCTCCTCCTCCTCCTCCTCCACCTCCTCCTCCTCCTTCTCTTCCCGTCTCCTTCTCTCTCCTTCTCCTCCACCTCCCTCCTCCAAGTCCTCCTGCTGCTGTACTCCCCTCCCCTCTCCTCCTCCGCCTCACCTCCTCCTCCGCCTCCTCCTCCTCCTTCAACTCAGCGCCTCCTGCCCTCCTCCACTCCTTCGTACCTCCCTCCTCCTCCTCCTCCTCCTCCTCCTCCTCCTCCTACTCCTCCTCCTCCTCCTCCTCTCCGCCCTCCGGCCTCATCCTCCCCCTTCTCCTCCTCTTTCCTCCTCCTCCTCCTCCCTTCCTCCTTCTCCTCCTCCCCCTCCTTCCTCCTCCTCCTTCTCCTCCACCTCCTCCTCCTCAATCTCCTCCTCCTCCTGCTCCTCCCCCTTCTCCGCTCCCACCTCATTCCTCCTCATTCTCCTCCTCCTCCTCCTCCTCCTCCTCCACATCCTCTCCATAATATTCCCGCATGATCTCCACCCCGCCCTTCGCCCTTCCATTTGGTGTTTCTCCCACCTTACCGTTCCAACTCCGTCATCTGCACGAGAGTGGCAGCGGTTCCACCAGAGAGACGTGCCACATGCGGAGCCGACAAACCACGCTTTAGCCTGCTGGCATGTTTCTGGATGGAGTCTCCAGCAGGAGCAACCTTGCGGTCGATGCATGCTCCAAACAAACATGCAGCTTGGGCCTGGATAGAGTCAAACAGGATCAGAGGGGACGGTCTGTGCGAGCATCGAAGTGCTGAGTTGCTGATCGCCCTCCGACGACCTCCCCCGGGTGTTGGTTTTCCACCCAGCAACCCTGCAGGACCAAGAAACATAGGCGCCACCACCATCGAGAGGAGCCAGGGAGGGTCCTCCTGGCGATGTGGTCCCTCTGGTTTGCGGCGTCCCGCTCGAGACGTATCCAATCTCGAGCCCCAGGGGGCATCGTGGATCTCTTCGCCGGAGGTGAACCGCTGATGATTGTGCTGGCGTCGCTTCTCCTCCGTCCGACCGGTGGCCCTGTTGAGCCCGCCGCTGAGACTGCCTCTGGCGGCAATTGGTGTGCCACACTGCCAGTTGGTTGGCTAGTCGATCGCTTACATACCCTACCATGGGTAGCCGGCGTGGCTCAATATTGAAGAGTCGTTAGAGGGCCGAAGTGTCAACCCGACGCTGACAAGACTGCATCGACGCGCGTTTCATGGTCAAGCCTGGGTGTCTGAACTTGACTTGGCGGCGAGCGAGGGGTGTAAATGAGAATGAGAAGGCCTTTTCAGAAGGCGGAGGCGGCGGGACTTCTCAGAAGCCCTCGCGCCTTCTAAGAAGTCATTTGTCTTCGGAGAAAACTTCGGAAACTTCTCAGAACCCCGGGGGACTTCCGAACCTTCTGAGAAGCCCTTCTCGTTCTTACTTCCCCCCCTCGCTCGCCGCCGATTGACAGCGGGCTGGGCCGTCCAAGGTCCTCCCGCCTCTTGTGCAAGGTGCCGAGGATCGCTGCCCTGTTCAGCAGGATGATCGGGATCCACCAAAGGGTGGGTGGGGTGACCCTGAGGGGGGGTATGAGTTCGATCCGCTGGTGCACCGAACTGCCGCAAACAGATGCCCCCCCCACATGCCCTATCGGCAACTATCGGGAGTGGCCAGCGGCTGGGGTTAAGTCGGGCCTGTCCCCCTACAGCCGGCTTCTGGGCGAAAAACCAAAGAGACCCCAAACATATTCAAACATATGAGAAAAAGAACAAAAATAGTCACCAGACAATTTTTAGACTATCTTTGACGAATCCTCCTGTAGAGGGACAGGCCCGACTTAAGGCTGGGGGCATCTGTGTTGGCCGGCTCGGTGCAAAAACCGATCGAACTCTCTCACCCACACACACATACACACACACGCACACACACACAAACACGCACACACACACACACACACACACGCACACACACACACGCACACACGCACACACACGCACACACACACACACACACACACACACACACACACACACACACACGCACACACCCTGGGGGCACGCCCCCCCCTTTGCGGGGTCCCGAGCTGAGCGGCGCTTTCTGGCGCTTGTAAGGCATCAGGGCGGCGACGAGCCCAGGGAGCGTCTGGCTCTTGAGCGCGAGCATCGCCTTGGAAGGACCCGGGGCCTCCGCCGGTGCTGTTTCTGACGTGTGGGCCCCAGCTTTTTGTTAATTCTCCCTTGCCATCGCTCGGACGTCCATTCCCTGGGCCTTTTCGTCGGTGTCGCGTGTGCTTTCTGGTTATTCTTCTTTTCTTGCGAGGTGATCCAGGATGCTCCCCGGTGGCCCTCGCCGAGGAAAGATGCACACGTCCGAACGTTGCCAAGCTGTGGGGGAACACGCAAGAATGTCTGGGGGGGCGTTCCTGCTTTCTGGGCCCCGGGGCCGTCCACAGCAGAAAGGAGCGAGAAGCATGCCCCCGGGAAGGGATCGAGAGCTTTGGGGCCCACGGGTCGAAGAGACCCGACGCCGGAGGCCAGCATAAACGAATCAGGTGCAGACACACGCCCCTGCGCGCGCATTCCTCCTCCCCCCCCCCGCGCTCCCCCTCCGAGGGGGAGGGGGAGTGGGAGGGGGAGGACGGGCGGCAGGACAACGAGCACGTCTGCTTCAGCCCCAGGGTGACCGGCACGCTCTTCGTGATCACATCCACGATCACGTCCCGGAACTGCACGACATGGAACCGGAGCGTCGGGTTCGAGAAGGTCCTGGCGAGGCGGAGGGCCTGCTCGCCATCCTCCTCGAAGGCGTCCACCACCGCGGCCCGGAAGTCCACGCATCTGCGCAGCAAGGTGCTGTACCCGATCTCGCACGGGGTGTACTTCTTCCTGACAAGGAACCCTGGGACACACAAATAAATACACACAAGTCCCAGGATCCCCCATAGTTTCCTGTATTTTCTGGGTTTTCGTCTTCCCCCCCAATGTCAATTTTTTCCCCATAGTTTCCTGGGAGCCGACGATTACCTGTGTCTGTGTGTTTTTGCTTCTCCTCCTGGTTCCTGCCATCCTTCCAGCCCAGGCCCAGGTCGTTGTGGCTGCCGGTCTCCTGCAGCACGGAGTCCTGCAGCTCGATGAAGCGCTTGAGGGACCGAATGGTCAGCTCCTCGCTCATCCTCGGGCGCGGCCAAGCCCTCGCCAGCGCTCGGACGTCCGCTCCCCGTGCATCTTTCGTTGGATGCCATGGCAGTGGGCACTCTAGCAACCCTATCCTTGAATTATAGATGTGTGTTAACATGTGCAAAACATGTTCTGACAATGGTCCAATCATGTTTTTACATGCTTAAAACATGTTTGAAACATCTGGAACCTATCTTTGGCAGCATGCTTCCTCTCCATTAATCGACTTCCACAAAACTTTCGGTCTCGGGCGTATTGTTCGGAGGACGGCCTCCACTGCTCCCCGATGCTCCCCGCCGAGAAAAAGTTAGAGTGCAGACGTCCGAGCGATGCCAAGAGAGACTGGGTTGAGCACAGGCCGCCACCCTGGGTAGGCCTGGCTGGCCTTGTGGATGCCACGGCAATGGACACCCTGACAGTCCTATCATTGGCATTAACATGTTTACAATTTAGGGAAAATGTTATAAACATGTTTTAAACATGTTTTTACATGTTTAAAACATGTTTACAGATGTTCTAGACATCTGGAAATTATTCGGCAACACGCTTCCTCTCCATTGATCGTCCTCCACAAGGCTGGCCTCAGGATGCCCCCTCCCGGAATAGCTCCAGACGGCCTCAACAGCACGGCGTCGCCACCAGCATTGTGGATGCCATGACAATGGACACTCTAGCAATCCGATCATTGGATTGAATTCGTGTTGGAACTGTGTAAAACATGTTCTAAACATGTTTTAAGCATGTTATTTACAACGATAACACATATTTGAAACACCGTTTAGACCTCTGGAAAGTACTTGGCAGCACGCTTTCTCTCCATTCATCGACCTCTGGGGGGACTGCCTCTCGGGAGCTGACCGTGCGCAGCCCTGCACCTCGCCGGCGACAACTCCCCCCCCCGCCCTCTCTGGTGAGCAGACGGCAACGACGCGCTGCACCCAGGCCTACGATGTCGTGATGTCTTCGAGTCGCTGCCCCCTGGACCTCTCGACCCAGTCCAGGGCACAAGCTCTTCCAACCCAGGTCGTGCTCTGACGGCCCCAGGGCCGACGAGCCGTCTCCAGAAGCCGTACACGTAGGTGGACGGTTTCTTCTTCGGCGTTTCGACATTGGGCGGAAGGGGCGGCGGAAGGGGCGGGGGGAGGGGGGGTCTGGCTCCGGACCTCTGCTTAACGCTACTGTTTTGCAGCAGTGCAGCCCATGGGGGGGACTCCACCTGCTTGAAACAGGAACCAAAAACAGCCAAGATCTACTCCACGAGGGAGGGGGGAGGGGGGGTGCGAGGGCCCGCGCCGACCGGCAAAACAGCGAAGAAGAAAACGATCACCAGGGCCGAGAAGCCGCCTCCAGAAGCCGAACACACAGGAGCCCCATGCGTCTCGATGTCTGCGTCGTGACGCCTGGGGGGCCTCTGGGCCGAAGAGGAGGAGGAGGAGGAGGAGGAGGAGGAGGAGGAGGAGGGGGAGGAGGAGGAGGAGGAGGAGGAGGAGGAGGAGGAGGAGGACGAGGACGAGGAGGAGAGAGGAGGAGGAGGAGGAGGAGGAGGAATTCCGAGGCAGGGTACAGGCCGTCCCCGACATCCTGGCCCTGCTCCTGCCGTCGGGGCAGAGAGCCACGCCGCCCATCTCGGCCAGGGCGAGGCAGAGCGTCCTGGGAGAGTCCGTCGTGGCCAGGGCATGCTCCAGCGCCACAACCGCGGCGTCCTCCGCGGGGACCTGCAGCACCTGCGAGACCACCACAGCGGAGGCCTCCTGGATGGGGTCGGGGCAGGTGGGGCCGGAGGATCGCGCCGCCTCGGCGATGCATCGGCGACGTCGGCGAGGCATCGGCGACGCCGGCGTGGAGAACATCGGGCTCCACATCGCGCCGCATCGGCGATGCATCGTCGATGCGGCGCGATCCTCCAACCTCGTCTACGCGGACCCCATCCAGGAGGCCTAGACACAAGGACTCCGCCCTTCGCTCGCCCCCCCCGCCCCAGGCGGGCGGGCCGAGCGCTGCCAGAGGCGACCCTCGCCAGAGGCGGCATCCTCGTTCGGCGGCGGGCGGGGGAGGGGAAGTGAGAAGGGGAAGGCCCTCTCAGAAGGTTCGGAAGACACCTGGCCTTCTGAGAAGCTTCCGAAGTCTTCCACGAGGTCACAAGGAAAAACCTCTCAGAAGGCGCAAGAGGTTCAGAGAAGTGCCGCCACCCTCTGGGAGGGCCTCCTCCTTCTCACTTCCTCCACATCGCTCGCCGCCGACTCATCGTCATCGTCGTCGCCGATGTCGTCGCCATGTCATCACTCGCCTGCCTCGATCTGCCCCGGGGCGGCCCCGCGGGCCTCTGGAGCAACCCAAGCGCGGGGCCGAGAGCGCCGTCGTGGGGTGCACGGCGGCCCGAGAAGCTGGGGGCACCCCGGGCCAGGACCGCCCCTCTGGCAACCAGCCAAGCGCGCTCCACTACTCGCGGAAGCACCTACTCGCAAATGGCCTAGATCCGCCGCGTGGGACTTACGCTGCATCAGATAGAGGAAGACAATGTTTCGGACGTTTGCGAGCAGACACTCTGCGAGTAGCGGAACGCCCTCGATGAGCCACCTCCAAGGGAAGACGGGGGGAGGGGAGGGAGGGAGGACGGACTCCCCCCAGCACCAGCGGAGGCTCGGGAGTGGCCTCCATGACCCTCTCCATCCAAGGTGGCGGTGGCGGCTCCCTCACGGAGGCCTCCCCGGTGGGGCTGGAGCAGATGCGGCCGGAAGACCGCACCGCATCGCCGACGCGTCTGCGACGCCCAGGCAGAGAGAACAGGTCGGCAAAACGCAAGAGTGTCCCTAGGCAAGAGTGGCCTTCGGTGCGCGACTTAACTCTGGCTGGCCCCCAAAAGGGGTCCAGCTAAAATGAGGTGGTGCTATATATATATATATGTGTGTGTGTACATGTGTATGTATGAATATATATATACATATATATATATATATAAATATATATATATATATGTGTGTGTATGGGGCAATCGTACTGCACATGCTTTGCGCCATAGAGCTGTAGTGCATCGTGTTGCATCGAACGCATTGCACGCAAGAGTCCAGCAATCCATTTGCACCTGAACCTATTGCACGCCCCAAATCTTGTGTAACACCAGAAATCTATTTCACCAATACGGAAATATACACATATATATACACATATACATTATAGGTGTATACATACACATCTCTCGATACATATATATATATATATATGTATGATGTATGTATATGTATGTACATCTATGTATATATCACCACCTCCTTTTCGCTGGACACTCTTCTGGGCAAGCCAGCTTAACCGGGGACGCGGGGTGGGCAAATCCCCGGCGCGCAAGCCGCTGCTACCGCTTCGCGTTCAGCGATCAGGGGACCCCTCTGGGCCCGCACCAGAGATCACTCTCGCGACAGGTCACTGGCACTGGGGAAACCAAAAGGTATCAATACCGCTACTACCTGGACCTCTCTCGGAGGGCGTTCTGACCAGAATTTCGAGGCGACTCCGGCGGTGGCGACGAGGGCCTCCCAGGAGGGCGCAAAAGGGGGAAACGGGCGAAGGGTAGCGGTGTGGGTACCATGCCTCTTCTGCCTTATACGTCTCGCCGAACAGGGCCCGAGATCGCGCCGCAGCGCCGACGAGCAGGCGACGCGGCGCGGACCCGCCGACCCCCCACCCGCTCCGGCACCGCTCTGAGGGAGGCCCGAGCCTCAGCCGCCCCAGCGGCCGCACGGCCTGCCGCCGCGAGGCGGGCTCCTGGTGCCGCCGCCGCCGCCGCCGCGCCCGCGCCGAGGCCGCGGCGAGGGCGCCGCCGCAGGCCGCGGCGGCCGCGGCGGCGCCGCCGCAAAAGGCCGCGGCATCGGCGGCAGGCTCCGCGGCGCAGCGGGGCCGCGCCCGCGCGTGCAGCCGGGGCGGCTGCCACCGGCACGGCCGCGGCGGGCGCGGCGGGCACGAGCCTCCGTCGGCCGTCAGCGCGCGGCCCGCGGCCCCCGCGGCCGCCGCCATGGCGGGGGCCCGCTCGCCCTCGGCGGCCTCGGGTCGAGCGGCCCTGTGAGCCAGGATGGCGGCAGGGGGAGCACGAGGAGGAGGAGGAGGAGGAGGAGGAGGAGGAGGAGGAGGAGGAGGAGGAGGAGGAGGAGGAGGAGGATAGGGGTAGCAAGAAAATCCCTCGGCGAGCGGCGGGTCTGGTGGCTGGCTACCTGACTGTCGCTGGGCGGCATGCCTGCGTGGCTGCTCAAGCGCTATATCGCCGGCAGATGTGGGGGCACCGCTCAGACCTCAGGTGCCTCGAAGTCTCCCGAGAGGGAGTTCAGGGTACTGAGGAGAAGGCGGAGGAAGAGGATGGAATGGGATGGGGGAGGAGGGGGAGGAGGAGATGGGGCGGCAGCAGCAGGCAGAGGAGCCATCAGCGGGACAAGAAGGACGAGCATGCGCGGAAGAGGGGCAGGGGCAGGAGCGCGGGCTAGCTCGACGGCGCGCCCGGTTTCTTTCCGAGGAAGAGGAGGAAAAGGAGGAGGAGGAGGAGGAGGAGGAGGAGGGCACGAGTAAACCCGAGACGCGTCAGCGATGCTGCAATACACCATCCCGTCCCACCCACCCCCCTCATACCTCACTGCAGGCCTTCCATCTCGCTGGAAGAAACCTTTGAACGACCAGCGCAATAGGCCCTGCCCTTTTGACGAGGTTCCCGCTTTCATAAAGGACTGCCTTGCATCCTTCTGGCGTGTAAACAGAAGCGAAAAGCACTACGAACATACAATTCAACTGACAAGGTGTCCGGTGAGATCCCCCTTTCGAAGAAGGGCCGCTTCTAATTCGTGTAACTGCTGCGCATGCCTACACTCGTAATCGTGAGCAGTGCGGAAGCCTCAAGCGAGAGCTCCATTTGAAAAAGAGCCGCCCTGGACCCTTGCAGCGCTACACAAGTTGAAGTTCAGTGCTATTCGCATTGGCGAAGCCTCGAGCGATAATCCAATTTGTATTGATACCAGAGCGGTTCCTAAACCTTCTAGATATGGCAGGAAGAAAACGAGCGTGCGCGGCGCTGAGCCTGCAGCACCATTTTGACAACGCCCTCTGCTCAACCCCATCATCTGTCACAAAAGTTTGAGCCGCCCGTGCGCGGCGCTGAGACGAGAGTACCAACCTGAAGAGGAACCTCCCTCCATTCTTCACGCTTGTCATATGTTGAACGCGCGCGCGCCATTAACGCGAGAGCACCATTGTGAAATCGCCCCCCCTCCATCACTGAACCTGCTGAGAACGTTGAACAAGAGCGTGGTGGGAGGAGGGGGAGGAGGAGGAGGAGGAGGGGAAGGAGGAAGAGGAGGAGGAGGAGGAGGAGGAGGAGGAGGAGGAGGAGGAGGAGGAGAAGAAGCGTGAGCAGCAGCGTTCGATCTGAGCTGCGATGATTCCGATGCCGACAGCGACGGCGACAGGAGGAGCGACAGCGACGGCTACTGCGGCAGCTCCTGCGGAAAACGGGTCCTGGACCCCCGGGGCCTTCCCCGAGTACGAGCTCCTCATCCCGAGTCGTTCTCTGACGGTCCCGGGGCCCGTGGAGGGCCCCGAGAGCCTGAATACGGCAGAAAACCGCAGGACCTGTTTCCATGAGGATCCCTTTTTCCTCCGTGGGGAGCGGCGGCGGCGGCGGGGCAACCAAAAGATACCGATACCGCTGCTCCCCAGACCTCTCCTGGGGTGCGTTCTGACCAGGATTTGGAGGCGAACCCAGCAGTGGCGACGGGGGCCGCCCAGGAGGCCCAGACAGGGGAAAACGAGGGACCCTGAGATACTAGCCTCGGAAAAAATAGCGAACACTCATGCCACATTCATCTGTCAATGCCTCCCCCTCCCCCCAATATTCAATGTTGGCGGTGGGTCTGATGAGTTACACCTCAACCGCAGTCTCCCCCGCGCTTGCCAACTTTGAGTTTGGGGGGCAGGGGGGGTGTTAACTAACTGCTTCCCTCTAACGTATGACCATGGCCAGAAAGACACGTCAATTATTCACTGCGTGGGGATCCCCATATGTGCATCTCCTTGCTGGCGCTCCCTTGGTGGTGGGACTCGGTGAGGACGAATCTGGATTTAAGTGTGACTGAGCTGCCTCTCTCTCTGCTCTCTCTGCTCTCTCTGTCTCTCTCTCTCTCTCTGCCCTCTCTCTGTCTCTGCCTCTCTTTCCCTGCCTCTCTCTCTCTCTCTGCCTCTCTCTCTGCCTCTGTCTCTCTGCCTCTCTCTCTCTCTCTGCCTCTCTCTCTGTGCCTCTCTCTCTCTGCCTCTATCTCTGCCTCTCTCTCTCTCTCTCTCTCTCTCTCTCTCCTCTCTCTCTTCTCTCTATTCTCTCTCTGCTTTCTCCTCTCTCTCTCACTCTCCCTCTCTCTCTCTCGCTCTCTCTTCTCTTCTCTTCTCTTCTCTTCTCTTCTCTCTCTCTCTCTATCTCTCTCTCTTTCTCTTTCTCTCTCTATCTCTCTCTCTCTTCTCTCTCTCTCTCTCTTTCGCTCTCTCGCTCTCTCTTGCTCTCTCTCGCTCTCTGTCGCTCTCTCTCGCTCTCTCTCTCTCTCTCTCGCTCTCACTCGCTCTCTCTCGCTCTCTCTCGCTCTCCCTCGCTCTCTCCCGCTCTCTCTCTCTCTCTCTCTCTCTCTGCTCTCTCTCTCTCTCTCTCTCTCGTCTCTCGCTCTCTCTCTCTCTCTCTCTCTCTCTCTCTCTCTCTCTCTCTCTCTCTCTCTCTTCTCTCTCTCTCTCTCTCTCTCTCTTCTCTCTCTCTCTCTCTCTCTCTCCTCTCTCTCTCTCTTCTCTCTCTCTCTCTCTCTTCTCTCTTCTCTCTCTCTCTCTCTCTCTCTCTCTCTCTTCTCTCTTCTCTCTTTCTCTCGCCTGTCTCCTCTCTCAACTCCCCCTCTCTCTCTCTCTCCGCTCTCTCTCTCTCTCTCTCCTCTCCCTCTCTCTCGCTTCCTCTCTCTCTCTCTCTTGCTCTCTCTCTCTCTCTCTTTCTCTCCTTCTCTCTCTCTCTCTATCTTCCTTTCTCTCTCTCTCTCTCTTCCTCGCTCTCTCTCTCGCTCGCTCGCTCGCTCGCTCGCTCTCTCTCTCTCTCTCTCTCTCTCTCTCTCGCTCGCGCTCGCGCTCGCGCTCGCGCTCGCGCTCGCGCTCGCGCGCTCTCTCTCTCTCTCTCTCTCTCTCGCTCTCTCCCGCTCTCTCTCTCTCTCTCTTTCTCTCTCTCTCTCTCTCTCTCTCCTCTCTGCTCTCTTCGCTACTGGCTTCTGACGGAGTCTGGGTTAGGTGAGCCTGAGTGTGGGTGAGTCTGAGTATGGGTACGTCTGTGTGTGCCTGACTCTGAAGAAATGAATCTGAGTGTGAGTGAGCTTGTGTATGAGTGAGTCTGGGTGCGAGTCTGAATCCCAATGGTGCCCCTGGCAGTGTCTGGCGACTAGGAGGCCCGGGTCGACTCCTCTTTGGGAAGCCAAAATGCTGCCCCTGGCAGCGTTTGGTGACTATGAAGCCCCTGGTGGACCCCCCCTGGGGCTCCCAAATGATGCCCCTGGCAGCGTTTTGTGACCATGAGGCTCTCAAGAGATACATGTTGGGGAGGCCAAACGGCAATTCTAGCTGAGGCGTCCCACCAACTCGGCGCGAACGGGCTCGTGAGATCAGCCAGGGTGGCTCCCCCTTGGGGCTCCCAAATGATGCCCCTGGCAGCGTTTTGCGACCATGAGGCTCTCAAGAGATACATGTTGGGGAGGCCAAACGGCAATTCTAGCTGAGGCGTCCCACCAAAATCGGCGCGAACGGGCTCGTGAGATCAGCCAGGGTGGCTCCCCCTTGGGGCTCCCAAATGATGCCCCTGGCAGCGTTTTGTGACCATGAGGCTCTCAAGAGATACATGTTGGGGAGGCCAAACGGCAATTCTAGCTGAGGCGTCCCACCAAATCGGCGCGACGGGCTCGTGAGATCAGCCAGGGTGGCTCCCCTTGGGGCCCCAATGATGCCCCTGGCAGCGTTTTGCGACCAGATGGCTCTCAGAGATACATGTGGGGGACCCAGGGACAATTCTAGCTGGGGCGCCCACAAAATCGGCCGAACGGCTCGTGAGATCAGCCAGGGTCTCCCCTTGGGGCTCAAAAATGATGCCCCTGGCAGCGTTTGTGTACCCGACTCATGTTAGGCAATTCTGCTGCCCGTCCCCCAAATCGGCGCGAACGGGCTCGGGAGATCAGCCAGGGTGGCCCCCCTTGGGGCTCCCAAATGATGCCCCTGGCAGCGTTTTGTGACCATGAGGCTCTCAAGAGATACATGTTGGGGGCGCCAAACGGCAATTCTAGCTGAGGCGTCCCACCAAATCGGCGCGAACGGGCTCGTGAGATCAGCCAGGGTGGCTCCCCCTTGGGGCTCCCAAATGATGCCCCTGGCAGCGTTTTGTGATCATGAGAGAGTGTGAGTGTGAGTGAATGTGACTGTGAGTGAGTCTGAGTGAGAGTGAGTCTCATCTTATCTTATCGAGTCCTATCTTATCTTACCTTTATTACCCTCTATCTTATCTTATCTTGAAATATCGTATCTTGTCTTAGCTTATCTTATATCAACCCATCTTATCGCATCATATCTTGTCTTATCTTTTTACTCCATAGGCTGTCTTATCTTATATTATCCTACCTTGTCATATATCTTATCTTACCTTATCATAGCTTGTGCTATCTTATCTTATCTTGTAGTATATTATCTTGTCTTATCTGGTGATGGGAGGAGGGAGGCGGGAGGCGGGAGGAAGGAGGAGGAGTGGGAGGCGTCAGAGTAATAACAAGAACCCCAATCCTTAGGATATGGGGAAAAATCACGACGGCAGGCCCAAACCCCATCTCTCTGCGTCACTTCTCGGGCCAGATCGATCCGTGAGGGTCTCCCGGCGCCCGAAGCGCGGCGAAACCGCCCGCCGTGGAAGAACCGCAGCGCCGCGAAGCAGGCGGCGGCGGCGACGGCGACGACGACGACGGCGGCGCGCCCGCGCCTGCCCGGCCGGTCCTCCGCCGCCGCCCCAGGGCCGCCCGCAGCATGCCGCGGGCACCCGCGGCGCAAGGCCCGGGGGCGACCAAGAGGGGGGTATGTCCGAGAGGGCGGGGTGCAAGTCATGACCGGCGGCACGTGCGCGGCCCCGTGGGGGGGGCCAGGGGCGCAACGAAAGGAAAAGAGGCGCCATACACAATCGGGGGAAGCATCATCATGGCCCCCGCCATGATATTATTCCCACCCCCCCTCTCTCTAGTCCCCACCCCCCTCTCTGCCGCCCCCGCGAGGCCCGAGGCCCCCTCGCCGGGCCCGCCCCGCCGCCCGCCACGCGCCCCGCGGAGGCGCCCCGCCCCGGGGCCGCCGCGTGGCACCCCGCCAGGGGAGAGGAGCCGCCCGGCGGCCGCGGGGAGCCCAGCCCCAGAGGCTCGCTCTACAGTCGGGGCGCTGGCCCCAGGAGCCCTATAGATAAGGAGCGAGGCCCCTTTTAGAAGGAACGAGGAACTGGGGGTCCTGGGGGGGCAAGGGGCCCAGTGCTCCAGCGCATTGAAAAAATCAAGACGGAGGTTTTTCGCCGTTTTCGGCCTCCAGAGGCCTTCGCCGGGCCTCGGGAGCGTCAAAATTCGACTCAGGACGTCAAGCTGGTCCTGGGGAATGGGTCGAGACTTCTGGGGACCCCGTAAAGAAGGAACGATGCCCCTTTTATCCATATCAAGTATAGGCTTCGGCTTCCCATCGAAGGCCTGAGGAAAACCTTGGGCAAGCTGTGAAACACTCAAGGAGCACCGAGCCCCTCCCCAACGAAAAGGGCCCCTTCCTCAGCGCCCCGACTGTACTAGGGGGTAAAGCGGGTCCTGAGGACAAGGTGCGGGTACCCTGAGATCCTGGCGTTGCCATGTTTTGTTCGCCGCGGGCGATTTCGCCCCGTTTCGGGCCCCGGGACCCTCACAGATCGCTCGGGCTCGACCAATGACGCAGAAAAAGGGGGTCCGGGGCTCCGTCGCGATTTTTGTCGGTGTTGCCTGTCCTGGGCAATGTCAGATTTCAGGGGATACCGCCATCCTTCCCTCGTTTTCCCCTTTCTGGGCCTCCTGGGCGGCCGTCGTCGCCACGGCTGGGTTTGCCTCCAAATCCTGGTCAGAGCGCACCCCAAGGAGAGGTCTGGGGATCAGCGGTACGAAACGGATCCTCAAGGAAGCGGTGCCTGCGGTTTTTGTTCCCCTCTCCGGTCTCTCGGGGCCCTCCACGGGCCCCAGGACCGTCAGACAAGGACTCGGGATGAAAGACTCGTCCTGGGGAAGGACCCCGGGGGTCCAGGACCCGTTTCCCTCAGCACCCGCCCCCCCCATGTTGTAAGAGTCCCCGCGAGGCGGGCCAGAGCCGACATGGCTGGCGGCGGCCTGCGGGTGCTGCTGCGATCCCTCGCCTCTTGGACCCCGCCCGCCACCCGGCGGGCCGTGCGGTCGTCTCAAGACCCACGCCCCGACGCTGCCCCGCTGAATTACCCCCCCCCCCCGCCCCATGAGATGTCCCCTGTGCCCGGCTCCACAGCTGCAGCACCGGCCCCATTTCCGCGCGCATGGTCCTTCTGAAGACCGTGCTCCCGCTGCAACGCTGGCCTCGCTTCCGCGGTGCCGGTCCTTGCGAAGGGTGCTCCCGCTGCAGCACCAGCCTCATCTCCAAATGCTCGGTCCTCCAGCATGTGCTTCTGGCTGCACTGCAGTCCAATGCGATGTAATGTGCCGCTATGCGATGCCATACCCTGCTCTGTAACGCCATGATATGCACTGCTTGACTGAGCAATGCTACGGTGTGCATCGCGCACACTTTGGGGACTGTTGTCCTCCTCGGCATCCGACTATGGGCAATAGAGGGGGGCTCCGCGCAACGGCAAGAGACGGGAGGGAGGGGAGGGACGTCATATATGACGCGAGCGCACCTAGCCTTAGGTCGGGCCTGTCCCCCTACAGGGGGATTTTGGGCAAAATATTAAAACTAGTCAAAACATATCCCAAACATTTGCAAAAATTGTCAAAAAAATAGTCCCAGGACTATTGATCCCACTGTTATTGAATACTCCTCCTGTAGAGGGACAGGCCCGACTTAAACCTAGCCTGCTCCTCTCCCCCCTCTCTCCCCTCCGCCTCCGCCTCCGCCTCCCCGTCCGCGGCCGCGCCCCTCCGCCGCCACCTTCCGCCAACACCTCTGCCCCGGCTCTCCTCCTCGGAGCAGGGCGAGGGGAGCTGGCAGCAGCTCCACCTCGGTCCCCGCGGACCCCTCCCGGGGCCCAGACGCATCGGCGTTCCGCGACGCGTCCAGCCGTGGTGACGAGGGACCCCCTTGAAGGCCACCTGCCGCTGTCTCAGCTCGCCCTCCCCTGCAAGACGCATCCAATGTTGTGTTAGATACGTTTGGATGCGATCGCGCCCCTGCCTCAGCGGGAGTCGCTTCGTATCCGTTTAGCCCAGAAGAACATCTTATAGGTATCACCCCCCATCACCGCCTCTGGCGGCCCAGGCGCCATGGATCTTTGGAGGCCTCCCCGATGGGGTCGGCGCAGGCGTGGTCGGCGGATCGCGCCACATCGTTGGTGCATCACCGCTGCCTCAAAGATGCAGTGGCGACGTCCGCCTGGAGAAAATCGGGCCCCACATCGAGCCGCATCGCCGATGCATCGGCGGTGCGGCGCAACCCTCCGACCCCATCCGCTCTGACCCCCTCTGGGAGGCCCAAAATCGCCGCCACTGGCCGCTTTCGCGTCGCCGGGCCGCGTCCCCGTGCAGAGAGGAGGGAGCGGAGCAGGAGGAGGACGACGAGGAGGTGAGACGACGGGGAGGGACGCGGGTTCCTGGTCCCCCCCTCCCCCCCGATCGGCGGCGCAGGCGCCCTCAATCTTTGCCCCGCGCTCGCGCGCCACTCTCGCTCTGCGACAGGCAACGATCGGCGGGGACTGGCACAGGGGAGGAGGCATCGACCTCGAATCGGCGCGATACATCGCCGATAGATCGGCGATCGGCCCCTGGTAGCACATCCCCGCTCTCCTGGGCTGGGTGGGGCTATCAGACACCTATCGGGGATCAACGGGCGATGACATGTCGATGCATCCCGCTATGCTTATTCCCCCCCTAACGTTACCTTTCGGTCCTCGAGTCATAAATCTGCTCTCCAGGGGCCGTTCAGGACGATCCGGGCACCCCCGGAACGCCCTCGGCAAGCTGCAACTGCTGGAGAGCACCCCGAGGCGGTAAAACCGTCGAGAGCCGACGATAACCTCCGAACACCTCAATCCTCTGACCTCCAATGCCTCATATCGTCGTCGTAGTCGTCGTCGTCGTCGTCGCCGCCGTCGTTTCCGTCGTCGTCGTCGTCGTTGTCCTCGTCGTTGTCCTCATCGCCACCATCTTCGTCCTCGTCGTCGTCGGCGTCGTCGTCGTCGGCGACGGCGTCCTCGTCGTCGCCGCCGTCGTCGTCGTCGTCGTCATTTCGTTGCCCCTGACTCTCGCGCCGCCCGCGGCGGCCGCGCCGCCGCCCGCGGCGGCCGAGACGCCGTGTGTGCCGCCCGCGCGCGGGCTGCCGCCACCAGGCGCTCGGGGGGCGTTGGCGCGGCGTCACCGGCGTTTTCGCCTGGCCTCGGCGTGCAGGCGCGCGCCGGCGGATGGGGGCCGTGGCAGATCATCATCATCACCATCATCATCATCACCACCACAACCACACTCATCACAATCACCACCACCGTCACCATCTTCATCCTCATCACCAAAATCACCACTACCATCACCACCATCATCACCACAACCATCATCACCATCGCCATCATCATCATCATCACCATCACCATCACCATTATCAAGATGATGATCATCATCACCACCACCATCATCATCATCATCATCAGCATCATCATCGCCATCGTCATCGCCATCAGCATCACCATCGTCATCATAATCTTCATCAGCATCACCACCACCATCATCGTCATCACCACCATCATCGCCATCACAATCACCATAACCAGCACAATCATCATCATCACCATCATCATCATTATCATCATCATCATCACCACCATCATCATCATCATTATCATCATCGTCATCATCCTGATCGCCGTCGTCATCGTAATCAGCATCATCCTCATCGCAATCGTCATGGCCATCGCCGTCATCACCGTCGTCATCATCGCCACCATCATCATCATCATCATCATCATCATCATCGTCATCATCATCGTCATCATCGCAACTTCCGCAGTCGTCACCATCATCGTAGTCACTAGCACCATCATCATCATTATTACTATCATCGGCCTCGTCATCGTTAGTATCATCATCACCATCAGCATCGTGATCAGATTGATCATCACCATCAGCATCATCATCATCATAGTCATACTTGTCACAACCACAATCATCGCAATCGTCATGGCCATCGTCATCAACATCACCAGGATACACATAAGCATCATCAGCATCATTGGCATCGCCATCATAATCATCATCATCATATTCTCGATTATCAGCATCAGTATCGTAATTATCACCATCGATCGTCACTATTACCATCGTCATCGCAATCGCCATTTTCGTAATTATCATCGTCGTCGTCAACATACGCATCATAAAAATCATCACCGACACCGTCATCGTCATCACTACCATCAACACCAAAATCATCAATATCATCACAGAACTCTGACACGCCATCATCGTTTATTACCATCAGCATCGTGATCGTCGTCATCACCGTCGTCGTCGTTGGCATCGTCATCATCATTACCATGATCATCATCATCATAATCATCATCATCATCAGCATCAGCATCACCATCATCAGTTCCATCATCACGATTATCATGAACATCACCATATTCATCATGATCATCATCGACAGCAGCGTCATCATCATCGTCATCATCATCATCTTCATAGTCATGATCGGCATCGCTATCGTCGTCATCATTAGCCGCATCGCCATCATCGTCATCATCGTCAACACGTTGACACAGAACACGCATCATCAATGTCATCGTCGTCATCGTCATATTCATCATTATCATGACCATCATCATCGTCATCATCACAATAACCATCATCATCATCATCATCATCATCATCATCATCATTGGCAGCATCGCCATCATCGCCAGCATCTCCCATCACCATCATCGTCGTCATCGCGGTCGTCAACATCATCATCATCATCATCATCCTGCTCACCAACATTATCATCGGCATCGTGATCGTTATCGTCATCGTCGTCAAAATATGCATCATCACCAGCACCACCAGCACCACCATCATATTAATCACAATCACCATTACTATCACCACCACCACAATCAGCATAATCCGAAGCATCCTCATCCGCATCTTCAGCATGCTGACAAGCATCATCACCATCGTCATCACAACCACCAGTCTCATCATCATCATCGTCATCATCGTCATCATCATCGCCACAGTCGTTTGGTCATCGTCGTCACCATCATCATGATAAACATCATCATCATCATCACCATCAGCATCCCCATCATCAGCATCATCATCACCACCACAACCATAATCATCATCAACATCACCATAATGACCACCAGCGTCACCAACATCATCGTCATCGTACGTACCATCATCAATCGTTACATCACCATAGCAATCGTAATCGCCACCTCCGTAATGATCATCGTCGTCGTCAGCATACGCATCATCACAGTCATTACCATCATCGCCATCGTTATCATTACCATCGTCACCATCATCGCTATCAGCATCATCGTATCATCAGCATCAGCGTCGTCATCATCATCATGATCATCATCAGTTTCATGATCACGATTGTCATGAGTACCATCATCATCACCATCTTCATCATCAGCATCGTCATAATCATCGTCCGCATCATCGTCGTCATTATCATGATCGTCATGGCTATCATAGTGAGCATTGTCATCATCGACACCATCGCCATCATCGTCCACACCCTCAACCATAACACTCGTCATCAACATCATCGTCGTGATCGTCATCATCATCACCATTAGCATCATCATCATTATCATCGCCACCATATCCCATCATCTTCATCACCGGCGTCGTTGTCGCCGCGGTGGTCAACATCATGATCATCACCATCACCACCAACATCATCATCATCATCACCATCATCCTCATCGCCATCATCATCAATATCATTATCGCCCTCGTACCCGTTATCGCCATCATCATCATCATCATCATCATCATCATCATCAACAGTCCCACCACCACCACCATCGCCAGCATAGCCATCACAAACATCATCACCATCATCATCACCACAACCATTATAATCTTCCTTATCCTTACCCGCATCCTCGACAGGTAGACAAACACCATCAAAACCATAATCCTTGCCATCACCATCATCATCACCATCGACACCGTCATCAGCCAAGCCACCATCACTCTCATCCGTCTCATTCCGTCTACCTTTTCCACCTCCTGCTACCAATCCTTCCCCCAATGACCCTCCTGTTCCACCTCCTCCACGCGTCCGAAGGCCGCCGCATACTTCCGACACTGTTCGAACACGCACCAATGAAAACCTCCTCCTTCTCCTCCTCTTGTTCTGCCTCCCTCTCCTCCCCATCCGCTGCCTGGGAGCTAGCGCTAGACTCTAGTCCACGTCCGGATCAAATCCTCCCCTTCCTCTTCACCCTCCTCCTTCTCGTCCTCTTCCATCCCTCTTCCGTGTCACCCCTGTCGCACCACCAGACGAGCACGTAGGCTGGGTCGGGCGCTTCGCGTGAGACGCCCTTACGATCGGCAACCCTGGAAATTACCCCGACGGAAGGACCCCGCATGAGCATGTGTTTGGCTTGCCCTTAGCCCCTCCCTCATCGCCCTGGCGGACACCCTCCTCCCGCCCTCTGCTCTGCCCTCTCCTCCTCTTCCTCCTCCTCTTTCTATTTCTCCTACTCCTCTTTCTATTTCTGCTCCTCCACCTCCTTCTCCTCCTCCTCCTCCTCCGCCTCCTCCTCCGCCTCCTCCTCCTCCTCCTCCCCATCGTCGTCCTCCTCCTCCTCCTCCTCCTCCTCCTTCTCCTCCACCTCCTCCTCATCAGCACCCTCTCCCTCTCCCTACCCCTTCCCCGTCCTCATCCTTCCCCTGCTTCTTCTCCATGTGCTCCCCCTCTTCCCCCTGGTCGGGGCAAGCAAATCGATGTTCCTCGGCGCCGTCGCCGCCTCGGCCAGCGCGCGCGCGCGTTCGCCGATGGCTATTTCGCGAAGCCTTTGGGACAGCCCCGTGGGCTATGGTTTTGGACGGGCCGCTGGGGCGCGGGGGCAAGCCGTCGGGACAACCCCGCGGGCCAGACTGTTGGGACAACTCCGCGGGCCTCTAGTTGCGCGCCGCGACGCTCAGGCTGGAGGCAGCTCCGCGGCGAGCTGCTCGGCCTCATCCCCGGAGGTGCGCGTACTACACGTGTCCCA
>CAUYUJ010017701.1:85000-122367 GCA_963575745.1 Prorocentrum cordatum | reverse complement strand
CTGCCTGGACGCACGGCTGCTCCTCCACGGTGAGGCTCTCGTGGACAGTGCTCGAGGAGCCTCTGGGAAGGAAAGAGCCCAGACCTCCGACGTCGCGACGCTTTGCACGCGTGGCCTCTGGATAGTTCGACCGCTTCCAGGGGGCTCGGCCCCTGGGACACGACATGTGGTAGGTGGGTCTGGCTTGTTCATCCAAGATTGTTCTCTCACGCCCCCCAGGCATGAGCACGCACCCCCGGCGCCGAAAATGAGAGCCTCCGTCCTGATCTGCTCGAGACGCTGGAAGTATAGGATGAGGACGCGGAAGGGGCGCCAGGATACAGGGCGGCGTAACATTCATCCTGGATCGTCGATCTCCCATTGTCTGCACGGTTCCCCCCAGGGCCAGAGGCGGCCCGAGGAGGAGGAGGAGGAGGAGGAGAGGGGAGGAGGAGTAGTAGGAGGGATAGGAGGAGGAGGAGGAGGGGAGGAGGAGAGAGGAGAGGGAGAGGGAGAGGGAGAGGGAGGGGAGGGGGAGGGGGAGGGGGAGGGGGAGGAGGTGAGGGGGGAGGGGGGAGGGGCCAGGGGGAGGGGGAGGAGAGGAGAGGAGGAGGAAGGAGGAGGAGGAGGAGGAGGAGGAGGAGGAGTAGGGGAGGAGGGAGGAGGAGGAGGAGGAGGAGGAGGAGTGCCCCTCGGAGGGGGGCGGGAGCTCGGCACAGCTGGAAGCCGAAGGTACAGCACACAGAGGTGTAGCGTTAAGTCGGGCCTGTCCCTCTACAGGGGGAGTATTCAAAAATAGGATAGCAATAGTCTGGGGACGATTTGTTTTATTATTTTTTTTGCGTATTTGTTGGGTTTCTCTTCGGGGGGTATTTTTTGATTTTTCGTTCCAAATCTGGCTGTAGGGGGACACGCCCGACCTAAGTGTAGCGTGAAGCGCTAGCGTCTTCTTCGGCGGAGGCTGGCCGAACTGAAGCGGCGGCGGGCCCCTCTCGCGGAGGGGGCGGGAGCTCGTCACAGGAAATGGCGGACGCGAAAATCAGAGACAAGCTTTTGGGATCTGGGGGTCCCAGAGTCGGCCGAGTGGCACGGGCCCGATTGGCAGGCTCGGTGTGCAGCGGACCGTTGGGCGGCGCGAGGCCGCAGAGGCCGGCGAAGTCGAGTTTAAGAGGAGGAGGAGGAGGAGGAGGAGGAGGAGGAGGAGGAGGAGGAGGAGGAGGAGGAGGAGGAGGACGAGGAGGAGGAGGACGACGACGACGACGAAGACTGTGGCGACGGCGACGACAAAGCGACGGCGAGCGGACGACGACGGCGGCGACGGTGACGGCGGCGGCGTCGGCGACGATGAACGTCGCCGACGAGCCTTCGACGACGGCCGCGACGGCGGCGGCTGCAACGGCTCGCCTCGCCGGCGAGCCAGCGACGACCGCGGCGACGGCGAGCCGTCTATGGTGGCGGCGACGACGGCGGCGGCGACGGACGAGCCGTCGACGACGGCGCCGGCCACGACGATGACGAGCTGTCGCCGACGTGACGTCGACGACGGCGTCGGGGCGCTGGGGCGCTGGCGGCGCGGCCGAGGCTGTGGCACCCGCTGCGACACGGCGGACCCCGCCGCGCCTCGCCGCGCCGCGCCGCGCCGACGCCGCCGCCGCCGCCGCGCCGCTGCCGCCGCCGCCGCCGCCGACGACGACAACGACGACGACGACGACGAGGTAATTTTGATGACGAGGTTGACGAGGTCAACGACGATGAGATCGATCATCGGGCGGGTCGAGGTTCGGGGAGCAAAGTTTTGGGATCGAATTTTCGAGGATCGAGATTTCGGGGATCGAAGTTTCGGGGATCTGTCTTCGGTTTTCGAGGTTCGATGGTCGAATTCTCGGGGGTCAAGATTTTGGGATCGTCTTTTCGAGAACTGATTTTTGAGGATCGAGGCTCGGGGATCGATGCTTGAGGATCGGATCTTCGAGGATCTAGGCTGGTCGATCTACAATTCGAGGATCGAGACTCCGAGGCTCGAGGCTTCCTCCGGCACTTCCGCGCCTACCTGGGTCTTTTTCGGGCGACCGCGCCGCCCAGGAGGAGGAGGAGGACCAGTGCAAACCCAAGACCCATCAACGATGTCGGGAGAAACCCTCCCTCCAGGCTCCCTCTTCGTAGGCTCCAAACCATAGACCAGAGCTGAGGTGAGCCCATGAAGTTCGAGTTCCGATCACCCAGAGATCCGTTGGCGTCATTTTCTCATACGGGGTCCCCGGAAGTCTCGACCCATTCCCCAGCGCCGGTTTTTCACCCTGAGTCGTTTTTGGACGGGCCCGGGGCCCCGGCGAGGGCCCCCGAAGGCCGTAAATTGCGAAAGCCTTCCGTCTTGATTTTGTTCAATACGTTGGATCTTTTGGCAAGGAGCTCCGAGTCCCGGGCCACGGCCCTGCGCGCAGGCCGCCGGCCGGCCCGTCCCCCCTCCGGGCGGGACGTCTCCGCGCATCCGCTCCACTGGAGGAAGTGCCCCGTTGGCAGACGACCGCTTGAACTCCAGTTACCAGCTGGAAACATGTCCCTATCCCTATGTTTGGCATCACCTTACCTCGGTGCTGATCTTAAGGATTCCCTCAGTTTCTGAGGGCACATCCCTAAGATTGTCATCGCCTTGGGCTTGCCGATCTTAGGGATAGGGATAGGTTCGGTGCTGGTCATCCAACGCCACGAATCAACTTGACTGTTGCGTCTTGACGATCCCTGAATCGTGCCAGGGCAACATTTCTGGGACCTCCACACCGCCAATCAATGTAGCAGTTGCGCCTTGACACTCTGGAGCCGCTCCATAACACCGTTTCTAGTACGGCAGCCATGCGAAGCCGTGAGCCTCTTGTATTTCTTAAACGAGCGTGCAGGGCGATAAGGCGAGAGCCACGTTCCGAAAAGGAACCGCCATCAGTACGCGAAGCTCTTGTGCCTTCGTTAGGAGGAGTGCGCGCGGCACTAAGGCGAAAGCCACACCCTGGAAGCGGCCCGCCCTCAATCCGTGATGATCTTGCAGTTGTGTCACACGAGTGTGCACGGCACTGAGGGGAGAGCCACATTTTGAACAGGAGGCGCCCTCAATCCGTGAAGCCCTCGCAGTTCTGTAAGACGAACGTGCACGGCGCCAGAGCGAGAACCACATTTTGTAGGCCGCCCCGCCCTGAATCCGTGAAGCTCTTGCACATGTGTAAGACAAGTGTGCGCGGCTCTGGGGCGAGAGCCACCTTTTGGAAGCGGCCCGCCCTCCATCCGGGAAGCTCTTGCAGATGTGGAGGGCACCTGTGCGCCGCGCGGAGGGGGAGAGCCACATGTTGGAAGCGGCCCGCCCTCCATCCGTGAAGCTCTTGCACTGTTTCCAACGAGTGTGCGCGGCGTTGGGGCGAGAGCCACACTTTGGAACGGGCCCGCCCCCCCAGCCGTGCAGCTCGGGCACACTTGCCAGACAGGCGTGGGCGGCGCCAAGGCGAGAGCCACCTTTTGGAAGCGGCCCGCCCTCCATCCGGGAAGCTCTTGCAAGTCTTAAGACGTACGCGCGGCGCGGAGGGGAGAGCCACGTGTTGGAAGCGGCCCGCCCTCCATCCGTGAAGCTCCTTGCAACTCTGTAAGACGAGTGTGCGCGGCGCTGAGGCGAGAACCACATCTTGGAAGTGGCCAGCCATCAATCCGTGAAGGCTTTGCATGTGAAAAACCAACGAGCGCGGCGCTACGGCAAGAGCCACATATTGGGAGCGGCCCGCGCTCCATCCGTGAAGCTGTTTCGAAGGTTGAAGCTTTAGGATCATAAATGGCCAGGAAGTCTCTGGCGAAACGCCCGGGCCGCCTTTTCGACCCGCTTCGGGGGGCGACAGGGAGGAGTCATTTATTAGGAAAGGAATTGAGGAGGAGGGGGAGGACGACGAGCTCGAGGTTCGAGCTTCGTTGTTTGGCTTATTTAGTGCTTTGCCTTCTCGGGTCGCCCTGGTCGCCCTGGCTGGATCCGCATCGAGATTCTGGCCAGACCGCACGCGAGGAGAGGTCTGAGGGCTGCTGTCGTCACGCGACGGATCCAGATGCACCTTTGAGTGAACTGATCACCGTATGACGCATGATGGTTGCACTTTTTTGGCCGCCCAGACAAGCACGGCGTTTGCCAAGAGCTCTGCCTCGGGCCACCCATCCTGTTTGGTCTCGAGTGACCCGCCCGCCGGTGACTTACCAGCAGCCCACCAGACGTTGACGGTCTGGGGGTCGATGGAGCGTGTGAGAAAATCGCGTCAAACCTCCGTCGCAGAAGTCGTGACGG
Source organism: Prorocentrum cordatum (assembly GCA_963575745.1). Taxonomy (NCBI): domain Eukaryota; class Dinophyceae; order Prorocentrales; family Prorocentraceae; genus Prorocentrum; species Prorocentrum cordatum. Next base: position 118,082 of record CAUYUJ010017701.1, on the reverse strand, counting down.
CCCAGGGGTGGACCTAAACAGTGTTTGGGCGATTTCGTGGGCCGTTTTCATTTCGATTTCGTTCTGCGGTAAGGGCGAATCGAAGACAACACGAGGGAAAACGAAAACAAAACGAAAACGAAAAACACCGTTTAGGTTCAGCCCTGTGACGGCCCGTTGTTTTTGAGAGTCGGCATTCTTAGGGCCCCCCCTTCGGGGCACGGGGGCCCTCAAACTCACGGCCCGTGAGGTGAGCACAAAAGGTCCCCGGGGTGGGGCCCAGAGGTCCAGGGGCCCACGTCAAGACAAACATCGAGTCGTCGGTTTGGGCACGGGGAGGAGGATGAGGAGAAGGAGGAGGAGGAGGAGGAGGAGGAGGAGGAAGAGGAGGAGGAGGAGAAGGGGGGGGAGGAGGAGGAGGGGGAGGAGGAGGAGGAGGAGGAGGAGAAAGGGAGGAGGATGAGAGGAGGAGGAGGAGGAGGAGGAGGAGGACGATGGATATGACGAAGACGTCGACCCTCACATTCGACTTCACAATGCATTGGTCATGTGGGCTTTTTGAGGCTCGCGACCCCATGGGACCATCTGTTTGTTACAGCAGGCAGTGTTTGACCGTCCCGTCGCCCGCCAAGTGGGCCTCTCTTCTCTTTCCCACGTCTTCTTCTCCTCATTCTATATGGAGGCGACAGTGACGACGACGCCGTCGACGACGCCGACCTTGATAACGACGCCGCCGACCTCGACGACGACGGTAGCAGACGTAGCAGACGCGGCGGTGGCAACACCGCCGCCGCCGAGGGCCTCCGAGGGCCGCCCAGGGCTTCCGAAGGCCTCCAAGAGCCGCCGAAGCCCTCCGAGGGCCTCCGAGGGTCTCCGAGGGCCGCCGCCGAGGGCCACCGCGGGCAGTCCCCGAGGGGGCTGATGCCGAGCGGCCCGCCGGAGGGCCGCCGGGGGGGGGGGGGGGGGGGGGGGGCGCCCGGCGGAGGGGCCGCTGGCAGCATGACCCCCCCCCCCCCCTTCCTCGCCGGGCGGCAGGAGTCGCAGCGCATCCCGAGCGGCGGGTCGGCCCTGTGGCGGAGGCGCGGGTCCCGCCGCGCGGGGTTCGACGGCGGCGACGCCGGCGGCGGCAGCGGCGGCGGCGGCGGCGTCGGCGGCGTTGACGTCGGCGGCGATTCGCCGCCTCGCCGTGTTCGCCGTGTGGGCCTCGAGGATAGAGGTTCGGAGGCTTGGGTTTTTTTTGTCATCGTCGTCGCCTCCTCCGCCGTCGCGCGTCCCTGGCCCAGGGTGTCTCCAGCTCCTCGCCCCATTCCCACCCATCCTGTGGGGTTGGGCCGTCGTTTTGAATTCGCATCGCCTCGTGTCTCCTTCCTCCTCCTTCTCTCCTCTCCTCCTCCATTCTCCCATGAGGAGGAGGAGGAGGCGGAGGAGGAGGAGGAGGCGGAGGAAGAGGAGGAGGAGGGGGCATCGATGCCCTGTTTCGCTGTTCTCTCTGGGGGCGCACCCCTCGCGAGGATCGTGGCCCGCAGGGAGAGCCGCCGCAGGGGCCTCAGCTGCAGGGTCCGGCGTGCGTCCGCCTGCCCATCTCGGCACGCCCTTCCACGAGGACCGTGGCCTCGCGGGGAGCTCCACCGAAGGCGCCAGCGGCAGGGTCCGCATGGCGCCGCCTGCGCCGGGACGTGCGCCCAATCCGTCTTGTTGCTCGTCCTCGCTCTTCTGCTCGCTCGCCTCGCGGCACTCGCAGCTGCACACGGCTGGGCCCTTCGCCAGGGCAGTTCCCACAACGTCCGGCGGTGTCGGGTGCTCGTCTTGAGGAGAGCGCCCCGCGTCTCCTATTCGTCCTCTCCTCCCTCCTCCCATCCCTGCCTCTGCTCCTTCGCGTGTCGACCCGTTCGGCACACCCCTCACACGCTCCGTGGCCCCCCAGGGCGCTCCACCGAAGGCCCCAGTGGCAAAGTCGACCTGCGGTTCCCTGCCCCATTTCGGCGCACCCCTCAAACGTTTCGTGAGCCCCACAGGGAGCTCCACAGAAGGCCCCAGTGGCAAAGTTCGCATGCGGTTCCCCGCCCATCTCGGCACGTCCCACACACGTTTCGCGGCCCCATGGGAAGCTCCACCGAAGGCCCCAGTGGCAACGTCCACATGCGGTTCCCCGCCCAATTTCGGCACGCCCCTCAAACGTTTCGCGGCCCCATGGGGAGCTCCACCGAAGGCCCCAGTGGCAACGTCCACACGCGGTTCCCCGCACAGTTTCGGCACACCCCTCAAACGTTTCGCGGCCCCATGGGGAGCTCCACCGAAGGCCCCAGTGGCAACGTCCACATGCGGTTCCCCGCCCAATTTCGGCACGCACGTCCCACACACGTTTCGCGGCCCCATGGGGAGCTCCACCGAACGCCCCAGTGGCAACGTCCACATGCGGTTCACCGTCCATTTCGGCACGCCTCTCACACGTCCCGTGGTCCCACGGGGAGCTCTCCACCGACGGCCCCAGGCTCCAACGGCAATGCCCGCATGCGGTTTCCAGCCCATTTCGGAAGGTCCCTAACACGTTTCGCGGCCCTGTAATTAGGGAGCTCCACCGAAGGCCCCAGTGGCACAGTTCGCATGCGGTTCCCCGCCTATGTCGGTAGGTCCCTCGCACGTTCCGTGGCCCCATAGAAAGCTCCACCGAAGGCTCGGTGGTAATGTCCACATGCGGCTCCTCGCCTATGTCGGCATGTTTTTCACACGCCTCGTGGCGCCATATGAAGCTCCACATAGGGAGCTCCACCGACGGCCCCAGTGGCAGGGCCCACATACGGTTCCCCGCCAATTTCGGCACACCACTCACACTCTTCGTGACCCCATAGGGAGCTCCACCGAATGCCCTAGTGGCAAAGTTCGCATGGTGTCCCCCGCCCATTTCGGCACCCTTCTCACACGTTTGGCGGCACCATATGAAGCCCTACCGAATGCCCCAGTGGCAACGTCCACATGCGGTTCCCCGCCCAATTTCGGCACACCCCTGAAAAGTTTCGCGGCGCAATGGGGAGCTCCACCGAATGACTCAGTGACAAAGTTCGCATGCGGTATCCCGCCCATGTCGGGACCCCCCTCACACGTTTCGCGGCCTCATGGGAAGTACCACCGCAGGTCCCAGTGGCAAAGTTCACATGTTGTTCCCTGCCCATTTCTGCAACCCCTCCGGCGTTTCGTGCCCCCATCATAGGGAGCTCCACCGACGGCCCCAGTGGCACCGTCCACATGCGGCTCCTCGCCCATGTCGGCACACCCCTCACACGTTTCATGGCCCCGTAGGGAGCTCCACCGAAGGCCCCAGTGGCAAAGTTCGCATGCGGTACCCCGTTCATGTCGGCACGTTCCTCACACGCTTCGTGGCCCATATGAAGCTCCACCGAAGGCCCCAGTGGCAAAGTCCATCTGCGGCTCCCCACAATTTGGGCACACTGGTCACACGTTTCGTGGCCCCGTAGGGAGCTCCCCCGAAGGCGCCAGTGGCAGTGCCCACATGCGGTTCCCCGCCCATTTCGGCACACCCCTCACACGTTTGGTGGGCCCACAGGGAGCTCCACCTCCACCGAAGTTCCCAGTGGCAGGTTCAACATGCGGTCCTTCGCCAATATGGTCACACCCCTCACACGTTTCGTGGCCCAATCGGGAGCTCCACCAGAGGCCCCAGTAGCACGGTCCACACGCCGTTCCCCGCCCACAGCGGTGCCCCCACCGCGGCACTGACAACTGCATGTGGGTGGGTCTATCGCCACGATAACTTTTGTTGGAGTCCTTGGGGACCTCTGGGCCTTTGGAGGTAGTGGGCCTTTCGAGTCCCTGGGGACCTCTGGCCTTCTGGGCTCTCTGCGCAGCCTGGGGCCGATGTGCCCGCTGGCCCACGTCATGGTCACCCATGCACGGGGCCGTTTTGCCTTTGTGCAAGTGGCCCGCCCCCCCCCAAAACAAACAAGTTTGAGGTAGTGGGGGCCTCCTTGGACATCGTGCGGCACCTTGGGCCAGGGACATCCTTGGCAACACCTGGGGAACAGAGAGCGAGAGAGAGAGAGAGAGAGAGAAAAAGAAGTCGGCTTGCCGCGGCGACTGTGCCGTCGCCCGCCCGCCGCCGGGTGACGATCGGGGATCCAGGATCCGAAGCTCTTGGAGTGTTGTTCGACGCCTTGTAAGGTGCGAGGCCTTTCGTTCCTCCTCCTTCTCCTCCTCCTCCTCCTCCTCCTCCTCCTCCTCCGCCCCCCCTCCTCGTTCTCCTCCTCCTTCTCCTCTTCCTCCTGCGCCTCCTCCTCTTTCTCCTTCTCCTCGTCCGCCCCACCTCCTCTTCCTCCTCGTCCTCCTCCTCCTCCTTCTCCCCCTCCTCCTCCTTCTCCTCCTTCTCCTCCTCCTCTCCTCCTCCTCCTCCTTCTCCTCCTCCTCCGTCTCCTCCTCCTCCTTCTCCTCCTCCTCCTCCTCCTCCTTTTCCTCCTTCTCCTTCTCCTCCTCCTCCTCCTTCTTTCCCCCCCTCCTCACCGTAGCCATTTTGGCTCAAGCCATTTTTGCTCAAGCGGTTGCATGGCCTCGCCCGCGCGCGCCCCCTCCTCGGCGACGCGCGGCTGCGGAATGTCGGGGCCTAGAGGGGTTCCCTAGGCCCAGCTCGGCGCCTCCCTGGTCGAGGCCGCCGTCCGGGCCGCGGTCGCCGCGGGGGCGCCGCGGCGCACTGTCGCCGCCGTCGCGCGGTCGGCTATCTCCGCCACGCTTTTTGCGTGCGGGGACGCGCCGACGGCGGCGGCCGCGCGTGACGCTGCTGCTGCCCCTGATGCTCGCGCGCCTCCTGCTGCACCGCCTGCCGCCTCTGCGGCCAAGGCGGAGCGGCGGAGGCGCAGACGCCGCCGCCTCGCGGAGCGGCGTGCCGCGGAGGCGCTCCCTGCTGCTGGCGCGGCGGTCGAGGGCGCCGCAGTCGTGACGGGTCCTGCTACTGATACTGGAGCGGGCCCTCGGCCTGTTCGAGCCGCCGTGGAGGCCGCTGACGACAACGCGATGTTCGAATACGCCTGGGCCGACGGCCTGGTGCGGCCTTCGCCACCCACTGCGGCGGAGCAGCCTGCTGCTGCTGCCGCCGCTTCAGGCGGGCCGCCGCCCTCGCCTGCTGCTGCCGCGGGCTCGCAGGTCGAGGGCGTCGTGGCCCCGTCCTCGCCCCTGCAGGACGACAGCTGGGCCGACCTGCTCCCCGCGCGCCGCGCAACGCCCGCCGTGGAGGCGGTGCACCTTGCCGCGGCGGTTCCTGGTGGAGCTGCTGTTGCTGGGGCTGCCGCTGCTGCCCCCCCCCGACGGCCGTCTCGCGGACGTCGTGGAGGATGAGGAGTGGCGGCGGGCGCTGCGCGTGCGGGCGGCGGCGATCATCCGAGGCGCAGTGTGATCGTCGTCCTTCTCACTGCCCAGTGGTGTCCTCGCCCCCTGTCGCACGGCCGTGGGGTGATGTCTCCCCTGCGGTGACTGTTGCTCAGGGGGCCGCCAACCTTTCTGTACAGGTTGCGCGGCAGGCACGGGGGAGGAATTTCCCTCCCCGACCGTATGCCCTGCTGAGGCGTTGGATTGTTTTTTCTCTTGCGCTGGCCACGGGGCGGTCGCCCGTCGTGTGGCCTGTGCCTCCTGGCCCATGAGGCTGCTGTTGGTTCTCTTTCGGTCAGTGAGGTCTCCCTCACTGCCAGCAGTGGTTTCCAAGCCGCCGCTGCTGTGTCTTTTTCACTAAGGCTGCGCGGGCGTTGAGCTCAACAAAATGTTCCCCGCTCCTCCCCCTCCCTCGCCTCTGCAGGGAGAGGTCGCCTCTCCCGCGGCGACCGCGCCGTCGCCCGCCGCCAGAGCCTGTCGCGTGCGCAGGGATGGGGGGTCGAGGGTTGAGAATGCGGAGGAGGATCGAGGAGAGTTTTTCCCGCGTGCGGCTTCTGGAGACTCCGAGATCTTGGCCATTTGATTTTTTCGAGCCGGGCGTTTTCGCTCAACTTCAGGCCCCGCGACCCTCGCAGATCGATCCGGCCTGAAAAATGACGCAGGAAGATGGTGTCCGGGGGTCTGGTCGTGATTTGTTTGCGATGTTGCATTTTTTGTTGCAACGTCGGATCTCAGGGGAGGCAGAGGAGGATCGAGAAGATGTTTCACCGTCTTCGGCTTCTGGATACCTTTCTCGAACCCCAGGACCGTCAGTCATCGATCCAAGACGGAAGCCCAGCCAGGACAGACCTTGGGAGGTGTCTGGGTCAGGTTCTGATTGGATTCAGGTGGGTTCGGGGGCCAGCGAAAGATCGAAATTCGAGGTTCGATGTTTTGTGATCTTTGTTCCCCAACCATTCCTCTTCACCGTCCTCAAGTCGTTCCGAGCCGTCTTCGCGACCTGTTTGACCGTCTTGGGGCCCTTTTGGGTTGTATTGGCGCTCGCAGAGACATCTTAGGGGGTCTCTCGGGGCTGGGTGGAGGTCTTTTGGGCTGTCGTGGGGCTCGGTTGGGCTATCTGGAGCCCCTCTGGGGGTCTCCTTGGGGCGTCTTGGTTGGGGCCCTCTTGGGCCGTCTTGGGTACTGATTTGGGCGTCCTGGCTCATTTTTGGAGGATTCTTCTTGGACGTCTTGGGGTCTTCTTGAGACGAACTATTGGGCCGTACGGGCCGTCCTGGGCGGTCGGAAGATTTGCACATGCGATCAATGTTGCAATCGCACGGACACTCATGGAATCACAGATTGTGCTTCTGGAGGGTCTTCTGCGAGTCATCTCGGGGGCCCCTCGGGCCGTCTTGGGAGCACGTTGGGCCGTATATCAGTTCTCTTGGGCTCATCTTGAGGCATCCCTGTCGCGACTTAACTGTATTGGAAAGCTATACTAGCATTTCCGGGGCCTGAAGCCCTCCGGGGCCACCTTGGGGCCATCTGAGGCCGTCGTGGGCTCATCCAGGACGCTCGGGACCGATCCTCCCCGCTCGGGACTTGGGCTGGGTTGTGGAATTTCATGTTGCGTGATGAGAGGACCGATGGCAGCAGTACGGAAATGTGCCAGTGAATACACATTCACACATGTATGTATGTATGTATGTGTGTATGTATGTATGTATGGATGGATGGGCATGGATGCATGCATGCATGTATGCATGCATGTATGCATGCATGTAGGCATGTATGTATGTATGTATGTATGTATGCATGCATGCATATATGCATGTTTATATCCATGTATGTATGCATGCATGCATGCATGTCTGTCTGTCTGTCTGTCTGTCTGTCTGTCTGTATGTATGTATGTATGTATGTATGTATGTATATATGTGTGTATGCATGTATGTATGTGTGTATGTGTATGTATGTATGTATTTTTGTGCGTCTGTGTGTACGTAGATATGTATGTAGGTATGTCTGTATGCCTGGATGCATGTATGTATACATACATGTATGTATGCATGTATGTATGCATGCGTGTATCTAGTATATGTATGTATGTATGCATGCATGCATGCATGCATGTATGTATGTATGCATGCATGTATGCATGCAGGCCCATACACGTATGTATGTATGTATATATGTAGGTAGGTAGGTCGGTAGGTAGGTAGGTAGGTAGGTAGCTACGTACGTATGTATGTATGTATGTATGTATGTATGTATGTATGTATGTATGCATGCATGCATGCATGCATGCATGCATGTATGTATGTATGTATGTAGTTGTGTATATATATAGACATATATATATATACATGTGTGTGTGCGCATGTGCCTCCTTTGTCGGAAACCCAGCCCCGCGGGCCTCCAGGCTGCAGCATACAGGGGCCGCTGAAATAGACTAAGTCTCCCCATCCTCCCCCGGGGCATCCCCAGGGCCTTCCCGGACCTTCCCCGGAGCTTCCCCGCCCCCCCCAGAGCTTCCAGGTAGGTTTCAAACTGGTCACAGCCAGGCCAAGATGGCTCCCGGACGGCCCCAGATGGCGTCAAGACAGCCCAAGAGGCCCCCAGGACGCCCCAAGACGCCCCAAGACGGCTCCAAGAGGACCCCCAAGAGTGCCGAGGAGGCATTGTCAGATTCCTATTCGAAAAATTAGTAATTCTAGCAATTTCTATTTTGGGATCCTCGCAGCGTCCAAGGCGGCCCAAGATGCCCACAAGAGAGCCCAAAGACGGCCCAAGAGGCCCTCATGGGGCCCCAAGGCGGCCCAAGAGGCACCCAGGACCGCCCAAGACGGCCCCGAGAGGGCCGTAAGAGGGGCCCCAGGTTGAATTCGAATCCACGTTTCGAGGCCTTCACCCAAGGAGAACCCCGAAGACCGCCAGCAGGCCCCCAAGGACTCCAAAAGAGGACCTGAGAGGCCCAAAAGAGACCCCAAAGCGACACAAAGGAGGCCCCGAAAGGCACCCCCAAAGGCTTCAAAACTACCTCCAAGAGGCTGCCCAGAGGCTTCTCCAGAGACCAAACATGCATTCAATAGTTCAGACCAACAACCCAGTCACGGTGGTATGATGGGCAGAAGCCACCAGGAGGGGCACACGTGGGCGAGGGGCACGGTGGCCCATTCTCAGTCCTCGCATTTCGGGGTCTCAAGCCCGAGACGACCCAGGAGACCGCCCGCAGGCTCCCAAGTAACCCCCTCACGAGGACACCAAAGCCCCCCAAGAGATCCAAGAGAGGTCCCAAGAGGCCTCCGACCAGCCCCAAAGGGGCGCTTCAAAACTGCCTCCGAGAAGTTTCCCAGAGGCTCCCCGAAAGACTGCAACATGCATCCAAGAGGTGTCTGACCAACGTCCCAGGCACAGTGGCAGGATGGGCCGAAGGCCACTAGGAAGTGCACGCGTGGACGAGGGGCACCGCGGCCCTTCTCTCAATCCTCCTCCTTGCTTTTCTTTTCAGAGGCTCCGCTTCTCCTTGTGCTCCTGTTCCTCCTTGCGATGATGCCTTTGTTATCGTCGCCGTCATTCTCCTTCGACCTCCAAGCCGCCCCCCTCGTCCTCTTCGTCGTCTTCCTGGAGACCTCCGTGCTCTGGAAACGGCTGTTTACTACGCGTTCCTGGAACGTCTTCGGACTTGGTTCCTATGCGCAACCGTCGCCCAGCCCTCGACATCCCACTACGAGCTGGGGGTCCAGGGGACCTGAGCGCGCGCGAAGCGTGCGCGACGGTTCATATATAAACACGCGTATGTTATATCTTTGTATCTACGTACCTTTTACATGTATATCTGATAGCCATCGTGGACCAACAACAATGTCTTTCAAACATCTATGTTGCTTACTCTCTGTGGAGCTATATAGGGTGCGCAATGTATGTGGAGCAGTCTCTGCAGTGCAATTCACTTTGCCGAACTTGACGTTGTCGACTCCACTGCTCGCGCAATCACACCACCCGAACCCATGCGGAAGCGGTTGCAATGATTGCTTGGTGTTGGCTGGTGCATCTCTGCGGCCGCGCTAGCCCGCGCATGCTCGCACGCGCAGCGGCCAGCTAGTGCGGCGCGACCGACGCGATAGCGGTGGCGCTGACCGCTCGGTGCATCCCAGCGGGCACTCCAGTGCGAGTCGGCGACTGGGGTGGGCACGGTATCATGGCAACGTCCACGGCGGTAGACGCGAGGACGATAGTAGCGATGCTGGCGACGATGCTGACAACGACGTCGGGGCAGCCAGTGGCGGCGCCGATGCTGATAACGCCGACGATGACGGCGTCTTCGTGTCGGTCAGGAAGGTTTTGTCAGGAGTTCGACATGCGCGCGCGGCAGACGCGCGAGAGTGGCCCGCATGGTATTATTTGACGCGGGCCTTGCCACCCCAGCACGCGCGCAAAGGCGTTCGGACGAATGAGACATGCGCGCGCGAAACCCGCTTGGTAGCCGTTTTCATGCATATGTTGGAAAACCTAGAGTTGTCTTAAGAATTTGCAAGAACGCGTGCAAGTTCTTGGTTCTAGTATCAAAGAAGAAAGCTCGTGTTGCGATGTCTTTTGTTTGAGAATTCGATTTTGAAATCTCTGCGATACCGAAGGTTTGTGAAGGATGTCGGCATGCGCCCGCGACGACGCGCGCGTGTGCACTTCGTCTCATTTTATGCGCTTCTTATGTTTTTGTCATAAACGAGAATGCGCGCATAGTTTTTTGTTGCAGAGGATGGCGGGGGGGTGCCGGATACCGGCTTGGCTGGGATGCTCTGAATTGATATTTCCCAACGAGAACTTGCCTCTGTAGGGGCCCTAGCGGATTCATATCGTTAGCTGAGGTGTGTCACCTATTTCCGCGGCCCGCCCGGGTGCCCGGGTGCCCAGGTGACTGTGTGCCCGGGTGCCCGGGTGTTTTATAGCCCTATAACCCCATAGCCCTATAACCCTATAGCATATAGCCCTGTAGCCCTATAGCCCCATAGCCTATAGCCCAAGAGCCCTAGAACCCTATAGCCCTACAGTCCATAGTCCTACATCCCTACAGCTCTATAGCCCCATAACCCTAGAGCCCTTTCGCCCCTATCGCCCAATAGTTCCACACCCTATGGCCCTATAACCCTATAGCCCTATATCCGTATAACTCCATAACCCTATAGCTCAATTGCCCCATAGCCCCATAGCCCTATAACCGTATAGCCAAAAACCCCATAGCCGTATAGCCCTGTAGCCCTATTGTCCTATCGCCATATAGCCGTATGACCCAAAGCATTATAACTTTTTATACCCCTATAGCCCCATAGCCCCATAACGCTATAGCCCCATGGCTCTGTATGCCTTTAGCCCTGTAGTCCCATAGCCCCATCGCCCTATATCCCTGTAGGCCTATAGCCCTATGGTCCTGTACCCCTATAGTCCCATCGCCCTATCTACTCATAGCCCTATGGCCTTACAGCCCTATAGCCTTATGGCCCTATAGCCCTACAGACCTACAGCCCTATGGCCCTATAGCCTTATAGTTCCATAGCCGTATAGTTTTAACAAGAGTCAGATTTGGGTTTTTTTCTGCGGTAGCATTTCGGATGGACAATCGGGCAGAATCGTATGCACATTGCAATACGAAAAGGGGAACCCACAATCCAGGGGGGTGGGTCGAGTCTGTGCGCAGTGAGTTGTCGACTCCACTGCTCGCGCAAGCATCCCACCCACCCACCCGCAACTTGGTTTGCAAAGCCCATGCGGAGGCGATTGCGATGAGTGCTTGGCGTTGGCTGGTGCATCACTGCGGCCGCGCCATCCCGCGCATGCACGCGCGCGCGCAGCGGCCAGCTAGTGCGGCGCGGCCGACGCGGCCGCGGTGGCGCTGACCACATGGCACTTCCCATCGGGCACTCCAGTGCGAGTCGGCGAGATGGGCCAGCGCGGTATCATAGCAACGGCCGCAACGGTAGACACGATGATGGTAGTAGCGATGCTGGTGACGATGCTGACAGCGACGACGGCACGGCCTGTGACAGCGCCGATGCTGATCGCACCGACGACGATGAAGGTGTCCTGGCGTCGGTGATGAAGGTTTTGTAAGGAGTTCGACATGCGCGCGCCGACGCGCGAGAGTGGCCGGCATGGTTTTATTTGACACGGATCGTGCCATTCAGCGCGCGCGCAAGGGCATTCGAATGATTTCGGCATGCGGCGCGACAGGCCCGCTTGGCAGAATTCAATGACAGTATTGACAATTGATGGCTGTCGTAAGATTTCACAAGAGCGCGCGAGACTTCTTTGAAAATTGAGGTTTGGAAACCATGTTTTTCTGTATGGTTTCGGCGCGCTCGGCTCTGATATCCTCACGGAACCTAAGGTTTTTGACTGATCTCGGCATGCGCGCGCGACGACGCGCGCGCGTACGCATCGTTTTGTTTTCTGTTTGCAAAAGTTGCCTTGTGACAGCATGGGCGGGGGGAGGGCTTTCGAACGATTTTGACATGCGTGCGCGCGAAACCCGTTTGGTAGCATTTTTTGTAAGGGTTGAAACAACCAAGCGGTTTTCATAGGATTCGCAAGGGCGCGCGTGCACATTTGTTTTGATAATCCATGTCGCGAGACCTGGTATGTTTATATGTTCTGTTGGGCACTCGATTTTGACATCTTTTCGAGAACGAAGATTTTTGATGAATTGTCGGCATGCGCGCGCGACGACGAGCGCGTGTGCACTTTGTTTTTTTTGTTTGTTGGAAGGGATTAGTGACAAACTCAGGATTTTGGATAATGAATGGTGCGATTTCATATGTAGGAAATTGCAATACGGAAAAAAGAACCGTTAGGTCTGGCCTCGCGAGGGTGGTGGGTCGTTTTTTTTTGAGAGAGAGAGAGAGAGAGAGAGAGAGAGAGAGAGAAGGAGAGAGAGAGAGAGAAAGAGAGAGAGAGAAAGAGAGAGAGAGAGAGGTGACTTCACTTTGCCGGACTTGAAGTTGTCGGCTCCACAGCTCGCGCAATCATCCCACCCACCCACCCGCAACTTGGTTTGCAAACCCCACGCGGAGGCGATTGAGATGAATGCTTGGTGTTGGCTGGTGCATCTCTGCGGCCGCGCTAGCCCGCGCATGCTCTCGCGCGCAGCGGCCAGCTGGTTTGGCGCGACCGACGCGATAGCGGTGGCGCTGACCGTTCGGCGCATCCCAGCGGGCACTCCAGTGCGAGTCGGCGAGTTGGGCCGTCGCGGTATCATGGCAACATCGACAACGGTAGACACGATGATGATGAAGGCGAGGCTGATGACGAAGCTGACAGCGACGACGGCACGGCCAGTGACGGCGCCGATGCTGGTCACGCCGACAACGACGGAGGCGTCCTCGCGTCGGTGATGAAGGTTTTGTAAGGAGTTCGACATGCTCGCGCGGCCGACGCGCGAGAGTGGCCGGCATGGTTTTATTTGACACGGATTGTGCCCCCCCCCACCCCCCCGCCAGCACGCGCGCAAAGGCGTGCGAATAATGTCGGCATGCGGCGCCAGAGGCCCGCTTGGTATATTTCAATGAAGATGTTGGGAGTTTGTTTTTTTGGTTGTTATTATTATTGTTATTATTATTACTATTAAAACACAGTGCGACAATCGGCTTGTTTGAATACTGTCGTTGCGAAGCCATGTGTTTTTGATATGGTTTCGCGACACCCGGTTTCAAATTTCAAAGTCCGTGCGAAACCTAAAGTTTTTGACGGACTTCGGCATGCGCGCGGGACGACGCGCGCGTGTGCCATTTGTCTCGTTGTTTGCAAATGGTTCTCGCGACAGCTCGCGCGCACAGGGCGTTCGAACGATTTCGATACGCGTGCACGCGAAGCCAGTTTGGTAGCATTTTCTGTAAATTTTGACAAACCGATGGTTTTCATAAGAGGGCGCAAGAGCGCACGCGTTTTTTCCAACCGTCCTGTTGTGTTGGGTCTTCGTTTTGAAGAGACAGCGCCCGCGTCCTCCTTCCTTCCTTCCTTCTCCTTCCGCTCCTCCCTCCTCCCCCTCCTCCTTCCTCCCTTGCGTTTCATCCACCCAGCACGGCGTCTCGTGGCCTCATAGGGAGCTCCACCGAAGGCCCCAGTGGCAGGGTTCGCATGGCGGCCCCGCGTTTTGGCGCACCCCTCACAGGGTTCGTGGCCCCATAGGGACCTCCACTGAAGGCCCCGGTAGCAGGGTTCGCATGGCGGCCCCGCTCCATTTTCGCACCCCCCTTACACGGTTCGTGGCCCCATAGGGAGCTCCACAGACACACGGTTCGTGGCCCCACATGGAGCTCCACCGAAGGCTCCAGTGGCAGGGTTCGCATGGCGGCCCCGCGCCATTTTGGCGCTTCCCTCGCACGGTTCGTGGCCCCACAGGGCGCTCCACCGAAGGCCCCAGTGGCACGGTTCGCATGGCGGCCCCGCGCCATTGTGGCGCACCCCTCACACGGTTCGTGGCCCCATAGGGAGCTCCACCGAAGGCCCCCGTGGCAGGGTTCGCATGGCGGCCCCGCGCCATTTTGGCGCATCCCTCACACGCTTCGTGGCCCCATAGGGAGCTTCACCGAAGGCCCCAGTGGCAGGGTTCGCATGGCGGGCCAGCCTCATTTTGGCGCACCCCTCACACGGTTCGTGGCCCCATAGGGAGCTCCACCGAAGGCCCCCGTGGCAGGGTTCGCATGGCGGGCCAGCCTCATTTTGGCGCATCCCTCACACGTTTCGTGGCCCCATAAAGAGCTCCACCGAAGGCCCCAGTGGCAGGGTTCGCATGGCGGCCCCGCGCCATTGTGGCGCACCCCTCACACGGTTCGTGGCCCCATAGGGAGCTCCACCGAAGGCCCCCGTGGCAGGGTTCGCATGGCGGGCCAGCCTCATTTTGGCGCACCCCTGCGGTTCTCACACTTGCATATGGTTGGGTCTTTCGCTCGGATATTCTTTGTGTTGAAAATCAGTGTTTGCGGATTGTTTTGTCATGTTTCTTGGACAAAATCCTGACGATGCCTGCGTGTTTCGAAGGATTTCAGCATGCATGCGCAACGACGCGCGCGTGTGCATGTCATCCCATTTGTTGCAAGGGATGTTTACGGATGTTTGAAAACTGATGAGCTTGGATAAAACGAGTGCGCGCGCATGGTATCGTTCGCTGAGGGTGGCGGGGGGGGGAGAATCCGGACCCCCCGGGGTGATGTAAATTCATAGTTCGGACGGACGATGGGGCAGAATCATATGCCAATTGCAATAAGCAAATGGGTACCGATAGTCCGGGGGGGGGTCATACTTTATTATCCTCCTTCTAGAAAGGAGAATGTATGAAGTTTAATTTTGTAGAGTGAAATGTCGGGTGTGCAATCTACGTTGTGCAATAAACGTGGTGCGATCTATGTGGTGCAAGGTATGCGAAGCTATCCATGTGGCGCAGCATTTGCCGTGCAGTATCGCTTGGGCAGTCCATGTTGTGCAATATGGGTGGTGCGGTCCATGTGGTGCAACCCGTGTTGTGCAACATCTCTGTGCTGCACTCGATGTTCCCTACACGGCGCTTGCACTTGAGGGTTCTTCTTTTTCCTCTGAGAAGCGGCTGCTGTGATTGGAGAGAATATCCATTGTGAGTCCAGTTGGAGGGCCGGCGTGAGCCGGCATTGCATGCCCTAGTTGCGTCTACGCGCCTTTCGGCGTACGACTTGTGAGTGAGTGAGTGAGTGAGTGAGTCTGGTGATCTGGTGGCTGTGCTGTCGTCGCCGCCGCTCCGTCCCCGCCTCGCCGCCGCCCGCCGTCTGGGCCTGCCGGCCAGCTTGTCGGATGTGTCGTCGCCGTCGCCGCCGCCGTCCCGTCGCCGCCGCCCCGCTGCACAACGCAGACTGCATTACGTAGACTGCACCACGTCAAGTGCGCGCGCACCAAACACATTGCACCACGAACATGGTACCATATATATATATATATATGTAGTTCCACGCAAACTGATCAACATGTTATGCTCCAAATAGATCTTGCGCAGCATCGTTTGCACCGCACCTGTTGCACAAGAGAGATTGCACAACATATATTGCGCAACGTAGATTGCACATCGATTCTACTCTCCCCGGGGTGTCCTGTTCCCCTTTTCGCATTGTGATGTGCATGCGTTTCTGCCCCATCGTCCATCCGACATACGAACTCATAACATCCCAGCCCACCCGGTATCGACACCCCCCCGTCATCCTTTACGAAAAATACTATGCGCGCGCATTCGTTTATCAAACACCAGTTTTCAAACATCCATTGCAGCAGATGGGACGAAGTGCACACGCGCGCGTCGTCGCGCGCGTATGCTGAAATCTTTCAAAAACCCCAGGTTTCGGAAGGATTTCAAATTCGAGCGTCCAAGAAACATATAAAAACAAATGGGTTCGCAACACGGATGTTCAAAAAAAGCTCGCGCGCGCGCTTTTGTGAGCTGAACTTCTATTAAAGCCATTGTTCTTCAACACTTTCAGAAAAAGCTACCAAAAGGGTTTCACGCACACGCATGTCGAAATCGTTCGAACGCTCTTTGCGCGCGCGTTGTCGCGATTCTCATTTGCAAACAACGGGACGAAGTGCACGCAAGCGCGTCGTCGTATGCGCATGGCGAAATCCGTCAAACACCCTAGGTTTCACAAGGATTTCAAAACCGAGTGCCGCCACACCATATCACAAGCACATGGCTTCGCAACAACAGTGTTCAAACAAGCCTGAGTTCGCGCTCTTACGAACTCTGAAGAAACCAGAAGGCTTCCAACATTTTCATTGAATTCTGCCAAATGGGTCTCTCGCGCCGCATGCCGAACTCATTCGAACGCCACTGCGCGCGTGCTGGGGGACACGATCCGTGTCAAATATACCATGCGGCCCGTTCTCGCGCCTCGGCCGCGCGCGCATGTCTACCCCCATCCAAACCTTTCATCACCGACGCGAGGACGCCTTCATCGTCGCCAGCGTGATTAGCATTGGCGCCGTCACTTGCCGTGCCGTCGTCGTTGTCAACCATCATCGCTATTATCATCATCGTGTCTACTGTTGTCGACGTTGCCATGATACCGCCAATACAGAACAATGCAAAGCAAGGCAAAGCAATGCAAAAGCAATGTAACGCACCGCGAAGCAATGAAAAGCAATTCAAAGCAATGACCAGCAGTGAACTATATTGCACGCGGGCGGCCGACGGGGCGGCGACGGACGGCGACAAGCGCGGAGGCCGGTAGCCAGGCCTAGAAACAGTGGCGACGGACGGCGGCGACGGGCGGCGACGTCGACAACAAGCGAGGCCACCGGCATCCTGGCCGAGACGCAGCGGAGACGAACGGCGTCGACGGGGCGGCGGCGGCGGCGACAAAAAGCGAGCCGACCGACAGCCAGGCCCAGAAGCAGTGGCGACGGCGACGGCGACGCGGCGGCGACGGCGACGGCAAGCGCGGCGACCGACAGCCAGGCCAAGAAGCAGCGGCGACGGCGGCGGTGACGGGGCGGCGACCGCGGCGACGACATACCTGCTGGACCAGAAGCCAGGCCCAGTTCCTCAGGGCCCTAAGTGAAAACACAGTTTGGGTAATATCCACACGTGTACGTGAATGTATACGTCTACATCTACATATATAGATATATGCGACTGCGCCATCTCAGTGTCGCGTCGCGATATGAGCTAGCGAGGAGGGTGAGTATGAGGAGGAGGAGGACGAACAACAATAATAATAACAATAATAATGATGCAAATATTAATAACAATTATAATACTAATGATACTAGTAATAATAATACTAAGAATATCAATAATACTTATACTATTAATACTAGTAATAATAATACTATTAATAATAATACTACTAGTAATAATACTACTTATACTATTAATAATACTAATCATAATATTAACACTACTACGGATGATAATAATAAAAATAACAAACAGCATAATAATGATAATAATAATATTAGTAATACTAATAATAATGATAATGATAATAATAATAATGATAATAATAATAATGATAATAATATTGATACTACTACTACTACTACTACTACTACTACTACTACTACTACTACTATTACTACTACTAATACTACTACTAATAATAATAATAATGATAATAGTAGTAATAGTAATACTAATAATAATAGTAATACGAATAATAGACTAATAATAGTCAGAAGAAATAGGAGGAGGAGGAGGAGGAGGAGGAGGAGGAGGAGGAGGAGGAGGAGGAGGAGGAGGAGGAGGAGGAGGGAGAGGAGGGAGGTGGAGGAGGAGGAGGAGGTGGACGAGGAGGTGGAGGAGGAACTGGGAGGAGGAGGAGGAGGAGGAGGAGGAGGAGGAGGAGGAGGAGGAGGAGGAGGCTGGTTGAAAGGGGCCGTCATTCGGGCCCCATCCACCTCCGCGCCCTCGTTCTCCTTGCCGCCTACAGCCTGCCTCGCTCGCGCGTGGCAGCCCGGGCGCGCCCGCGCGAACGGCCGCGCGCGATGGGCAGCGCCAGCTGCCCGCCTCCAGCCCCGCAGGCGCCGATCTGCGTCTCGCCAGCCTCCGGCGAGCGCGCGGCGGCGCCGGGGCTGGCCGCGGCCCAGGGGCTCGCCGCGGAGCTGCTGGCGAGGCTCGTGCTGTGGGGGCTCCTGCCGGCGAGCTGCGCCGCACGCTCGCTGCTTGCGGCGGCGCGGCTCGCGCGCCTGCGCAGTCTCTGCGCGGGGCCGGCGGGCGGGGCCGCTCCAGCCCGGCTGGAGCTCTCGGGCTGCGTGGCGGACTCCGATGTCGGCCGCTTGGTCGTGGCCGTCGAGGAGCTGCGCCGCGGCGGCGCCGTGGAGGCGCTGTCGCTGCTGCACTGCGGCCGCCTGACCGGCTCGGGCTTCGCCCCGCTGGCGGCTACGCTGGTGCGCCCGGGCGGCCTGCGGATGCTGGACCTTGCGGGCTCGCGGGCGCTGGGCGATACCGCCGCGGGGGCGCTCGCCGAGGCGCTGGCGGCCGCGCCAGGCGAACCGCTGCGGCACCTGGGGCTGCGCGAGTGCGGCTTGACCGCCGCTGGGGTGCAGGCGCTCGGTCTTTCTCGCTGTTCGCCGGCGGACGTCCCCGAGATCTCCGCCATGGGGCTCTTCGAGGCGGCTGGCGCCGTGGCCGCCGCGCCGCTGGCCGACGGCTCCGATGTGGTCTGGATGCGCGGGCTCGAGGCCTTGCAGCTCTCAGGCAACGCGCTCGGCGGCGGCGGCCGCGCGCTGGCGATGCTGGTGCGCGAGTCGCCCTGCCTGCTCGCGCTGGGCCTGGAGGCCTGCGGTCTGCTCGCAGACGACGTGCAGCAGCTGGCGCGGGTGCTGGCGCGCTCCGGGCTCGCGCGGCTGGACCTCGCAGACAACGCGCTCGGGGCGAGGGGCGTGCGGGCGCTGGCGAGCGGCCTTCGCCTCTCGCAGGTCAAGGACCTCGGGCTGGAGAGGAACGCCATCGGCCCCAGCGACGGCCTGGAGGAGCTGAAGGCCGCGCACGACCGGCGCCCGTTCCCCTCCCTGCGCCTGGGCGGGAACCGGCTCTCGCGCGCGCAGCAGGCCGCCTTTCTCGCCTCGCTGCGCGCCGTGCCGCACGCCGGGGCGCGCCGCCGCGGGGGCCTGGGCTTCTGCCCCCCGGGCTGCACCTGCTTCGAGGGCCGCGGGGAGGTGATGTGACGCGCGTGATGAGTCCAGCGGGGGCGCGGCGGGCGCGCGCGGCAGCGGGCGCAGATGCCCCGCTGCGCCCTCGGTTGCTCGCCAGCGGTGTGGCATCTCTCCTTCACCCCCAGCAGCGCCGCCCCCGTCCCCGGGAGGTGCCTTGGCCCGAGCTTGCCCCTGCCGCGTGGAGGCAGGTCCTCACCGCGATTTGACTCGCGGTGCCAGCTGAGGGGCGAGATGTGCGTGGCTTGTCGCAGGGTGTGCTCGTTGCAGGGACAGGTCAGGGATGGAGGGATGGGGGAGGTAGGGGAAGGGAGAAGCGAGGAGGAGGAGGAGGAGGAGGCGGAGGAGGAGGAGTGGTGAGGAAGGTGGTGGAGGAGGGGGTAGGACGGATGAGGGAGGAGGATGGGGAGGAGGTGGAGGAGATGGTGGAGGAGCAAAGGGGAGAAGGAGGAGATGGAGGAAGAGGGAGGGGAGGACAACTGAGGCTTTGATGTCGTGAGCCTTGTTGTGGCCCCCGAGGGCCTTCGTGGGCCCTTGGGGATTCTCCCGAGAGCTCTGGACCTTCAGAGGGAGGGGGGCAGGAAAAGGGGAGGGGGGTGATGATGCCACGGGCTCCAGCCGATGTCACGCCGAAAATGCGAGGAGTGAGGGGGGACGGGCATCCTCCTCCCTCCCCTCCCTTCCTTCCTCCCTCCCTCATCCCCTTTCTTCTCTCCCTCCCCTCCCTCCATCCTCCGCCTGCCCAGCGTCCTCGAGCTCGTCGTCGTCGTGGTCGTCGTCGTCGTCGTGGTCGTCGTGGTCGTCGTCGTCGACAGCGTGATCGTCGTCGTCGCCGTCGTCGTCGTCGTCGTCGTCGTCGTCGTCGTCGATTATCACCGTCGTCGTGGGTCGTGGGTCGTTGTCGTCGTGGGTCGTGGTCGTCGTGGTGGGTCTCTGTTGTCGTCGCCGTCCCGGTGGGCCGTTGGCCATCACCGTCATGGATCGTCGTCCTCGTGCGTCGCTGCCGTCGTGGGTAGTCAGCTGGTATCGTCGTCGTCGTCGTCGTCGTCGTGGTCGTCGTCGTCGTCGTCGTGGTCGTCGTCGTGGGTCGTCCTGTGTGGTCCTCGCCGTCGCCGCCGCTGCCGTGCTCGTGGCTCGACGCGGCCGCCCCGGCCGGCCTCGGCCCAGCCGCCCGCCTGCGGGCCGCCCCATCGCCGCAGGGTCAAGACGGGCACGGGGCGGCTCCGCACGCGGAGCATACCGGTGCGCGCACCCGCTCGCCGCCCGCCCCCTCCTCCTCCTCCTCCTCCTCCTTTCCTCCTCCTCCTCTTCCTCCTCCTCCTCCTCCTTCTCCTCCTTCTCCTCCTCCTCCTCCTCCTCCTCCTCCTCCTCTTCCTGCTCCTCCTCCTCCTTTCCTCCTCTTCCTCCTCCTCCTCCTCCTTGCCCTCTCCTCCTCTTCTTCCTCCTCCTCCTCCTTTCCTCCTCCTCTTCCTGCTCTTCCTCTTCCTCCTCCTCCTCCTCCTCCTCCTCCTATCCTCCTCCTCCTCCTCCTTTCCTTCCTCCTCCTCTCCTCCTCTCCTCCTCCTCTTCCTGCTCCTCCTCCTCCTCCTCCTCCTTTCCTCCTCTTCCTCCTCATCCTCCTTCTTCTCCTTGCCCTCTCTTCCTCTTCTCCCTCCTCCTCCTCCTCCTCCTTTCCTCCTCCTCCTCCTCCTCCTCCTCCTCCTCCTCCTCCTCCTCCTCCCACTCCTCCTCCTCCTCCTCCTCCTCAGAGAGGGGGCCACGAGGGAGATGGGTCCCGAGGCTTGTCGCGGACTGTGTTTCAGCGGCGAGCTCGGGGGGGGAAGCGAGGAGGGGCAGGCCTGCTCGGGAGGTGGCGTCCCTGGCTCCGCCTCGGCCTCCTTCTCCTCCACCTCCTCATCGTTTCTCTCTTTACCTCCCCTCCCCTCCCTCCCTCCCCTACCTTTCCCTGCTGTCTCTTCTCCATTGTTGTTGCTTCTCGCCCTGCTCATCTTTGATCTTCTTTCCTCAATTGTCTGCCCTTCCCTTGCTGGCCAGAGTCGCTCCTCTTCTTCCTCCTCCTCCTCTTCCTCCTCCTTCTCACCCCCTCGAGCTGCCCCCGAGGTCCAGCGCTGCGGCTCCTTCCCCTTCTCCTCCTCCTCCTCCTCCTCCTCATCCTACTACTCGTTCTTCTCCTCCTCCTCCTCCTCCTCCTCCTCCTCCTCCTCCTGTTCCTCTTCTTCCTCCTCCTCCTCCTCCTCTCCTTACTCTTTTTCTTCTTCTTCTTCTTCAGATTTGTTGTTATTCTTCGTCCTCTTCCTCTTCCTCCTCCTCCTCCAGGGCGCCCAGAGATGCTGCCCCCCCGCGGCTTGCGCCGGCTTCCTTCCCCCCCCCCTCCCTTCTCCCCGGGCGCAGTCCTCCTCCTCCTCCTCCTCCTCCTCCTCCTCCTCCTCCCACTCCTCCGGTGCGAGAAATATATCCGTATCCGCGGTTTCGTGGGCTGGCCTTCTGGGCTGCGACCCCTTACTGGGCATCTTTCTCGCAGATGCCCCGCGCGGAACGTATCCGTGCGACCCCGTATTTGCGGGAGCGCGCTCAGGAATCCAGACCCCGAGTGCGCGGATACGGATATGTACGCCGCTCGTGACATCCTACTGGGAATCCTTCTTGGCTTCCTCCTTCCTCGTATTTTCCTCATCCCCTCCAGTCGCCCCCCAAAAAAATTGATCGCGTGGCCCCTGGCCTCCTCTCGCTGCGACTACAATTCAAGGACCAGGGTCTGATTCGACGCTTGAATCGGCGAATAGCACACTGAGGAGGGATGGGAAGGATGGGTGCGCAGTAGGATGTCAAGTTTGTCGCATGCACATCTGGCTTGCCTCTCTTCTCTCCTCTCCTTTCTTTCCTCTCCCCCTGCTTCTGATCCTTCTCCTCTAGTTATCATCCTCTAGTGCGAAGGCCTTGCGTCCAGTGGCGCCGACCCTGAAGACGACGAATGTGAAAACGATGGGGAGAAGAAGCAGGAGGAGGAGAAGGAGGAGGAGGAGGCAGAGGAGGAGCAAGAGGAGTGGGAGCAAGGGGAGGAGGAGGAGGAGGAGGAGGAGGAGGAGGAGGAGGAGGAGGAGGAGGAGGAGGGAGGAGGAGGACAGGAGGAGCAGGAGGAGGAGGAGGAGGAGCAGGAGGAGGAGGAGGAGGAGGAGGAGGAGGGAAGAGGAGGAGGAGGAGGAGGAGGAGGAGGAGGAGGAGGACAGGGGAGCAGGAGGAGGAGGAGGAGGAGGAGGAGGAGGAGGAGGAGGAGGAAGAGGAGCAGGAGGAGGAGGAGGAGGAGGAGGAGGAAGAAGAAGAGGAGGAGGGGGCCGTATTGGCGCCTTTTGGGCCTCTTGGGTTCCTCTTGGGGGCCTCTTGGGGCTCTCCTGGGGCCTTTGGGGGTCCTCTTGGGGCCTCCTGGGAGCTTTTTGGGGCGGAAGGCTCGGATTTTTGGTTCGGGCTCCCCGTCTTGGGCCCTTTTTGGGGCCCTCTGCGGCCGTGCTGGGCGCCTCTTGGGAGCCTCTTGGGCCGTCTTGAGGCTTTCTTGGGGGCCTCTTGAACCGTCTTCAACGCCGTGAACGCCGAAATCTCGTATATGCTAGAAGTGTACGTTTTCCTATGGAAAATCAACGAGAGTGGCCTCTTGGGGCCTTCTTGGGGATGCTCTTGGAGATTTCCTGGGACGTTTTGGAAGCTTCTTGGACCGTCTTGGGGCCATCTTGGGCGTCTTGTTCCGATCTTTGGGCGACTCGGGGCCCTGTTGGGCCATTTTGGGGGCCGTCCTGAGCATTCTAGGCTCCTTCTGGGACTTTTCCAGGTTTCGGGGCCGCCCGAGGGGGAAACGAATCTGGGTGGCGACCCCCCCGGGACCCCCCCGGGACCCCCCCCTCCCCCGCGGGGAAGGGATCAAAGGGAAGGGGCTTCCCTTCGATTCCACTACGACGTTGTTCAATTTCGCTTTGGATGGCGCGCTTGAGGAGGAGGGCCCAGGGAAAGGGACGGGGGACGACGGAGACGGCGAGGAGACGACTGTGATGACGACGGAGACGACGAGGAGACGACGGAGACGACGATTCGAACGGAGAAGCCCCTCACACACGCCGACAGGGTCGGCGGATTTCCTTTCCGGATTTTCGTTATGATGCTCATCCTACTCCTTCCTCCGAAGTATCGGTATCATCATCGTTGTCATCATCACCATCATCATTCACCACCATCTCTCCTCTTCCTCTCTTCATCTTTCCTCTCTCCTCTTTGTCGTTGTCGTCTTACGTCTCTCTTCGTCATCGCCATCCTCGTCCCCTCGTCGTCGTCGTTGTCGTCTTCTCATCTCCTTCCTTTCCTCATCCTCTTACGTTTCCTCCCCTCCCTCTCTCCCTGTGTCCTCTCTATCCCCTCTTCTGCTCCTCTCCATCTCCGCCAACTTCCTCCCCCCTCTACTCTCCCCTCCCTCTTCCTATCTTGTCCTCATTCTCTCCTCTAGGCTGTGCTCCTCATCCTCGCCATCATCATTATTCTCCCTCGGCCCCGCCGGCTCACTCACGGGATCTGATCTCGAAGGTGGCACAGAGGAAACAGCGGATGCGTCGTCTATTCGTCCCTCCTCCTCCGCCTCCTCCGCGAGCGGACGCCTGGGGCGCTTCTGGACGCCGTCTTGTGACGTGCGGGGGGGTCCCTCGATCCCCACATGGGGCTCCCTGGGGCCGTCTTGGGAAGTGCCGGAGCCAAGCTCGGGCCTTCTTCGGGTCACCGTCGAGGACGCCCGTGGACATTCTGGGGCCCGGGGGCTGGGAAGCCGCACGCATCCGAAAACTAGTCACAGTGTCTGTACGTTTTGAGCTGTCCG
The DNA here is from genome assembly GCA_963575745.1 of Prorocentrum cordatum. Lineage (NCBI taxonomy): Eukaryota > Dinophyceae > Prorocentrales > Prorocentraceae > Prorocentrum > Prorocentrum cordatum. The sequence goes on along the minus strand of CAUYUJ010017701.1, from coordinate 94,240 downwards.
TGACAAATCTCGGCGGCGAGCGAGGGGGGGAAGTGAGAAGGAGACGGCCATCTCAGAAGGCGGCGGGACCTCTCAGAAGCCCCCGCGCGTTTGAGAAGTTTTCGGTGACTTCGGGGGAGGCGCAGAAAACTTCCCAGAGGGCCGGGAGACTTCCGAGCCTTCTGAGAAGGCTCGCCCCCCTTCTTACTTCCCCCCTGGGCCTGCCGCCGAAAATCAGCATCAAACTCCAGGCTCCTTTCACCGCGCAGTGACGGAGGTTGATAGACCTCCTACCCTGACACGGCGATTAGAGAATTGGCCGTTTTCGGTTCGCGAGAGGGCGTCGCAGCCGTCATTTTTGCGGGTCCAGGTCCGTCGGTTTCGGCCCTAGGCCGTCTTCACTAAAGGGAGGTTTTTTCTAAAGGGAAGTTTGCCCACCGCCGATCGTGAGCAAATCACGACAGAAAGGTCTCGGGTCGCTCTCGGCCCACGGCGGCTTTCTCACCGGGCCCCGGGGGCCGTCGAGCAGCGGTGCGGGATGAGCCGCTGGTCCCGGAGACGTTGTCGGGGCCACGGGGGTCCACGTTGGGGGACAGAGTCCGAAAGTCCGGGTCCGGGTCTTTCTCCTTTGGGATGAAATCTTTGGAAACTGGAGCATCTACATTACCAGTAGCGTTTTCTTTCTTTGTTTTTCAATCCCACGACTTTTTGAGGGTCGGGGACGACGTTGGGGTGGTGTGGTGTATACTTCTCCCCCGTTTTCCAAGGGCAACAAGGAAAGATGTATACACCAGGATCCTGTATACACCAGGATCCGCGTTCCTGTGCGAATTTCAGCGCAGGGTCGGAAACAGCGTCGGTATATAGAGCTCGTTTCCCTTAATCTTGCTCAAACGTATTCGAAGACATTAGGGTACCCCTCAGGAACAAATCTGGAGCCTCCGACGAAGTCACGCGAACACTTTGAGAGCCTTCGAACACCTCCCCGAGTTTGATCGGATGGCAAATTTGGGAAGCTTCAGAAACGTGTAAAAACAATCAGACGGCATCAGAACAACAGTGACAAACACATGATGTTTCAGGAAACTTTGACGTCCTACGAATACACCCGAAAGCTTCCCAGGATTATTGGCAACACCAAGACAAAGTAACACATCAGAAAACACGCAAACAACTCACAAACACTTTCAGACTAACTTCAGAAGCTTCAGACAACCTACGAGTAGTTTCAACATCTGTCGAAACCTCACACCTATCTTTCCCTCCCCTGTCGAATATTACCCCTGGACTTTTGTCTATTGGCGCGGCCACACTTTGAGGCGGGTCCAGCCGTGGTGATGAAGATGCCCCCCGAGGTCCAGAAAATACCAAAAACGAACCTCGCCCATCGATCCGCTTCGTCATCCTCCTCATCATCCTCCTCCTACTCCTCCTCCTCCATTCTTCTCCCCTGCCCTCTCTCTCCGCAACGAAGTAATGAAATAACGGACAAACCAGACAGCAGCGTTTTACCGTGCGTTATCATCATGCCCCTTCTCGTCCTCCTCCTCCCTCCTTCCCCTCGTCCCCATCGTCTTCCTCTTCCTGGCCCTCCTTTTACGGTGCGTCATCATCATGCCCCCCCTCTCGCCTCTCTCCTCCCCCCTTCCCCTCGTCCCAATCCGCCTCTTCCAGGCCCTACTCCACCTCCTCCTCCTCCTCCTCCTCCTCCTCCTCCTCCTCCTCATCATCCGCCTCCTCCTCCTCCTCCTCCGCCCCGTTCCTCCTTCCTGTTCCGAAGACGGCGACGACCGCGGCCGCACAGTTCCGCGTGGCCCTGCTCTGCCCGATCATCTCGATGATGCTCGCGTGCCTGGGCACCTTCGTGCCCCTCGTTGGCTTCACCAAAGTCACGCAGCAGGATGACGGCGCACGACCCACACCTCCTCGCGCCGTGACGTCGATCAAGGCAGACGTTTTTTTTTCCATGTCGTCTGTCTCTGGGTGCTCTTCGTCTGGCCCTGTGACTGGCAGGCAGCGAGTCGGGGGTGAGAAGCTGGTCCCGGAGAAGTGGTCGAGACCTCGTGGGGTCCACGGTGAGAAAAAAAACGCGAGGGCGGTGGGGTGGACGACCGCCTTCTTGGCCCTCCTGCTTTTTCCTTCTCATTCTCTTCCTCCCCCCGTTCCTCCTCCTCGCTTCTCTCCCCGCTCCCCTCTCTTCCTTGTCGACGTCGTCCTCTTCCTCCTCCTCCTCCTCCTCCTTCTCCTCCTCCTCCTCCTCCCCCTCCTCCTCCGTTCTTCCTCCTCCTCTTCCTCGCTTCCTCGTCCCCCTCCTCGCTTCTTATCCCGCCGTCTTCCTCTTCGTCGTTGTCCTCCTTATCTTCTTCCTCTTCCTTTGCTTCGAGGTAGAAGGTTTCAGGTTCGAGGTCAGAGGTTCGAGGTTGGAGGCTCGATCGGGCTTCCAGGTCATAGCTTCGAGGCTCGAGGACGGAGGTCCGAGGATCGAGGCCTGAGGATTGAGGTGTTATAGATGGGGGGTGCGAGGTTTCAGGCTCCAGGAGCGAGGTGTGGGGTCCTAGGCTCGAGAGCCGATGCTCCAGGATGGCGGACCAGGGTGCGTGGATGACGGACCGACGTTCGAGGCTCTCCTTGTCCTTCTCTCCCTGAGAGGGGCGGGCCGGAGCCCCATCTGATGCCTTCTCAGGCCGCCTCGCCCGACGGACTCTGTGACCGACCGCGCTCATACCCTCATGCCGCCGCGCCCCTGGCGTCCTCAGGACCCCGGCCTCCCACGCCCGTTCCTCCTCCTCCGCCTCCTCCGCCTCCTCCGCCTCCTCCGCCTCCTCCGCCTCCTCCTCCTCCCCTCCTCCTCCTCCTCCTCCCTCCTCCCTCCTCCTCCTCCTCCTCCTCATCCTCCCCTCCCCTCCCCTCCCCCCTCCCCCTCTCCTCCTCCGTCTCCGCCTCTCGGCCTCCTCCGCCTCCTCCTCCTCCGCCTCTCCCTCCTCCACGGGCACCACGGGCACCAGGGCCCCCCGTCAGCTCCTCTTCGCCGTCGCGGCCAGGTGCACGCCGCACCTCCGCTGCGCCCGGCGGGGCAGCGTTCGTTGTGGTGTTGCGCGGTGCTCCTGTGGGGGGGGGGGAGTGCAGTCAAGACGCTGCAAGAAGGACCGCTTTGGGATCAAGAGGGGCTCGGATCTCGGGCCGCTCCTCGGATTCGCGCCGTGATGCGTTTTGTTTGGCCCGATGCGGCCCGCGGTGGCCAGAACAGCCCCTTCGCTTCTTGCCATGCGCTCGCTGTGGCAGCACGACGAGTGGACGAGAACATGAACAAATGGCTGCGTCACGACCAGTTGCCTCCCCGGGGCTACCCTGCGGCTCCGGTTTCATCTGAAACGGCGGGACCGTCGTCGGCCTTTCCAGGAGGAGGAGGAGGAGGAGGAGGAGGAGGAGGAGGAGGAGGAGGAGGAGGAGGAGGAGGAGGAGGAGGAGGAGGAGGAGGAGGAGGTGGCCAGCGAGGCCTGGGCGCCACCCGCCGCTTTCCGCCGGGCGCGCGCGGCCGCGACATCCCGCTGCTGCGGGTCTTGGGCTCGCCACCGCAGGTCAGCCCTGTGCCCGCTTCCGCGGCGCGTCGCCCTCGCGCCAGGGTGGGAGGAGGAGGGGGAGGAGGAGGGGGAGGAGGAGGAGGAGGAGGAGGAGAAGGAGGAGGAGGAGGAGGAGGAGAGGAGGAGGAGGGGGAGGAGGAGGGAGGAGGAGGAGGAGGAGGAGGAGGAGGAGGAGGAGGAGGAGGGGAGGAGGAGGAGGAGGAGGAGGAGGAGGAGGAGGAGGAGGAGGAGCCGCAAATGGACCCCTTCTGTGACGAGCTCCTGCGCGTCGCTCCAAGACCTGGGCGGGCCGCCGGAGTGGGTGCCTTCGAGTGCGCGGGGGTCGACGAGTTGCTCGCTCCAAGACGTGGCGCGGAGTGGGCAACTTGCGGGGGAATGACAGGACTGTGTCCACCTTGACCGAGCCCTGCCGATGCAAGTCCGGCCCAGCGACGTGTTGATTTGGCGGATTTGCTTCAGCCAGGCCCACTCCGACGTCGTCCGGAAGCACTTCGCAGACGCCCGTGGCGATTTCGAGGCGGACGCGGAGCTCCCGGCAAGTTGTCGCATCCTCATCTCGTCCTCATCTTTCATCTTTACATCATCCCCATCTCATCCTTATCTCATCCTCATCTCATCCCCATCGCCTTTTCATCGGAAGTCTGATCCGCCCCTCACCGCGTGGCCGCCCTGGCTCGAGCAGGCGCGTTGTCCGAGGGAGGTGCCCTCCGAATCGGCCGCGCAGGGCTCTGAAGAGGAGCGTTCTGCCAGGGAAGGCCGCTCCTCCTCAGGAGCCTCCGACTACTCCGCGTTCCCCCCCGCACTCTCCTCGCCCAGGCCGCTGGGCGACGGCGCCAGCTCTGACGCTGGGGGCGGCAGGTCGGGCTCTGACCCCGCGGCGGAAGGAGCAGCTGAGACAGCCGCAGGGGAGGACTCCGCCGCTCCCGCAGACGAGCTCGCCCCAGCGGGGGAGGACTCAGCCGCAACTCTCGGCTCGTCCACTGCTGCATCCGAGGACGTCGCCCCCTCGTCGTCTGAATCAGACCCTGGCATCGGTAGGCCATCTTAGCTGACTGCGGCGGCGTTCGCTTGAGCCAGCAATGGCAGCCGCGGCGGGTCCCCCCCGTCGGAGTGGAAGGCAGATTCACCGCGGCGGTCGTGGCCCCTAGTGTGAGGCCCGAACTGGAAGTTCTGGCAATCCTGGCCCCAGGCGTGAGACCAGAGCTTGAAGTTCTGGCAATCAGGAGGAGTGACGAGGAGGGAGGGGCGAGGTCGAATGCAAGGACGAGGGAAAGACGAGGATCAATCTTGGAGGAGCGACGAAGAGGACTCTGGAGGTCTCTGACGGTGGAGGAGGAGGACGAGGACGAACAGTAAGGTTTAATGAAAAAGCATAGTACTGAGAAGAAAAGAAACTGTGGAGGAGGTGGTGATGGTCATTGACCTGGTTGGGAACACCGCGCGGAAATGGTTTCGAGCTCTCTCCACTCACGACTCACACGCGACGTTGCGAGTTGTCCCTTGACGCCGGATCTCGAGCCCAGCGGCTCCAGATGGAGTCGTTCGAGCGTGCAGGAAACAGGGTCCAGAGTCGCCTGGCTGCCCTTCCTCCGCCCTCCTCTTTCAGGTGTTCCTCGAAGGTTTAATTATTCGACGCGTCAGTCGTTTTGCCACTCGCGCTTCGGCGTGTTTCAGGAGGGAAAGAAACACACAGACACAATTAATCGTTGATCCCCAGAAAATATGGGAAAATATGGGACGTGGGGGGGAAGACAGAAACCCAGAAAATATGGGAAAATATGAGGGATCTTTGTATTTGTGTGTATTTATTTGTGTGTCCCAGGGCCCCTTCAGTTTAAATGTTCGACGCGTCAGTCGTTTTGCCGCTCGCGCTTCGGCGTGTCAGCGCACGTCAGGCGGACAGGCTCCGTTGCAGGTGGCGCCAGCGGCCTGCCGCACGGGCAGTCCACATCCACCTGCTCTCGGGAGCTGTGCCTCTTTCTCCTGCTCCCTCCCTCCTGTAAGTCTTGCTTCCCTCTTTCTCCTGCTTCCTCCCTCCTGTAAGTCTAAAGCGACGCTAAGATCGGGACATAATCGGATCGGGATAACTCGAAATCTCTGAGAATCGGCGGGTTTGGAGGATGTATTGGGCGCCGCGGCCGCTCCAGAGCGTTCCGGAACGCTCTGAGAGCGCTCCGGAACGCTCTGGAGCGATTTATCCCGATCCTAGCCCTGTTTTAAAGTCTTGTTTGCCCTTCTCGTCCTTCTTTGTTCCCTTTCTCGGTCTTGTTCGGTGTTGTGGCTATTCTGCACCAACCCTTCGCCGCAATGCCACCGCACGTGCGCTTTCTGGCAAGGGCGCCGGGCTGAAAGGGGCGTTAGCGCGCGCAGCATCCCAACAAGAACAGGTCGCCGGCGCGCGCAAGAGGGACGGGGGGCAGCGGTCTTCCGAGAAGGCAGGGTGCTTCGTTGACGCCCGTCTGCCTCTCGGTGAGCCTCTAATCAGGAGGGGGAAAACACACACAGACACAATTCATCGTCGCTTCCCCAGAAAATGCGGGAGCATCTGGGAAGCGGGGGGGAAGACGAAGACCCAGAAAATATGAGAAAAGATGGGGGACCCTGCGATTTGTGTCTATATGTCTTCGTGCGCCCCAGGGCCCCCCTTCCTCGCAGCCCTCCTCGGCAGCCCGCCGCCCCCCCGCGAAGGCCGCCCCCTCGCCCCGCCGCGTTCGGCACGCCGCCCTCGGAGGAAGCGGGAAAAAAAAGCACGGCCCGGATCTCTCGCACAGGGTCTGGGGCAGCTCGGCCGCCCGACGCGTCGCCCGCCCCGTGCGCGTGCGGGGCCGAGCGGCCCGGCGGGGCCGTGCCCCGGAGAGCAGGGGCCCCAAGGAAGGCAAGGCCCTGCAGACCAGGACTCTGCCTGAGGTGGGGCCCGTCCCTCTCTACATAGGGGGACCGCTCAAGAATAGGTAAAGCATGGTCTGGGGACGATTCTTGTTTTTGCCATTGTTTGATATTTCGAGGGCATTTCGGGGGGCATTCTTTTTTTTTCGTTCAAAGTTCGCCTGCAGGGGGACACGCCCGACCTGAGCCACGCGTGGCCGTTCCCTGGAGCGGGGCCCGGGAAGCCCAGACCTTGCAAGCCAGGACTTCGCCAGATATGGGGGGGGGGACCCGAGGGTGCTGATAGCGCCGCTCCCCGGACCTCTCGGGGGTTGCGTTCTGACCAGGATTTCGAGAGGGATCCAGCGGTGGCGACGAGGGCCTCCCGGGGGGCCCAAAGGGGGAAAACAAGTGGAGGACAGCGGTATGGGTACCTCTTGCTCCGTTGAAGATTCGGCGGGAAGCATCGGAGATTCAGCGGGAAGGAAGAGTGGAGAAGTTCTTTGTAAGGAAAGGGAATGGAGGAGGAGGTGGAGGCGGTGGAGGAGGAGGAGGAGGCAAGGGGGAGGAAGTGGAAGCAAGGGGAGAGTGGAGGAGCAGGGGGAGGATGGAGGCATGAGAGGCGGGAAGGAACGACGCCTGGACCATTCTTCGGCCCACGGTGGCAGTTGTTTTTTTTCGGGTGCGCCGAGGTCGATGTCCCTGGGTCCCCGTGCCCGGGGCCCGACATCCGGGGTGCCCCCCAGGGCAGGGATGCGCGCCTGGGCTTGCCTTCAGTAGGGCAGGTCCCTCCACATGAGAGGAAGATGCAAGACTCGTCGAGCCATAGTCAGGCGACGCTTTTCCGTGCCTGCTCCTGGGATGATTCTTGAGCATTCGTGGGCTCACTTTGATTTTTCTGCCAATGTCTGCCTGTAGGAGGGCATGCCCGACCTCAAACTTGCCCCTGGATCCCCCCCACCCCGTCGAGGCCGCGCAAGATGTGGTCACCCTTGCACAGGGGTCTCCTCTGGCGTGCGGCCGGCCCTCGAGAATCGGCGAGAGGACATCTTCACGGCCTACGAGCACTCCCTCGCTGACCAGGGCATGCTGATCTACGATACCTCCCAGCAGGCCACCGCGCCCGCTGTTGCTGGTCGGTCCTGCAGCATTCGGCCACGCGCAGACGGGGGTAGGAGGAGGGGGCAAGGCTTCTTAGATGCACCCCTGCTTCTTAGAAGGCGTGGGCTTCTAAGAAGCAGCCTCCTTCTAAGAAGCAGCCTCCTTCTAAGAAGCCTTCCCCCCTCCTCCTACCCCCTAGTGCGCGCCGCCAAAGCATGCTGCGGCGAGCCTCCAGAGGCCCACCTGGGGGGCCGAGCGGCACACACAAGCGCGCGCAGGCGTCGAGGAGGAGCAGCAGCCAGCGCGCCCAGCGGGGCGGCGCGAAGGAGGCAGCCTTCGAGAAAGGGCGGGGGCCTGCTCAGAGGGCGGGGGGCTGCTGGGTCCCTTCGCCGCGGCTGCGGCAGTGGCAGCTCGCGAGCGCTGATCGACGGGTGTCTTGGGCGGTCGGCGCGGGGAGCACTTGCCGATGGATGCTCTCAGACGTCCAGTGGGCTGATCCTTGCAGTCCCGGCGTTTCTCCGTCGGTCTCGGCCACCAGGCGGCTGGGTGCAGGCAGTGAAGCAGGGCCTTGCGAGGGCTGGATACGTATGTATGTGTTTGGTCGCAGATCATGGGAGCCTGGTATACCCTCCTGATGCCGTCTGTAGTGTCGATCAGTGTCGGTTAGCGTCTTGGAGCCGGTGAGATAGCGCCGATTCAGCGTCGGCCAGCGTCGATGCAGCGTCGATGTAGCGTCGATCTAGCGTCGATCTAGCGTGGGTTAGCGTCGACTCGCAAGAGCAGAGCCGACAAGATGGTATGGGAGGCTCCCATGAGTTGCCACAGAATATGTGGCCGCATGTGGAAGTGTGCCCCGCCTGGGCGATTGCTGGCGGCACCATGTGGTGGTCGTCTGTCTTTCCAGACCTCGGCCCTCGTGCGGCCGGGTACGCCAGCGCTCCGCATGGCTGGATGCGGGGGCATCCGCATGTTCCGCATGTGCATCCATCGGAGAACAAGCAACGGCATAAACATACGGTTTTTGGCGCTCCGCGCGGATTTCGTGGATCTGCGCTGGGCCCTCCTGAAGGCGCCTCTGGCGCCGCCCCTGGCGCGCTCCGCGCGCCAGGGACGACGGTCCAGCGCAGATCCAAGAAATCCGCGCCGGGCGCCACAAGTTCATGCTTGTGCCGTGCTTTCTTCTTCTCATCAGGTCGTGCGTCACTATTCCAGCGTCCTGCAGGTTCCGTTTTCTTCCTCCTCTGCTTGCTTTCCCTCCTCCCCGTCCCTGCTCCCTCCCTCCCTCCCTCCTCCTCCCACTGCCTCCATCAATCACCACCCACCAAACCACCCCAACCCAACCCGAAGGCCTCAAATTGACCTCCATTTCCAGTGGGGGGGGGTCGGGGAACATCGAGAAAACACAGATGGAACCCGTACCCCCCCAACCCGACATTCGGGTCTTCGGGTTGGGTTGGGGTGGTCTGGTAGGTAGTCAATCAAACGCGCTCACTCGACCTCTGCTGGGGCGCGTTCTGGCCAGGCTTTCGAGCCGGACCCCGCCGCGGCGGCAGGGGCCCGCAGGGAGGCCCTCCCCCTAAAAGGAGCAGCACGGCGAGGTTCGAGGACCCGCGGGACGCGTGTTTGGCCCAGTCTGCGTGTGCGTGTGCGTGTGCGTGTGCGTGTGCGTGTGCGTGCGTGCGTGCGTGTGTGTGTGTGTGTGTGTGTGTGCGTG
>CAUYUJ010017701.1:50000-82500 GCA_963575745.1 Prorocentrum cordatum | reverse complement strand
AGCTCATCATAGCTTAGCATAGCGCAGCGCTGCGTTAGCATAGCATAGCATCGCATACCATAGCCAATCATAGCATATCATAGCATAGCATAACATATCGCATCATACCGTATCATATCATATCATAACATATCATATAATATCATATCATAGCGTAGCATAGCGCAGCTTAGCATACCATAGCATATCATAGCATAGCTTAGCATAACACAGTGCAGCATGACATAGCATAGCTTAGCATAGCACAGCGCAGCATAGCATATCATAGCATATCATAGCGCAGCATACCATATCATAGCATAGCATAGCATAGCATATCATAACCTAACATAGCGCAGCATAGCATAGCATAGCATAGCATATCATATCATAGCATAGCATAGCATAGCAACTAATGCTGCTTTTCTAGGGGCTCCAACTTCTAGGTAGGGTCGCACTGGGGTAACTTTCCGCAGACAGATGGCCGACGGCGCTCCGTGGCCCGACGACAGGCCCCCCCCCCCCTCGGAGAGAGCCAAGTTGAGGAAGTACCCGGGCCCCTTTCACGGTGAGGCCGTAGTGCAGGGACTGACGATGAGGAAGCAGGGGCCTCAGAGTGACGTGGCGACGCTCTGCGAGCGGGGCGCGGCCAGCGAAAGCGGCCAAGGATGGGCCGAAGGGGAAGGATGCAAGGGGGACCCTTTTACAGTCAGGCCGTAGTGTAGGGACTGACGATGAGGAAGCAGGGGCCTTGGAATGACGTGGCGACGCTTTGCGAGCGGGGCGCGGCCAGCGAAAGCGGCCAAGGATGGGCCGATGTGGAAGGATGCAAGGGTGACCCTTGTACAGTCAGCCCGTATGATAGGGACTGACGATGAGGAAGCAAGGGCCTTGGAATGACATGGCGACACCCTGCGAGCGAGTCGCGGCCAGCGAAAGCGGCCAAGGAGGGGCCGATGTGGAAGGATGCAAGGGTGACCCTTTTACAGTCAGCCCGTATGATAGGGACTGGCGATGAGGAAGCAAGGGCTTTGGAATGACATGGCGACACTCTGCGAGCGGGGCGCGGCCAGCGCAAGGGGCCAAGGAGGGGCCGAAGGGGAAGGATGCAGGGGTGACCTTTGAAAATCGCTCGTCCTTACTGTCCTGGTTGATTTTGCTCCCTCTCTCCCTCCCACCTTCACCCATGCAGTGTTTGGTGGGGTCGGCGCCGTCGCATAGATACGAAAAAGCAGAGCTGCACTGCCTGTGGCTCTTCGTTCGTTCCTCCCCCCTCCCTCCTCCCGCCTCCTCCTTTCCTCTCGTCAAGGTCGGGGGGTTCGGGGCGCATGCGCTCCCTAGCTCCCAGGATATCTCGCTCGGTCGCCAGCCGGTCTCTGATGGGGCGGGGCTGAGCGCCGAGCGGCAGGCATCCGCTCTTGCTCAGCCACTTGTTGGTCTACCCGTCATCACCCTCTCCCCCGCCTCTCCCTCGCCTCTCCCTCGCCTCCTCCTCGCCTCTCTGCCGCCCTTCTCCGCCCAGCTCGGTCCTTGGAGAGCGGGTGTGGGGGGGGGGTCCCAGCGGGGCGCCCGGGGTCGCACGAGGCCACGCAGTGGCTCTTCACGCAGGTGCTGCTGAACACGGACAAGGAGGTGGGGCCGGGAGGTCTCGCCGCCAGTCGTCGACAGACTCGAAGAATTCAAGCCATTTCGAGCCGGAGATCTTTCACCAACTTTGGCTCCCGGAGTCAGCGTGCCAGCTCCAGGGCTGTCAAAACCGACTCAGGATGAAAAGGTCGTCCCCACGGAGGGGTGGGAACCTATGTGAGCCCACTCCGAGAGAAACTCACGGCGTTGGGGGCCAAGAAGGCCCAAGACGCCCCCAAGATGCCATAAAGTAGACCTGGGCGGCCTCCGAGATAGCCCCACCTCTGATTCGAGTTGACCCCAGACCGCTCCAAGACGGCTCCAAGGCTGTCCCCTCCAGCCCACAGACATACGTAAATGACAGCGAATAGCGTCATGCAGCAGCTATTAGCCGCAAGCAGGAGCGAGCCGCATCAAAGGCATCATCAAGAGGGGGAGGAGGAAGGGGGAGGATGGAGGAAGAGTCTCTGGCATCCTTCTGGGGGTCTCCTCGCGGGCCCCCCGCTCCTCCACCGGCCTGGTGTGGACAGCACGCGCGAGCGTCGAGGAACCCGAGGCGGCACGCTTGCGAAAGAGAAGCGGTCTCCCAACCCCCCACCTGCCCCAGGAGGCCTCCAGAGGCTCCCAAGAGGGCCAGAACGCACGCCCAGGGGCGCCAGTCAAAGGTCGACCCCCCTCCCCCCGTCCTTCGCCCCGCTCCCCCCCCCCGCCCTGCAGCCTGCGCGGGCGCAGCAGGCCGGGCTGCCGCGAGCTGCTGGCGCTGCGGCGCGCTCCGCGACGGGCCCCGCGCTCGGGAGGGGGGCCCGGCGGCGCACCCGGCCGCACCACCGAGGGCGTGGCGGCGCGCTGCGGCGGTGGACCACCGCGGCGGGCTCGGCGCGCGGCAGAGCTGCCCACGGGCGGCGAGCCATCGGGGGGGAAGAAAAACACACAGACACAATTCATCGTCGATTCCCCAGAAAATGTGGGAAAATATGGGAAGTGGGGGGGGAGACGAAAACCCAGGAAGTATGGGAAAATAGGGGGAAAAACATACAGACACAAGTAATCGTCGATTCCCCCGAAAATGTAGGAAAATATGGGAAGTGGGGGGGGAGACGAAGACCCCGGAAGTATGGGAAAAGATGGGGAATCTTTTCATTTGTTTGTATTTATTTGTGTGTCCCAGGGCCCCTTCACACCACAGGGTCAAGGTCCGCACCCGTGGTCGTCTTGCGGTGGACGGCTCCTCGCCAGCTCCGCGGCCGCAGCAGGCGGCTGCGGGCGCCGCGGCGTGCCGGCGATCCCGGGCCACGCGCCGCTCTCGGCTGCCCCGGTGTGGACCGTCGCGTTGCCGGCGCTGCTGCGTACCAGCCGCGGGTCCGGACGCCCGACATGGGCACGGAAAGAATGGGTACAATGCCCAACAGCAGTCCCTGTTCATTTTGAACAGGGTTCGCTGTCCACGCCGCCGCGGCCTGTGTTCATTTGAGACAGAAGGCCGCCTGCCCAACAGCGGCCGCTGTTGGTTCGGGACAACACTCGCTGTTCGGCATGGTACCCATTCTTTCCGTACCCATTTCCGGCGTCCAAAGCGGAGATGTGCACGCACGAGGGCGCCCCCCACAATGTAAGCAGCGCTTTTCCACCGGCTGGCGGGTGAGCACGCCGCTGATGTTTGCGTTTCCCGCGCCAGCGATCAGCGCGCTCCGCACGAATCTCTTTTTGATTTCTTCACCGGGCGCGTTCCACTACTCGCAAAGTGCCCACTCGCAGACGTCCGACAAAACACAGATCTGCCTCAATGTCATTTCTCGTCGATCCTCCCCCCGGCGGATTCAGGCCATTTGCGAGTAGTCACTTTTGCGAGTCGTGGAACGCGCTCGTCTGTTTCTGGTGAACGGCAGGAGGCGCCTCCCAGTCCGATATCTCTCCCAGGGCGCCTTTCCGAGCAGGAGGTGTCCACCAGGCGGATCGAGCCGTGGCGACGAGGACCCCCAAGCAGGCCCCAAAAAGGTCCCCAAATCGAGCAGGGTGGTGAGGATCAGGAGGGAAAGAAACACATAGACACAATCCATTGTCGACTCCCAGGAAAATGCGGGGAAATATGGGAAGTGGGGGGGAAGACAAGAACCCAGAGAATAAGGGGAAATGTGGCGAATCCTGTTATTTGTGTGTATTTATTTGTGTGCCCTTGGGCCCCTTCAGAGGAGGAGGACCGTAGTTAAACCCGGGACGAATGAATGATGCTGCAGTGCGTCTTCCTGGCCCGAGGCATTTCTTCATAAGCCCCATGCAAGCAATCTCTGGCATTACAGGAGGTACCCTACCGGAGAGACGAGCGATCCATGGGACTGTGATTCAGGCGCACGCCCCGTTTTGAGAAGGAGCCGCCTTCCATCTTTCAGGGTCCAAGCACTGCAAAGAGGCAGGATCAGAGAGTCTGTGGAAGTTCGCAGCGGCAGCCTTCTTTTGCAATGCATCTCCCGTACATCTGTTTGTGTGCTGTTGAGCGTGTCCTTTCTGATGGCGCAGCCAGAGGAGGGCTCAGGTGTGAGCCCTGTTTTGGAAGGAGGCCGGCCTCAGGCCGACCATTCCCTGCACACGCAAATTGTAGTAGATGCTCCGGAGACTTGAGCAAGCGCCCCATGCTGAAAAGGCCTCACCCTCCATCCGTGCAGCAGTCTGCGACTTCTACTCTGAGGTGGAGGTGCGCGGCGCTCTTGCCAGAGCCTTCTCAAGCCAGGCCTGTGGCCGCCGTCCGCACCGCCGCTGGAGCCTCTGGCGCGGTGTGTGCGGCGTGAGGGCGAGAAGCACCGCCGTGGGAGCCCTTGGCCCTCTGTCCGTGGAGCCTCTGCGGCAGTGTCCGGCTTCAGGGTCAGAAGGCAGTGAAGGTGTCCTGGGCGGAACGCCCCATCCCCCCCTCCTGGCTCGTCTTTCTGGCGCGACGAGGAGGTGCGATGATCAAGGAAGAGGGGAGGAGCAGGTCTGCAGTGCCGCTCCGCACCCCCTTCCATTCCTCTGGTCTCCGCGACGCGGCGCACTGCTGCTGCTGCTGCGCCAGCGGGAGGCAGGAGGTGCCGCACCTCCTGCGCTGCTGCTCCCCTCCTCCGGCAGCGATGGCGACGACGACGCTCGCGCCGGGCAGGTGTTCGTGGGCTTGATCGAGCCGGCGGACAGAGCGGTGGCCCCCCCCGCAACGCCCCGCAGCCCTTGTCCTTGTCGTCGTTTTCTCCTCGCCCACCTGCTCCGCCCGCTCCCTCCCTTCCTCCCTCGCCGTGGCCAGGAGATTTGCGGGAGGAGGAGGAGGAGCTTCGTGGGTCGCTGAGTGCCTTTTATGTAGCATGGGGCCAGTATCTCGGGACTGGACTGACGAGGCCCGGGCGCCAGATTTTGCTGCACCCCGATCCGGACGGGTCCGAGCGGTCCCTGAGCGGCACAGGTTTTTACCGCCTGAGCCGCCAACCTCGGGAGCCCCAGAAGCTGGGATTGCTTTTGAACCAGAGGCCGTGCCTCGGGACTTATATGCCCGGTCGAGGCTACCGACGAGCAAGAGTATGCAGAAGCTCTGGCCTTTTTTCAAGGCGCCAGTATACTGCAGCCAGAGGACACCGAGCCCCCCTGGTGCCACTCCTCCCCCCCTCTCCGTTCTGCCCTCCGCCCCACAGCCCGTTGAGCTCACCGAGGCGTTGCGCCAACGGATTGAAGACAACCGTGCGCAGGCCAGGGAGCGTCGCAGGTTGCGCCTCCCCAAGAGGGTAGCCCCATGGACGTTGCAGCCCGAATTCGGTATCGGGCTGTTTGACAATGCGCGTGACTAGTCAGTACTGTTGGGAGGGCAGGTCTGGAGGTTATGTGGGGTGGATCGTTTCAGGAGTGGAGGCGCAGAGTGGCAGCAGGCTCTGTGGAGTGAGATGCCATCTCTCGGCCTGCGCGCCACTCGCCTCACGTTAGCCTGCTGTTTGCCCCGTTTTCTCATGCGGTGTTTCTGCCAGCCCAATCCGCACTTGTCAGCACAGACTTGCCAGCGTTACACATCCCAATTTTGTTTGGCCATTCGGGTGCCCGTTCATTTCAGAGCTACTTGTGAGGGGTCGATCCGTCTTTCTCCGACTTAGGTGCCACCCCCTCGAAATCCGCAGGTTCCAAGCTGCACAGTGGCCGTGCTATGGCTGTTGCCAGCCCTGACAGGATTGTTGTCACCCAGTCGAGTACATCGGCCGTCGTGCTGCGGTATACGCCTTGTGAGATCTAGCTCGCATCCTTTGAAGGTGTCCCGAGGCCCTCGTGTCCCAGGTCCTCCTGCGATGACGCTCGTCTGCTGAACAAGCTTGCAGCATGGGAAGGCGGGTGGATGATGACTCGGGGGGGGTGGGAGCGGCGCGGCAGTGTAGCAGCGAGCGCACCCCGCCGCCTGGGCGCCGCCCGCCCGCTGCGAATACCGCGGGTACCCTCGGGGGTGGAGCGTCGAGCGGCCGTTGGCCTTCGCTTCGAGACGCGTAGGCTTCAAGTCGCCAGGGTGTGCTGAGCAGGTCAGAGCGCGGCTTGTTCTGTTCCCCTCCCCGACGCGCGCCGGGGAACCCGTCCTTCCGTGCAGGTGGGTTCGGACATCGCGCCAGTCTTTTCCTGCATGTTCGTCGTGCGTGCAGGCTTTCAGCCCTGTTGTGCGGCCTTGCTTAAACTTGCCAGGCGACCAGGGCCTCGTCGCCAGCATCGGTCCAGGGCCGCCCCGCGCCCTGTGCCGCTGCCGACCTGACCACGGTTGAACGTTGTTGCTGTTCACTGTCCTTTGCATTTAGGTGCCCGTGCAGCGTGTTCGATTTCCGACGTTTAGTGCAGCCTCTGACTGTACTAAATTGTCTTTGCCAGTTGTGTGCCACAATTTGCTGACAGGAAATGTGCCTCATCAGCGTCGCAATCCCAAACAATCCCTCCGTCGCTCGCTCCATCCGCCTCCCACCTCTCTTCCCTCCTCCTCCCTGCCCCTCCTCTCTCCTTCCTCCTTCCTCGTCCCCGTCCTCGTCTCCGCTTCCCCATCCTGCCGTCAGCATCGTCATCAGCATCGCCATCATCGTCATCATCATCACCATCATCAGCAGCATCAACAGGGTTCTCATCATCGTAACTGTCACCGTGCGCACCGGTAACATCGCCATGATCATCATCAGCAGTTGGGTCAGCCTCGGCACCATCATAATCGTTACAGCTATCATAATCACTATCGTTATCGGCATCACCATCACCATCCTCATTGCCACCACCATGTCATGATCGCTATCGCCATCGTCATCGTCATCATCATCGACTTTGTGAATATGACCATCATCATCATCATTTGCAGCACCACCATCATCGCCATCATCGCCATCGCCATCATCATCACCGTGATCATTGGCAGCGCCACCGCCGTCGTCATCGTCATCATCAGCATCACCATCACCAAAGCCATCATCGTCATGGCCATCGTCGTCATCGTCACCGTCGTCGCTGTCGTCGTCATCGTCATCTTGTTCGCCGTCGTCGTCTTCGGCTTCATCACCATCACCAGTATCTTTACCATTACCATCATCGTCATCATCACCATCACCACATTCAGCAGCATCATCTGCATGGTCCCCACCATCGCCACCATCATCATCAATACCATTATCATCACTTTCATCATTAGCACTACCATCAAGATCAGCAGCAACATTCTCGCAACAACCATCATCACCACGATCATCCTCTGCATCACCATCATCATCATCATCATCATCATCATCATCATCATCTCCACCATCATGATCACAATCATCGCCATGGCCATCGTCATCATCATCGCCATCGTCATCGTCTTCATCATCGTTACCATCAGCGTCACCATCATCGCTGGTATTGTTACAGTCACCGGCATCGTCATTATCTTTATCACCATCGGCAGTATTATCATCTGCATCGTCTTCATCATCAGCATCGGCATCCTCAGTATCGTCGTTATCGTCATCGCCATCCTTATCATCATCATCACCAGCATCATCGGCATCGTTACCGTCATCGTCAATGTCACCAATGCCAGCACCATGACAAGTACCATCATTGTCTTCGCCATCGTCGTCATCGTCATCATTGTTGGCGTCATCGTCATGGTCCTCATCATCGGCACCATCGGCATCTTTACCGCCACCGCCATCGTCATCATCAACACCACCACCATAATCATCAGAAGCATCATCATCGCCAGCATCACCACCACCATCATCGGCAACATCATACCCGTGTTTTCCATCATCGTCACCATCATCATCACCAACATCATTAGCATCCGAGTCATCGCTACCAACATCATCACCATCATCATCGGTGTCACGCTCAGCGTCAGTATCAGCACCACCATCATCATCATCACCATCAGCATCGTCATCGTCATCGTCGTCGTCATCGCAATCATCATTATCATCGTCGCCATCGTCATCGTCACCATCAGCATGACCATCATCATCATCGGAATCGTTACCGTTATCGGCATCACCATCACCAGTACCATCATTCATTGCCACCGTCACCAACAGCATCATCAGTATCATCATCATCATCATCACCATCATCATCATCATCATCATCATCATAATCATCATCATCATCATCATCTTCGTCATCTTCGTCATCTTCGTCATCAGTATCATCATTGTCATCAGCATCGTCATCTTCACCATCCTCAGCAGCAATAACACGGTTCCCACTATCGTCACCATCTTCACCAGTACCATCATCATCATTGCCACCACCATCACCATGATCAGCAGTTGCGTCAGCACCAGCAGGAACAGCATCGCTACCTCCATCATTATTGGCATCATCGTCAGCATCATCACCAGCAGCATATGCCAGTATCACCACTATCACCATCATCATCGTTTTCGTCATTGTCATCGTCATTACCATCATCACCATCATCATCGCCGTCGTTACCGTCATCCTTATCGTCATCGCCGTCATCGTCATCGTCATCATCAGCGTAATCGTCTTTGGCACCCTTACTGGCATCTCCATTGCCATCGTCATCATCACCACCATCACCAGTGTCTTCGTTGTCACCATCATCATTATTTTCGTTATCGATATCATTATCACGTTCATCACCGTCGCCATCATCAGCTCCAGCATCAGCAGCATCATCATCATCATCGTCGTCATCATCACCACCACCACCATCGCCACCATCATGGCCATGGTCATCGTCATCATCATACTTCGCACCGTCATCATCACCATAAGACTAATCAGCACCACCAGCATCATCACCATCACCAATATCATCAGCACCATCACCATCATCGTCATCAGCATCATCGTCATCATCATCATCATCATCATCACCATCACCATCACCATCACCAGTACCACTACCATCACCATCACCATCATCATCATCATCATCATCATCATCATCATCATGACCATCATCATCTTGAGTATTATCACTATTATTTTTCTTATAATAATTAGTATTATTATGATTATCATCATCATCATCATCATCGTCATCATCATCATCATCATCATCATCATCATCATCATCATCATCATCATCATCATCATCATCATCATCATCATCATCATCATCATCATCATCTTCCGTGCTCGCTCTTTCCGCGTGCCCTCATCCGCCCTCGTTTTCCCCGCCTTCCCCCAGCGCGCGCTCCCGCCTGAGCTGACGTTTCGGGGAGCGCGCGCGCGCGTCCTACCTCGCGCGGGAGGGGGCTCCTAGCGTTCTCCCTCTTTTCCTTCCTCCCCCTCCCTCCTGTCCTTGCCCCTCACGTCCGCTCCCCGGTCGTGGTATTCGTGGGCCTGGTCTGCTCCTCAGGAATACCAGTTCGTTTGAGTCTCTGCGCACCGCCCGCCGCCGGTCGCGCACTGGGGCCTCAGGCCAGCCAGCTTGGAACTGATACGTTCCAGGGGTAACTCGTTTCACTGGTTTTGTGTTGTCTCCTCTCCTCGCGTCTCCTCCTCCTCCTCCTCTCCCTCCCCTCTCCTCATCCATGCCAGGGTGCAGTGCGAATAACTCCACGAATATCCGCCCCTCCGCAGCCATGGTCATGTGGGCGCCCAGACTGACCGGCAGTCGGGCGATGAGGAGATGACCTCCGAGGCCGGCTTGCCCGTGCTGTTCTACTTCTGGCATGAGCCGGGATGTTCAACAGCCGATGCGCGTGGCAGCCGATTCGGGCTTCTGCGCTGCCCAGTCCCTCATCCTTGTCCTGCCCCTCCTTCCTCATCTTCTTCTCCTTCCTCTTCCCCTCTGGATTGCGCTGTGCGTTCTTGGATCATATAAGTGGCCGTTGGGGCCACATGGGGTTTTCCGCAGAGCGCCCTTGCCCCGCCTCGTCCTCCCCCTCGCACCCCTCCTCCTCCTCCTCTTCCTCCTCCTCCGCCTCGTCCTCCTCTCCGCCTCGTCCTCCTTGTGAGCTTTCGCACGCATTCGCGGGCCGAAAGTCGTGACATTTCTTTTTCTTTGCGCACCGCCTCTGTGTGTGGCAGGAAAAACCAAATGCTCGGCGGTCCGCGCGGACTTCTTACATCTGCGCTGGACTTCCCTCCGTGGCGCGTGGAGCGCGCCAGGGGCGGCGCCGGAGACGCCGCCAGGGGGGCCCCAGTGCCGATTGAAGACGTCCGCGCGGAGCGTCAACAGCTCATGCTTCTGCAGTGCGGAATTCCTGTACTCCCTCTGTGCCCCCCTCGCTCTCCCGGGGCGCGCGGCGCCAGAGGGGAGGAGAGCAGGGGAAAGCGGGGGCGGTCCTCTTCTCCCCCCCGAAGCGACGGTCAAGCACAGAGAGGCGCCCCTCCCTCCCTCCGTGCCCTTCCCCCTCCCGGCCGCGCGCTCGGCGGCTGAGAGGTGGACACGCTGTGGGGCGCGATGACGGCGCGGCCGGGGCAGACAGCGGGGACTGCACGGAGCCAGTGGTGATCGTTCTCTTATTCTTTGCTTTGCCGGTCGGCGCGGGCCCTCGCGCCCTCCCCCCTCCCCCCCCCGGAGTAGATCTTGGCTGTTCTTGGCGCCTGTTTCGAGCGGGTGGAGTCCCCCCCACGGGACGCACTGCAGCAAGCAGTCGCAGTAAGCAGAGGTCTGGAGCCAGACCCCCCCTCCCTCCCCCCTTCCGCCCAAGGTCGAAGCGCCGAATCAAACAAACGCTCACCAGGGGGAGCCGGCTCACTTCACTCCCTGCTCTCGCGGGCCGGGCCCCGCACCGGCCCACACCCTTGCTGAATGCAGAGGGCGGAGGGCGAGGGCGAGGTGGAGGAGAAGGCAGAGGGCGAGGAGGAGCCGGAAGAGGCCGAGGAGGAGGAGGAGGACGAGGAGGAGGAGGACGAGGAGGAGGAGGAGGAGGAGGAGGAGGAGGAGGAGGAGGAGGAGGAGGAGGAGGAGGAGGAGGAGGAGCAGTAGGAGGCGGAGGAGGAGCGGGAGGGAGATGCGGAGGAGGCGGTGGCGGCGCCGCTGCAAGGCGGGCGGCAGGTGGTGGGTGAGTGGCCCGGCGCGGGAGGCCGCGGCACGGCAGCATCCCTTTCGGGATGGCGCCACTCCAACCAGAGCTTGCGGCAGAAGCATCGGCTTCCGGAGCTGCGCGCGGACTTCTCAGAGCGGCGCTTGGCCGCCCCTGGCGAGCTCCGCGAGCCAGGGAGGGGGGGTCCATCGCAGAACCAAGCAATCCGCGCGGAGCGCCGAAAGTCTGTGTTTATGCACTTGTTCTTCCTCTGGCCACCGAGACGGGTGCCCACACCCTTCCTGACAGCGCCACAACGGGTACCTGGCTGGTGACAGGTCGGCAGAGCGCAGGCCTGAGAGCGCCACGTTCGCGCGGGGTGACGCAGGCAAGGGGGCTGGAAAGCGCCGCTGTCTTGCATCGATAGGAGTTCCTGTCCACCATGTGCCTGTCGGGGTGGCGCTGATCTGGAGGGCAGATGTGGCTTTCGGGCGCACGAGCCCCGTCAGTAGGCCCAGCTTCCCGGCGCCGCCATCCTCTGTAGCACTGAGGTCGCAGGCCCCCACCGTGGTTGACACCCAGGGTCGGGGCGATCGATGGGCAAACCGAGGCCCCGGCACCCCTTTGGAGCACCGAAGCGGGGACGGAAAGAATACGGTCGGACCGAGGTACAAGATCGAGGTCGGTTCGGGGAGGGTACCCTGATGTTCTTCGTGCTTGTTGGATGTTCTGAAGGTGCAGTCCTGGGGAAGGGTGCCCTCGAATGCTCTTTCGTTCGGCCGGGGGAGGGCCTCGTGCTCCTGATCGAGCTGTAAGAGGCGGGGGTCAATGCAAACGGGGGTCAGCCAGAGCGCCAGATTTTGCAAGATCCTGCAGCGCCAGGGGTGGACTGACCCGGATTGGGGTGCAGGATCCTGCAGGATCCTGCAGGACCCTGCAGGGCCTGACTGACCCAGGCTTGGATTCACCTGGGTCAGAAGATCCCCGACTTGAGGGATGGTCTTCTGTCCTGGGTCCAGCCGTACGGGCGAGGACCCGCAGCAGTTCGAGCCCATTTTGAGAATCGGACTCGCGGTCGGTCATCGCCGTGGACGCTGCCAGCTCACATGGGGCGAGTGTCGCCTGCCCAACCGCGGCCGCGGCGTTGGTTTGGTTCAGCGTTGGCGGTTGGGCCTCGTCCGCGTTCTTTCCGTCCCCGCTCCATCGGCGGCGAGCGAGGGGGCGGGGGAGGTGACAAGGGGCGGGACCTTCTCAGAAGGCTCGGAAGCCCCCCGGCCTTCTGAGAGGTTTTCGAAGCCTTCCCCGGAGACGCCAGAACTTGTCAGAAGGCCGGAAGGCTTCCGAGAAGTCCCGCCGCCGTCTGAGAAGGCCTTCTCCAGATCCTTCAATAAGCACCCCCCCCATGCCAACCTGTCCGACGCCCCGTGCCCGCCCCCCCACGCGCCCCAAACCCACCCCCTCTCGCTCCCCAACCTCCCCACGCCCCCCTGGAGGACAGCGGTTTCCCACCCCCCCCGCGCGATCCACCCCCCCCACGCTTGTGGAGAGACCTGGAGTTCTCCTTCTCGTTTCCCCCCCTCGCTCGCCGCCGGCCTCGGTCGTGCCAGGCCTTCCCTGCGGGTGTCGTTCGGGGCCGCCGCCGCCGACACGCTGAGCAGAGAGTCCTGGCCGTAAACTGCTGCCCCGACACACACGCACACGCGTGCCTAGTTTTAAGTCTGGCCTGTCCTTTTACAGGAGGAATATCCAAGAACAGTTTTTTTAGAAGAAAATAGTCAGGGGCGATTTTGGGAGTAGTTTTGTAAACAAGTTGTTTCGTCGAGCATCGGCCGGGACATGCCCGACCTAACCCTACAGTCGGGGCCCTGAAGAAGGAACCCGTTTGGTTGGGAAGGGGCTCCGCGTTCCTTAAGTGTTTCACAGCTTACCTCAGGTTGTCCTTCTGTCTTCGATGGGACATCGAAGTTTCACTTATGGAAAAACGGGGCCTCGTTCCTTATTTAGGGTTCCTTAGGTCAACGCCCCGACGGTAGTTCGGTAGCAAAGCATGGGGGCCTGGTGCGCAGGCAGGGCGCGAAAGGAAGGGCCGCCGTGGGCTCGAGAGGGGCTCTCGGGCTGCCGTGCCCTGTCTCTCGCACATCCGTGGGGCCGGTTTGCGGCCCAGGCCCGCCGTCGTCGGGTAGGCCCCCTCGTTCCGCAGGGTGCCCTCCTCGTGGTGGCGCGGTGGCGGCCCTCGTGCCTCCATCTTTCGGGTATAGCTTCGGGCCGGGCGAAAGGGGGGGATTTGGAAAGGGGGGGGTACGAAATTTGCTGCATGCAGCCGGTTTCGGCCTCATCGATGGGCCCAGTCCTGGATACATGGCCGCTCCCGGCGCCGGGAGGCGCCGGGAAAATCAGCTACGTGAGCTGATTCTCAAACCCCCCCTTTGCTATCCCCCCCTTTCGCCCGACCCGAGTTCCGCATGGTGCCCTCCTCGTGGTGGCGCGATGGCGGCCCTCGTGCTTCCATCTTTAGGGTATAGCTGGCGTCGGCGAGCGCCTGGTCGTCGATGGGGTAGCGCCCAGCCTAGCGTCAATGCTGGCACCGATGCAGCGACCTTTCAGCGTTCACCCGCGTCGATACCAGCGTGGCTCCGCGATCGCCGACGAGATGGCACGGGAGGGTCCCAACGCCACCACCCACCAAACCACCCCAGCCAAACCCGAATGCCCACATTTGCCCTCCATCCCCAGTGTGTGTGTGGGGGGGGGGCGTTGGGGAACATTGAAAAAAACACTCGTAGAGCCCGTACCCCGCCAACCAGCCGAGATTCGGGTCTTCGGGGTAGGGTGGGGAAGCGGAGGTGGAGGAGGAGGAGGAGGTGGAGGAGTAGGAGGAGGAGGAGCAGAGTGATGATTATGATGATGATGATGATGATGATGATGATGATGATGATGATGATGATGATGATGATGATGATGATGATGATGATGATGATGATGGTGGTGGTGGTGATGATGATGATTATGATGATGATGCTGCTGCTGCTGCTTCTGCTGCTGATGCTGATGCGAATGCTGATGCTGATGCTGGTGCTGGTGCTGCTGATGCTGATGATGCTGATGCTGATGCTGATGCTGATGCTGATGCTGATGAGGATGAGGATGAGGATGAGGATGATGATGATGATGATGAGGATGATGATGATGATGATGATGCTGATGATGATGATAGATGATGACGATGATGATGATGATGGAGGAGGAGGAGGAGGTGATGATGATGATGATTATGATGATGATGCTGCTGCTGCTGATGCTGATGCGAATGCTGATGCTGGTGCTGGTGCTGGTGCTGCTGATGCTGATGATGCTGATGCTGATGCTGATGCTGATGCTGATGCTGATGCTGATGCTGATGAGGATGAGGATGAGGATGAGGATGAGGATGATGATGATGATGATGATGATGATGATGATGATGATGATGATGATGAGGATGATGATGATGTGATGATGACGATGATGATGACGATGATGATGCTGATGATGCTGATGATGTGATGCTGATGTGATGCTGATGCTGATGCTGCTGATGATGATGATGCTGATGATGATGATGATGATGCTGATGATGATGATGATGCTTGATGATTGATGCTGAGATGATGCTGAGGATGATGATGATGATGATGACGATGATGATGATGATATGCTGATGATGATGATGGTGATGATGATGCTGATTGATGATGCGATGATGTGCTGATGATGCTGCTGATGATGATGATGCTGATGGTGTGATGATGCTGATTGGTGGTGATGATGATGATGATGCTGATGATGATGCTGATGATGATGATGATGTGATGATGATATGATTGATGATGATGATGATGATGATGATGAGATGATCTGATGGATGATGATGATGATGGAGGAGGAGGGAGGAGGCAGGAGGAGGAGGAGGCGGAGGGAGGGAGAGGAGGAGAGGAGGAGGAGGAGGAGGAGGAGGAGGAGGAAGGAGGAGTAGGAGGAGGAGGAGAGGATGGGGAGGAGGAGGAGGAGGATGAGGAGGGAGGAGGAGAGGAGGAGGAGGAGGGGGAGGAGGAGGAGGAGGCGGAGGAGGAGGAGAGGAGGAGGAGGAGGAGGAGGGGAGGAGGAGGAGGAGGGGAGGAGGAGGAGGGAGGAGGAGGAGGAGGAGGAGGCAACTTCCCAGGAGGCCGTGGGGCTTCCTGGCCTGCGCTGCCGCACAGCCCCCCGCGGCGGGCCGCCCGTCTGCCGCCCGCGGGCGTGCGGCCGCGGGAGGCGCGGCGCTCCAAGACGCAGTACTTCGAGGCGCCGCGTGCGCGCGGCTCCCCCCCTGGCGGCCGGGCCTGCCTGGCGCCGCGCCCCCTCCTCCTCCTCCTCCTCCCTCCTCCTCCTCCTCCTCTCCTCCTCCTCTTTCTCCCCCTCATGCTTCTCCTCTTCCTCCTCCTCCTCCCTCTCCTCCTCCTCCTGCTCCTCCTCCTGCTCCGCCTTCATGACCACCCCGACCCAACCCGAAGGCCCCACGGGTGCCCTCCAGTGGGGGCGGGGGCGTCGGGGAACAGGGAACGAAATCACCCATGAAGCCCGCCCCCCCCCTTCTCCAGCCCGAAATTCGGGTCTTCGGGTCAGGTTGGTGACCGGCGGCCACCAAACCACCCCAACCCAACCCGAAGGCCCCAGATGCGCCCCCCATTCCCGGTGGGGGGGGGGCGTCGGGGAACACTGAAAAACGCATCTGAGGCGTTCCAAAAGATGGCCTTGCCTTCGAGGATCGGAGGAGTTGTCATCTCTTGCGTGGCGGAAGGGCGTCGGAAGGTCGGCGGACGCAAAACGAGGCCGCCTCCGCCGGCGGGGAAGCTCGGCAGAAGGCGGCCGAAGGCAAGTATGCGCCCCCAAGAGATAAAAACGTTTTTGGGCTCAGGGTTTCCGAAGTCGCCCCCCTGTGCAGCCCACCCCCCCCCCTCCCCCAAACCCGAAATGCAGGCCTTCGGGACGGGTTGGGGCGGGTTGGTGGACATGAAGGGGCCCTGGGACACACAAGTAAACACGCACAAATAAAAAGATTCCCAATCTTTTCCCATATTTTCAGGGTTTTGGTCTTCCCCACCACTTCCCATATTTTCCCACATTTTCTGGGGAGTCGACGGTTAATTGTGTCTGTGTGTTTCTTCCCCTCCTGAGGACAGTCGCGCCTGGCGCCGCGCCTCGAGGGGGGCGGCCCCTCCTCGCCGGAGGAGGCGCACGGGGAGGGGCGGCACCCACTGGAAGGTCGGCCACGCGCAGAGGGGGGGGGGGGGGATTCAGGAGGGAAAGAAACACACAGACACAATTAATCGTCGATGCCCAAGAAAATATGGGAAACTATGGGAAGTGGGGGGGAAGACAGAAACCCAGAAAAGATAGGAAAATATGGTGAATCCTTCTATTTGTGTGTATTTATTTGTGTGTCTCAGGGCCCCTTCAGGGATGGCGGAGGGCTCCTCGGGATCGCCGCGGCTTCTTGGAGAAGGCGCGGGCCCGATCTGCAGACGCAGGGCCGGCGCCTTCTGAGAAGCGGCCTCCTTCTACGAAGGTACCCCCCCCCTCCCCCTGGGCGCGCCACCACGAGGGGGAGAAGGAGCTCCAGGTCAGAGAGAGAGGGGGGAAACAAGCAGAGAGAAACAACGCAGAGAGAGAGAGAGAGAGAGAGAAAGAGAGAGAGAGAGAGAGAGACGGAAACTGGGGGTGGGGGCGTCCATCCGAGGAGATGCTCACGGAGGAGCCTTTTTGATCCTCCGCCTTGCTGGGAGCATGGGGGGGAGGAGGATGAGGAGAAGGAGGAGGAGGAGGAAGAGGACGAGGAGCCTCCTCCAGCATCTTCTTCGCGACGTCGGATCTCACGGCCGCCCTTAGATCCAACGTCGCGAGGAAGGTGCAACATCGCAGGACAATCACAGCGAGATCCCTGGACCCCTAGACTCCAACTCGCTGCGGCATGTTTCCACCCCGCGCGATTGGTGAGGTTCCCAGGGCCCAGATCTGGGCAATCACGCTATGTATGTATGTATGTATGTATGTATGTATGTATGTATGTATGTATGCATGTCTGTCTGCCTGCCTGCCTGCCTGCCTGCCTGCCTGCCTGCCTGCCTGCCTCTCTGTCTGTCTGCCTGCCTGCCTGCCTGTGCGTATGTATGTAGGTATGTACACACGTATGCATGCATACATACAACTATGTATACGTATGTCTGTCTGCCTGGCTGTCGGAATGTCTGTCTGTATGTATGTCTGTATGTAGGTGTGTATGCACACATCGCTGTACGGATGCATGCAGGCATGAATTTGTATGTGCGTGTACGAATGTATGCATGTATGCATGCATGCGTGACTGTATTCATGCATGCATGCATGTATGGGCGTATGCACGTATGTCTGTATGTGTAGGTTTATGTGAATGTATGCATGCGTGTACGTATGCATGCATGCATGCACGTATGCATGCATGTTTGCATATATGTATGCATGAGTGGATGTACGTATGTAAGTATGTACGTGTGCATGCATGCTGGCATGACTGTATGCACGTGTGTGTACATGTACGCATGCACGGTATGTATGTATGTATGTACGTTTGCATGCATGCATATCTATATATACATACATCTATCCGATTGTATGCATGTGTGCACGCATGCATGCATGTATCTGTGTATGTCTGTATGCATACATCTATGTATGCATGTATGCATGTATGTATGTATGTACGTATGTATGTATGCAAGCGTATCTGTGTATGCATGCATACATGTATGTATGCATGCATGCACATCTGCCTGTCAGTCTTTACGTCTGTATGTCGGAGGTTGGGGGGTGAGATCGCAGTGGAACGGAGACCTCCAACCGGGAAATCGTTTCATTTCGTTCGTGTCGTGCGTGCGGGCGAGGCGAAGCTGCGTGGGCGCGCGAGTGGAATGAACCCGCTTTTGCTAGGGCGAAGTCAAGACAAACGATTCTCCCCCGCCCGCGCGTCCGGCGGTGGCCCCTGTAGTGTCCCGTGGTGTCCGCCGTTGCTAGGGCGAAATCAAGACAAATGATTCTCCCCCGTCCGCCCGTCTGGCGGTGTCCCGCGGTGTCCCGCGGTGTCCCGTGGTGTCCCGTGGTGTCCCGTGCTGTCCGCCGTTGTTAGGGCGAAGTCAAGACAATTGATTCTCCCCCGCCCGTCCGTCCGTCCGTCCGTCCGGCGGTGGCTCACGGTGTCCCGCGGTTTCCCGTGGTGTCCGGTGGGGCCCCGTGGTGTCCCTCTGAGTGAGATCGATAGTGAGATCGATATTGAAATCGATACTGAGATCGATGTGGTGCCCCGAGGTGTCCCGTGGTGTCCCAAAAAGTGAGATCGATAGTGAGATCGACAGGTGTCCCGTGGTGTCCTGTGGTGTCCCGTGGTGTCCCGTGGTGTCCCGTGGTGTCCCGTTGAGTGAGATCGATAGTGAGATCGATAGTTAGATGGATACTGAGATCGATGTGGTGCCCTGAGGTGTCCCGAGGTGTCCCACAAAGTGAGATCGATAGTGAGATCTATAGTGAGATCGACAGGTGTCCCGTGGTGTCCCGTGGTGTCCCGAGGTGTCCCGTGGTGTTCCGTTGAGTGAGATCGATGGTGAGATCGATAATGAGATCGATGTTGTGTTCCGAGGTTTCCCGTGGTGTCCCGTGGTGTTCCGTTGAGTGAGATCGATAGTAAGATCGATAGTGAGATTGATAGTGAGGTCGAAAGGTGTCCCGCGGTGTCCCGTGGTGGCCCGTGGTGTCCCGTGGTGTCCCGTTGAGTGAGATCGATAGTGAGCTCGATAGTGAGATCGACAAGTGTCCCGTGGTGTCCCGTGGTGTCCCGTTGAGTGAGATCGATAGTGAGATCGATTGAGTCAGATGTTGGTTTCCCCCCCCCCCCTCTCTCCCGAAGGGGGTGGTTGTATAGGTACTTATGTATGTATGTGTGTGTATGTATGTATGTATGTATGTATGTATGTATGTATGTACGTGTGTATGTACGTATGTATGCACATGTGTGCATGCAGTTGTGTATGGATGCATGTCTGTCTGTCTGTCTGGCTGTCTGACTGTCTGTCTGTCTGTATGTATGTATGTAGGTAGGTAGGTAGGTTGGTAGGTAGGTAGATAGGTATGTATGTATGTATGTATGTGTGTATGCGTGTATGTGTGTATGCGTGTATGCGTGTATGTGTGCATGTGTGTATATATGTATGTATGTATGTATGTATGTATGTATGCATGCATGTATGTATGTATGTATGTATGTGTGTATGTATGCATGTATTTCTGTATGTATGTATGTATATATATATATGTATGTATATATGTACGAATGCACATATGCCTGCATGTATATATGTATGCATGTATGTATGTATGCATGCATGTATGTATGCATGTATGTATGTATGTATGTATGCATGCATGTATGTATGTTAGTATATGTATATGTATATGTATATGTATACGTATACGTATATGTATATATATATATGTATGTGTATATGTATATGCATGTATGTATGTACGTATGTATGCATATATGTATGTATCTATATATGTATGTATGTATGTATGTATGTATGTATGTATGTATATATGTATGCATGTATGTATGTTTGTACGTATGTATGTATGCATGTAGGTATGTGTGTATGTATATATTTCTGTATGTATGTTTTTAGGTATGTATATATGTATGTATGTATGTATGAATGAATGTATGTATGTATGCATGTATGTATGCATGCATGCATGTATGTATGTATGCATGTATGTATGTATGTATGTATACATGCATGTATGAATGGATGTATGCAAATGTATATGTATATGTATATGTATATGTATACGTATACGTATATGTATATGTATAGGTATTTGTATATGTATATGCATGTATGTATGTACGTATGTGTGCATATGTATGTATGTATGTATGTATGTATGCATGTATGTATGTATGCATGCACGTATGTATGTATGTATGTATGTATGTAGGTATGTGTGTATGTATGTATGTATGTATGTATGTACGTATGTATGTATGTAGGTATGTACACATGTATGTATGTATGTATGTATGTATGTATGTATGTAGGTATGTATGTATGTACGCATGCATGTATGCATGCATATATGTGACATTATTGTGTGTATGTATGCATGCATGTATGTACTTATGTATGTATGCATGTATGCATGTTTATGTGTATGTATGTATGTATGTATGCATGTATGTATGCATGCATGCATGTATGCATGCATGTATGTATGTATGTATGCATGTATGTATGTATGTATGTATGTATGTATGTATGTATGTACGTAGTTGGGCGGGTGTATCCCAATGGTAGCTATTATTTGTTAGCCCACATCAGAGACTGACGCAGATGCCCCCATTCCATACAAGCTGGACGGGCCCAGGGGCTGGTTGGCCGGCCCCCTTTTGGGCCTACTGGGTTTTTCTCTGCGGCATTATATGGGCATCCGAGTCTCTCGTTCGGCCTCTCCGACCGCCTCGACGGCTTCAAGAGGGCCCCATAGCGGCCCCAATCGCTCCAGGATGCTTCAAGATGCACCCAAGAAGGTCCCAACAGGCTGTCGCGGAGGCCGCCGACAAGCTGAAACCTTGAACACACTCTCAGGGGAATCAATGGTTTCGGCCTTCTCGCCTGTTCCGCCCCGACGGGCTGCTGAGGGATCAGGAGGAGCCCCAAGAGGCACCCAAGAGGCCCCCAAGACGTCCTCGGACGTCTCCACGATGCCCCAAGGGACTCACCAGGAGGCCCCAACCCGACCCCAAGACGCCTCCAAACGTCCCCATGAGACCCACAAAAGGCTCCCATGATGCCTGCCAGAGGCCCCAACATGCCCCCAAGATCCCCAAGAGGCTCCAAGAGACACCTATAGGCCCCAAGATGCCCCCCAAACGCTCTGATACTCCTACCGGGCTCACCCCTGCTCACGGATACCACTAGGTCCCCCACCCCAGGCACCACAGGAGACCCCTCGAAACACTTCCCCTCCCTCCGACCCTATTTAGCTCGCCCGTCACTCCATCAGTTTGACACTGCCCGTGACCATCCCGAACCTGCCTCCCCAACCGTTCCCCCAACCTTTCCCCAGAGCCTTCCACGACCTCTGCACTTCGAAGCCGCCCCAAGAGTTCAGAACACGCCCCCCAGAAGCTCCGAGACGCCTACCCGGCTCACCCCTGCCCACGCATGCCAGCAGGACTTCCACCCCAGGCTCACCCCAAGAGCGCCCCCCAAAACACTTCCCCTCCCTCCGTCCCTATCCAGCTTCGCCCGTCACTTCGTCTGGCCCATCTGCAGTTCGACGTTGCCCATGACCTTCTCGACCCTGCCTCCCAAACTATTCCCCCTTACCCCAGAGACCTTCTACGACGCTTCGAGAGACCCAGGAAGGCCCGATCAGGCTCTTGTGGAGGCCGCCGACAAGTTTACATCTTGAACAAACTCTTCGGGGAATCGATAGTTTTAGCCTTCTCGCCTTGCCGTCCCGACGGGCTGCTGAGGATTCGAGGTCAGCCCCAGGAGGCATCCAAGAGGCCCCCCCAAAGGTCGCGGAAGCTTCAATGTGCCCCAAGAGACCCTAAACGGCCCCCGGGAAGCCCCACACGGCTGCCAATTCGACCTCGCACGCCGCGTACTACAACATCATGCCCATACTTTAAAGCGAGGCGCGGCGAGCTTAAAGCCTTGTGTGTATGTCGATGTACATATCAAAGCATACATATGTCTATTTATATGGATATACCAGTACGTGACTGTGTCTATGTGTGCTACCCAGCATGGTCCCATGCAGTAAATCGTTGCACGGTTGATGTGCAAGGTATACGGTGGAATTTGTTTGGCGCACGCTATTATATGACAATTATTTGGTGCAAGCTGTGTGATGCAAGTTATGTAGTGCAAGTGTTGTGATGGAAGCTATGTGGTGCAAGCTATGGGGTTCCAGCTACGTGGTGCAAGTTATGCGGTGCAGAGTATCCGTCGCGCATGCCCGGTGGCGCAGTCTACGCGGTGCGAGCTAGCTGGTGCAGTTCACGGGGGGCGAGCTGTGTGGTGCAAGCCATGTGGTGCAAAGTGTTCGATGCAAGCTGGGTGCAGGCTATGTGATGTGACCTACGTGGTGAGTCTGCGTGGGCTGCCATGGGGCGGCCACGGGGCGGCCACGATGCGGCCACGCGCGGCCACGAGACACGCACGCGAACTCACACCCAGACGCACACATTCCCCCCACACACAACACACAACACACAACACACAACACACAACGCACACAACACACACCACGCAGCACACAACACACACACACACCACACACAACACACAACACACAACAAACAGCACACAACGCACACCACACACCACATAACACATCCCACACAACACACAGCACACAACACACAACACACAACACATAGCACACACAACACACAACACACAACACACAACACACAACACACAACACACAGCACACAACACGCAACACGCAACACACACACACACACACCACACAACACACAACACACAAAACACACACACACACACACACCCTTGATGCGGCATGCGAACGGGCCCCGTTGCAGGGGGGGGGGGGCGGGGGGAGGAGGGGAAGCGCGGCCGCAGCAGGGGAAGAGGAGAGTCGAGCCCTGGGCGCGCAGGGGGGAACACCAGCGGGCGGGGACCAGATAGCAGAGGGCAGGGGCAGGCGGCGCATGGGGAACGAGAAGAGCGAGGGAGGGGCACCCGCCACGCCTCACCTGCGTGTGCCCAGCGGGGCCTGGCCTCACGGGAGTCGTCGGCTCCTCCGGCAAGAGGGGCCGTGCCATCGCTCGGGGTGGTTGCGCCACGTGCCATGATGTCAAGGCAACGTCAGTGCGGAGGCCTGTGCCCGCGCCGTCCTCCTCCACTTCCGCAGCCGTTCTGGCTCAAGCCGTCTACGGGGTCGTCGGTTTTTTTCCTGGGTGCCACTGCGGAGAGGCGATCTGCCGATGGCTCCTGCACCGAAGGGCGCTGTGTCGCAGGGGTGCTGGGTGATCCTGGACGGCCAGGTGCTCGTCCTGCCGGACCGCGTGATGGACGAGCACCCTGGCGGCCGCGATGTCATTGCGTCCCTGCACGGGCGGGACGTGACCCAGGACTTCGCGGACGCTGGCCACAGCGACTCCGCGCTGCAGTGGGCGCTGAGCTTCCGGGTGGAGGGCACCGCCCCCCGCGGCGCGCGCAGCGGCGGGGGGCGCGCGCGCCCGAAGGAGGTGGCCGACGAGGAGCCTCCCGCCTGGATGGTAGTCGCGCTGGGGATGGTGTCTCTCACGAGCGCGATGATGGCCTGGCAGCTGCGAAAGGCGACGTTCGCCATGGCCCGCTAGAGCAGTGATGGCACCGCACGGCGCGGGGACCCGAGACGGCATGTGGCAATACGCGTGGCATGAGCGAGGAGGGGGAGGAGGAGGAGGCGGGGGGGGGAGGGTGGAGGGGGAAAGCCTGCCGGGCATCTTCTAGGCGGCATCTCCGAGGCTTTGCTGGTACGCAACTGAGGCTGAAGTGCCTCGCCTCCAGCTGGCCACTTCCCCGGCAGCCTCACGCCTCCCGAATACCGCGCTCGTCCTCCTGGGATGCGTGGGCTGTGTCGCCGACTCCCTCCCTCGGCAGTCTCGCTGTCTCCTCTCCTCCGCCCTGTTCCTCGTCCTGCTCTCGCCTCCCCCCTCACAAGCCCTCGGGCTCTCGCCCCCCTCTCCAGGGCGCGGGGCTCCCGCGGCGCCTCTCCTTGCCGCAGGCCGCGCGCCGCAGCAGCCACCGCTTCTGCGCGGATCGGCCGGGCCCCCCCTCCGCGTCGGGGCTCGAGAGGCGGGGGTCAATGCAGACGAGGGTCAGTCAGAGCGCTGGATCTCGCAGGTTCCTGCAGGGCCGGGGTCGCACCGACCCGAGCTTGGGCGCAGGACCCTGCAAGGACCCTGCGGGATCCTGCAGGATCCAGCACGGCCTGACTGACCCGGGTTTGCACTGACCCGGGTACAGTGCGTCCCCGGCCGCGGCCGCCCGTGGCGTGCGGTTTTGCGCGCCGCTGGATTGGGAGGGGCACGGGGGGTGGCTGCGTCATGCAACCCCGTCCTCCTCCCTCCTCGTCGCCGCACAGCGTTAGTCATAGCGCCTCGCGGTACTAATACGTACAATATTTTCCCCCGAAGGCTGCACGGCCTTGCAATACCTCCCTGAGGCTGCGCGCATGCATGCGACGGGACAGACCTTTTTGGCTGTCGCGGTCGCTGAGACTTAATCTCTGCTCTCCTTGCATTTCTCTGTTCCTTTGCAGTCTAGCTGCTCTCCGGTGGCATGCAGCTACATTCTGCCCGCCGTTTGAGTTTTGATATCTGCAACTGCCAGGGACACTGGCGTGCGAGCTTCCGCTGCTCTTGCTTGGAACGCTTGCTCTCCGCTCGCACTGTCCCATGACGCGGCGCGACCTTCGAGACTTTTAAACAAGGGGGGTCGTGCCGTTGCGCGGTTTTGCCAAGCTGGAGGGGGAGGGGGATGGGGGGGGCTGGAGGAACAAGCATAAGAGGGGAAGGGGCTGGAGGGGGAGGAGGAGGGGTTGGAGCTGGAGGAGGAGGGAGAGGAGCTGGAGGAACGAGTATAAGAGGGGGAGGGGCTGGAGGGGGAGGAGGAAGGGCTGGAGCTGCAGGAGGAGGGGGAGGAGCTCGAGGAACAAGTCTAAGAGGAAGTGGAGGAGGACCGGAGCCTCGGTGCCGCCCGATGCCCGGCGCAGACGACTTGAGGTCTTGCGGGGCGCTTCTTTTGCCTCCCTCCTGCCCCCCCCTTTTGACGCTGCACCGGCAGTGCATCTTGTATGTCATTACACCAGAAGTGGGATGGTTTGAAGTGGATGGTTTGAAGTGGGATCGATCAAGAGATCGATAAGGAGATCGACCAGGCACCCGGGAACCCGGGAACCCGGAACCCGCCGAAATCGGCCCGGAACCAATAACCAGGAACCCAGGAACCCAGAACTGGGACCTCAGGAACCCAGCCGGCCACCAACATCAGCGGGAAACTTTCGCCAAATCTTTTAATTCCCGCTCGGACCCCTTCAGTGCAAGCACTGATTGGGGAAGGTCGTTCTCCTTCCTCTTCCCTGCGCTGCAGGCTGTGCTGAGCTTCTCCCTCCCGCCCATTTGCGCCGGACTGCGCAAGTCTTGGGTGCGAATGCGGACTGTGGTAACTAGGGTGAACCGTCGCGTCGCTGCCCCCTCGTTCCCCTCTTCCCTTCACCCGTGCGCCATGCTTTCTCCAGCCCCCCCCTCAGAGAGAGAGCTTCAGCGAGAGAGACAGAGAGGCACACACCGATATATATATATATATACATATACATATACATGTACATGTACATATACATATACATATACATATACATATATATATATACACACGTGCACACAAGTAAGACAAGGGGGTGCGGGAAGCGATCGGAAAGTGTAGAAGCCGAGGGAAGCGTGTGCCACGCGAGCGGCCCGCTCCTACACCGAGCGGCCGCATATGCCCACGCGGCCTGTCCGAAGAGCTCTTTGCCGTGGCTGCAGGGCCGCCCGCGGGAGAGCGCCCGCCGCCGCTCGGCCCCCCCGGGCGGCGGCGGGGCGCCCCCGTCGAATGTTATCTACGCCGTGGCCCCCGCCCTCTGCAGGCGGGCGGGGGCGCGCGCTCCCCCGCCTCGGCGCTCCGCTCCGCGGGCCGGGGCGCAATATATCAGAGGGAGGGGGAGAGAGGCACCGAGGCCGCTACGCATGGTTCCTTTCGAATTCGTCGAAAGTTCTTTGACCTTTTTGGGGGGCCAAGACCCTTCCATTTCTAGTTGTTCTATCCTGGTCCTCTTCCTGGCCACTGCACATGGTTGATTTCTCTAATTCGTCGAGAGTTCTTTGGTTTTTTGGGGGACGCCAAGACCCTGTCATTTCTCTAAGGGTTCTATCCTGGTCCTCTTCCTGGCCGCTAGGGGGGGCAGGAACAAGTAGAAACGAGCACACTTAGACACGAGAGCACGACTAGAAATGAGCGGCGTCCACCCTGGCCTCGCTTTCCCCTTTTGGGGGCTTCCTGGGAGGCCCTCGCCGCCACCGCTGGATTCGCCTCGCACTTCTGGTCAGAGCGCAGCCTGGGAGAGGTCCGGGGAGTAGCGGCATCGGTACCTCATGGTTCCCCCATATCTACAGCCTGCCGAATTCACAAGCTGGACCCGCTGCAATCTGCAGCCTCCCACCTGAGCGGCCTGTGCCGGGCCCACTCTCCCTCTTCCTTGTGCTCCTCTCCGTTCTCCTCCCTTCTCCTCTTGAGCCCGTTCTGGCACAGAGGCCACGACACATGCATGTGCTGCGAGGCCCTCGTGGCCATGCAGCATCGTGTGCGCTCGTGTTCCCTGTTCTGGCATTAGCTTCGTGGCCCTCGTTCAGGGCTCTTGCATCGGGCCTGGCAGGCAGAGGGAGGCTTTGTTCTCTCGACGGCCGGAGTTTTGAGATAATTGATTCGTGGGAAAAAATGTGAGCGGCCTCTGCAGAGCTGGCCACCGGATGGAGGGCATGAGTGAGCGCCAGTGCCTGGCATGGCTCGTCATCGGCTCGGTAGTGCGGGCTGGGACCCGAACGTTATCTTCTTCGGGTCGAAGACGTTCCTCCTCCTCCTCCTCCTCATCCTCCTCCTCATGGCCCTCCTTTTCCTTCCCCTGGATGCCCCCGAGCATCTGGCAGCTTTCGGAGGCCTTTGGAGGTCCGAGCGTCGAGGATCACCAGAGGCGTTCAACAACACTACAATTCCAACCGTGCTTCCCCGACGCCGCGCGCCCTTTTCTCTGGCTTCTGCAGCGCCCTGGCGGAGGAGAGCGGTGGGCAGCGACGCGGGGGTGGTCGGCGGAGGGCGCCGCCCCCGTGGCCCCTTCTCCTTGTCGGAGGGAGGAAGAAGAATGAGGAACAGCGAGGAGGGAGGAGGAGGAGGAGGAGGAGGAGGAGGAGGAGGAGGAGGAGGAGGAGGCGGAGGTGGAGGAGGAGGAGGAGGAGGAGGAGAGGAGGAGGGAGGAGGAGGAGGAGAGGGAGGAGGAGCAGGAGGAGGAGGAGGAGAGGGAGGAGGTGAGGGGAGGAGGAGGAGGACGAAAAGGAAGAGGATGAGGAGGAAGGGGAGCACAGTGCAATGGGAGGCTCTTGGGTGTCCGAATCTCCTCAGACAAGAAAAAACTGCCGATGCGTGTGACAGCCATCTGCTGCGACCGCGCTGCCCATTTTTTTTTCTCTCTCTCTCTCTCTTGCTTTTCCCTCCTGCCTTTTCCTCTCTCTCCTCTCCCTCCTCCACCCCTCCTCCTCCTCCTCCTCCTCCTCCTCCTCCTCCTCCTCCTCCTCCTCCTCCTCCTCCTCCTCCCCCTCCTTCCCCCGTAGCCATGTTGGCTCAAGTCTCCATGCCGCTGTACGGCCACACGGAGACCGGTGGGCCGCGGACCCCAACCGTTTTTGCAGCAACGCCCCCGGGTGAGCTGGCATCCGCTGCGCGCCGCCACGGCTCCATGCGCCTCGCGACGGTGGAGCCGCCTGCTCCCGTCGCCGTGCCTCGCCCTCGCTGCGCGGCCTCCACAGTGGCGCCAGGCAGCTGTCGCTCGTCCTGCGCCGCGCCGTGGTGCTGGTGCAGATCGCGCTTCGACGTCTCCGTGGGCAGCTCCGTCACTGGGGAGGTCTCAGTCGGCGACCGGTCAGGGCACGAGCCGAGATAAGCCTGACCACGACCCCGCACGGCGAGGACCGGGTCGTGCGCGTGGCGCTGCTGCTGAGAGGCAGAGCGTCGGGCTCTCGGCGACGGCCGCGCGCTGCCGCTTCCCGAGGCGCCCGTGGCGGCCCCCTCGGGAGGGCAATGCGAGCACCGTCCTCCTCCTCCTCCTCCTCCTCCTCCTCCTCCTCCTCCTCCTCCTCCTCCTCCTCTCCTCCTCCTCCTCCTCCTCCTCCTCCTCCTCCTCCTCCTCCTCCTCCTCCTCCTCCTCCTCCCCGGTTCCCGAGGCGCCCGTGGCGGCCCCCTCGGGAGGGCAGTGCGAGCAGCGTCCTGGCCCTGCCCGCACGCCAGCTCGATGCGGACCCAGAGATCAAACGCACTGAGAAACTCAAGACGGAGGTTTTTCGCAGTTTTCGGACTCTAGGGCCCTTCGCCGGGCCTCGAGACCGTCAAAAAACGATTCAGGATGAAGAACTGGTCCTGGGGAAAGGATCGAGACTTCTGGGGACTCCGTATTGAAAAAATCACGACGTCGGATCTCTGGGGAGGAGGGCGCCGTGAAGAACTGCAGGACGACGCAGCTGCCAGAGGTCCTCGTGGGCATCAGGAAGTACATCCAGACGACGTGCCAAACTCAGGTCCACGAGCTACCCCTGGAGGAGCCACATGGCCCTTCGCCGCATTCGACTGCGCCGCGACCGCCCGCAGCCTTACCCCCCTCATTGCTGGAGGCAGCGTTCCACCGACACTTCCCGGCGCGAGGCCAGGGCCAGCGGCCGAATCCGCTGGAGGAGGAGGGGTGGCAAGGCATGACCCTCTCCACCGACCTGGAGGAGATCCACGGGGTTCCGCTGCTGCCCGCGCACCCCCCTGGAGTACCTGGACCACGAGACATGCTCGACGCCAGGCACCACCTGCCGAACCCGTTCCGCCTGGAGGAGCTGCACCACCTGGGGGGCCCGTTCCACCTGGAGGAGCTGTACCACCTGAAGGAGCAGTGCCACCAGCGGATCTTGGAGGCTGGCTTCTCGCAGGAGCAATCGTCCTCGCAGAAGCGGTTCCTGGTCGTCCCGCAACGTGCCCGTGCTGCGTCCTTGTCCATCGCCAGCAATCTACAAGCCTGGCTCCTGGCACACGTCAACGCGGCCGTGGGCACCGTCAGCCAGGCTGCATCAACGTCTGTCGCGGCCTCCATCGATCAGCTTCGCCTCGCCACCAATCGCAGGCTGGACGCCTCCGAGTCAGCCATCGCAGATCTTCGGCAACGCGTTGCAGATTCAGAAGCCCGGCGTCAAAGAGCAGCATTTGTCGCCGAGGTCCAGCGCCAGCTCGCCATCGCCTGGGCTCAGTTACCCGCCCTGGGCGCCGTTGCGCTGGCAGACTGGGGCCGTGCGCCAGACCCCTCGGTCCATTATTGGTTACCCTCTTGTGTTCCCGCATCGCGCAGTTGATCGCCGAAGCTGGTCTCGAATACAGCATGGTCCAGTTGAATGGCGCCGCCCCTGTCAACCGCTTCACACTTCAGCTACCGCTCCTCGGTCAGCAGCATTGGCGCCCTAATTTACCTTCCAGAGGGCCAATGGTGCAATTTGTTTGCTAACGCTGCTGCTGGACAACGCGCTCCGCCACGGGTGTTCCTCTTCCTCCTGTGTTGACGGGCATCATTACCAACATTTGCTCGGCAATGTTGCTCAATCGATCACTCTCGCTTTCCACATTTACCACGCCATGGAAGGGGTGATCGGCACTTCCCCTCACGTTTACGGTGCTGCCTCTGCCGCTGCTCGCTTCCGCTCCCTCGCTGTGCAGCGCCTTCTGTTCGAGTCGTGGCACTGGGGCCCCTCGGAGGGCTTCCTCCTCCCTGTCCTTCTCCTTTTCCTCCTCCCTCTCCTCCTCCTCCTCCTCCTCCTCCTCCTCCTCCTCCTCCTCCTCCTCCTCCTCCTCCTCCTCCTCCTCCTCCTCCTCCTCCCCGTCCTCCTCCCCCTCTCCTCCTCCTCCTCCTCGTCCCTGGTTTCCTCCCCCAGGGGACGGCCGGCGGCTACTTCAACACCCCCACGGAGAGCGGGGGCGGCGAGGCCCGCCGCGAGATCATGCAGAGGGCCTGGCAGGACCGGTCCGGGAGGACCTCGAGCTTCCATCGGGAGCGGAAAAGAGCGGGTGATGACTAGGGGGGGGGGTGGATTTCATGGCGCGGGCCATTTTTTTCCTCAGATTTCATGGCGCCTCTTCTTATTTCATTACGTCCCTGGCCCCCCCCACTGGGCCGCGCACATGCCGCTGGTCATGATTTGCACCCCTCCCTCTTGGACCCCCCCCCCTTGGCCGCTCCCGATTCTAGGATCGACCCTCGAGGATCGAACTTCGAGGGTCGACCCTCGAGGGTCGAGCTTCGAGGATCGAGCTTCCAGGTTCGACCCTCGAGGATCGACCCTCGAGGATCGAATTTGGAGGGTCGACCCTCGAGGATCGACCCTCGAGGACCGACCCTCGAGGATCGAGCTTCGAGGATCGAACTTCGAGGATCGACCCTCGAGGACCGAGCTTCGAGGATCGACCCTCAAGGATCGAGTTTCGAGGATCGAGCTTCGAGGATCGGGCTTCGAGGATCGAAGCTGTTGGGCGCCCGGAGGCCTCTGGGGGGCCACGCTTGAGTCTGGCTTGCCCACGCGCGCCCAGGGATGGGTCCGGGGGGTGGTTTGTGACCCCCCACCAAACCACCCCAACCCAACCCGAAGGCTCAGATTTACCCTCGATTTCCAATGGGGGGGGTCGTGAAACATCGAAAAAACACATGTGGAACCCTTAGCCCCCCCAACCCGAAATTCGGGTCTTCGGGTTGGGTTGGGGTGGTCTGGTAGGTAGTCAAGGGATGGGTCCGGGGGGTGGTTTGTGACCCCGGAGGCCCTGGTGCCGTGGCCAAAGAGACGACACATCAGACGACGCCTCTTGCTGGCAATGTTAGGTTCAAGCACGGGGACCGTCCAAAAGACGGCTCAACGTGAGAAGCTCGTCCTGGGGAAACGGTCAAGTGGGCGGGGACTGTCCATAGAACGGCTCAGGGTGCAAAGCCGGACCCCAGGAGATGGTCCACTGGAAGCCCTCTCCGTGCAAAAGCCACGACGCTGTGGGTTCCTTCCTCTGTCCTCCTTTTCCCCTCGTCGCCCGTGCTTGTGCAAAAGAGCCCCCCTCCTCCTCCTCCTCCTCCTCCTCCTCCTCCTCCTCCTCCTTTTCTTCTTCCTCCTCCTAGTCCTTCCTCTTCTTCCCAGGCGTGCTGTGTCCTGAGTTTCGGAGACGCACCAGGCCTAGGATGGCCTTGGCCAGGCACGGCGGGGAGTAGTCATGAACTGTCGGAAGCTTCGGCCCAGGGTGTCGCGCCGCCGGCTCAGGTCCCACCGCGCTTCGGCGCGGCCCGCCAGTCGCGTCCCAGTCCGCGAGCGCGAGCGTCCCGAGAGTTTCCGGGTTTCGGGTTTCGGGTTTCGGGTTTCGGGTTTCGCGTGTCGCTCCTCCTGCCCCTGCGGAGGGGAGCGACGCGCCGTCTGCTGGCGGGGCCCTGATGTGTGTCGCCGGGGCCGCCGCCGGGGCACGCCGAGAAGCCGAGCCTCAGCATCGTTCATAGCCGACCCCTGCGAGACCCCCACCAAGTTACCCGCCCCCCCGTTGGGGATACCCCCCCCCTCGAAGCCCGAAGGGAACGGCCTGGCATCCCCATCCAGGGGGGGGTAAGTCGGCCAGCGGGGCCCGGGCCTCGCCGCTGGGGAGGGGGATCGGTTGAACGAGACTCCGAGCCTCACCGTGCGCCTGCCGTGCCGCAGGAGCTTCAGAACCAGTGGAGCTGCAAGGAGCAGACCAACAAGGCGGCGTGGAGCGCCCGTCGCGCGCCCGCGCGGGGCACGGCGGGCTCTCGGGGTGGGGTGAGGGGGGGGTGGCGGGCCGTGCTCTGGAGGCTTCCCGGGCTGTCTTCTGGGGCCGGCAGGGAGGGAGGGAGGGGGAGGAGGGGGAGGCGGGGAGGGGCGAGGTTGGGGAGAGCGGGGGGGGCGGGGAGGAGGGAAGGGGAGGCGGAGGGACAGGAGGCTGGACGAGTGAGAAAGAGGCTTCTCGGGCGTTCTGGAGGGGCGCAAGAAATCTCGGGGAGTTCGGAGGGTCAGAATTACGAGGCGTAGGAAGGATGACAGTGAGGAGGAGGAGAAGGGGGGGAAGGAGGAGGAGGAGGAGGAGGAGGAGGAGGAGGAGGAGGAGGAGGAGGAGGAGGAGGAGGAGGAGGAGGAGGAGGGGAGGGGAGGGAGGAGGAGGAGGAGGAGGAGGAGGAGGAGGAGGGAGGAGGAGGAGGAGAGGAGGAGGAGGAGGAGGAGGAGGAGGAGGAGGAGGAGGAGGAGGAGGAGGGGGAGGAAGAACCATATTTATAGTAAGCATAAACATAATAAGAAAACTGATGATACGAATAATGCGACTACGAATAATAATTCGAATCACCCAGTAGTAATCAGATCTACGAATAAACATGACAGTACTACTATTAATAACACTAGTTTTACTATCAGTAGCAGTACTGATACGATTACTACTACTCATAATTCCTACACTAATAATTACAAGACTAGTAGTGACACTATAACGAGTCACACTAATCATAAGAAGAGTAATAAGAATAAG